>CM044442.1:81075017-81085717 GCA_024363595.1 Xenopus borealis | reverse complement strand
ATAGTTTGGTTTAGGATTAAAAAGCTACATCTTGCACATGAATGGAATCCGGGGGCTTCTTGTCCTGAAAAAAGGGGGTGTGCATCAATATGAATAATAGTTAAAAAAAAGCAAATGCTGGAAGTCACGTTCAACCTGCAGCAGCAGCAGACTGAAGTCTAACAGCAGCGAGGGTTGCACTGTGTCTATCTTTCTAGTCTTTTTTTTTTACTCGGCCCTCGTCAGCCAATAGCGGCCGGCAGGGTGGTGTCTAGTTCCCATGCAGAGAAAGACTCCGTGATGTCATCGTGACGTAACTAATCACATGGTACAGGAAGCTTTCAGCCCTGAAGGCTAGTGCTCGGCTTATATAGAAAGCCAGTTCAATATTAAAGGGACACTAACCCTGACATACGACTTGCCTTATTTATATAAAAACGCGCCACTGTTAGCGTCAGTTGTTGATACATCTGAAAGATGGATCTAAAGTAAAGCGTAGGGGACTTATCACCACATATACATTGCATACCTCCCAACATTTTGGAAGGAAAAAGAGGGACAAAAATTTGGGGGGGGGGGGGGGGCAGGCAATGCCGCTATGAAGAATCCCCCTAGTAACAGAGGTTAAAAATAGGGATGCAGCAAATCCACTGTTTTGGATTCGACCAAACCCCTGAATCTATTGCGAAAGATTACGCTGAATACCAAACCGAATCCAAACCCTAATTTGCATATGCAAATTAATGAGTGGAAGGGTAAAATCATGGAATGAGCAGCCTCACGTGGCAGAAAGAACGCTGCTAAACTAAGCCACTTGGTAAACATTTTTCGATGAAAACTCACAGTTGAGAGAAAGCATGTCTGGCACGTTTCATGGAATAGTAACGTTATGAATTGCCCGAGTTTTCTACCGCCACAAAGACGCACTTAGACAGGCACGAGCAAAGCCACAGGTTGCTACTTTTCCCTACCCACCCCTTATAATACTTCTAGCATATGGTTTCTCCCTATTGAATGAACTGTGTTAAAGTCTGGTACATTAGGAGGGTGGTGAGTTTTGCGTGGATTGTATGCATTTCTATATGTGAGCTCATGCACGTGCGTCTGAGAAAAACCGCAGTTATTGCCTACGAGCCCTAACCTTGTTTCACGTTGTAAGCCCGCCTTTGTTATGTCATGGATATTTCCCAAGCGCCCATGGGTCTCTTTATTCATGTGGTGCGCTTCCTGTGCTCGTCACGTAGGCAAAGTGTAAACAGGCATTTAACAATATTAAACTAACGCGTGTGTGTTTTTACCCTTATTACGTATACACATAGAATGCCCGGGGGCGGTATTTAATTTGTGGAAGTTGTAGTTTGTTTGCTTGTGAAAAGCGGAGGTAGCATTAGATGTCTGAACTACAATGACCACAAGGCACGAGTAGGTGGGCAATGTGATCACATAGCTCGCGTGCTATTGGACGTTATGGGTGGCTGTGGTTTTGCTATATTAGACAGGTTGGGAGTTGATGCCGGGAATTATGTGGGTTTAGTGTTTGAGTAGAGGGTAGATGATTTTGAACTGATTTAGTTTATTCACGCGTGTTCGCGGGATAGAATATATATGTATATAAGTCTTTGTGTTCATGTTTGTGTGTCGCTGTTAGGCCGCCGTGCCATCTCGGGACAGCTGTGACGAGGTGGTGTGAGGTCAGGCGTGTGCGCGCTGTGCGAACTTGGGGGGAAATGGTGCGTTATTATAGCCGAACTTTATAAAAAAACACTTTATCTTCGGCGATAAATACGTTGTTTATACTACTAATCTCATACTGATGAACGCATGAGAATATGATAAAGTAGTCCATAAAGGCGTGGGCTGTGTTTTCCGAAGTAGAATTGGGGGTTAAGATTTAATATCCTGGAAATCTATGGTTATTGAAAACCTACATTATAAAATGGGGGACACACCACAAACTATGTGTTCCTTGTGGATTAAAACAAAGGGAATTGCATTTTCAGTGGTTGTTTCAGTCTAAAGCTTGCCATTAGGGTTGCCACCTTTTCCTGAAAAAAATACCGGCCTTCCTATATATTTATCTTTTTTTCCTATTAATAACATTGGGATCAACCATCAAAAATACCGGCCAGGCCGGTAAAATACCGGCCAGGTGGCAACCCTACTTGCCATAGACGTGGATATATACATTCGTAGTCAGGGTCGGACTGGGGGGCCAGGGGCCCACTGGGATTACTGCCCAGGGCCCCCTCCTACCCCCCTGCCCCAATATACATACAGCTGGGCTCCTGCCTCCGCGTTCCCCTTCAACCCCCTCCTACCTGATAGGCAACGCGCACGCTCCTCCTTGGGAGGCGCTGCACACGATCTCCTCCTTGAGGCGCCACACGCGCGCCTGATTGAGACACCCCTCCTGCACAAATTGTGCTGTGCGCATGCGCAAGTGGCGCTGCGTGCAGCACCTACCGAAAACTTAAAAAAAAAAAATGTAATTGGGAAGAGTGGTCTGGCCTGGCGGGGGCCCATTAAGGGTCGGGGCCCCATTAAGGGTCGAGGCCCCATTAAGGGTCGAGGCCCACCGGGATTTTTCCCGGTTTCCCGCCGGGCCAGTCCGACACTGTTCGTAGTTGGAGGAACAATCATGTGGCGCTATCTCCCAACCTGCCACTGCCACTAACCATTCAGATTAAATAAAATAGTTAAAGAACAGATCAGTTGATGTTCTGCCCCTGACAGCAAGCGTACGAAAGTTATGCCCTACAAAAGTTGGTGACAGTCTCCCGCTGATATCTTGATAGTTTTCACTTTTTTTCATTATTTCATTTCTTCTTTAAAAAAAAAAAAAAATGGGTCTTGGTTTGGGCAATTGATCTCTCTTAAAAGCCACCAAGGTTCGGGACACAGCTACTTCAATGTTACTATGCAGAGGGGTACTAGACCTTTCATACTATGACCAGAGGTTAACAAGTTAGGAATCACTGGGGTTTAAATTGACATGGTATGGTGCCTTATCAACTTTATGATCATAACTTTGTAATTAAAAACCCTTGTTTTTGTAAAGATATGCACTTGCATTTAAAGTGAAATACTCAGGGAATGTGCGCTGATTAAATGGCTAAGTCAGTAGCACTTCCATTGTAATTATATATTTTGCTTAGCCTTAGGAGTGTATCCACAACCCCCCTTTTTCTATCCCGCTGATATTGTCAGATTAGCAATACATATCGATAGCCGACTTAAATAATCTAACTTGTCTGATCGACTTAACCGATCTCCATCGTACAGAAAATGTCGGGGCAGTCCACACACTGCCCAAAAATCATATGAAACAGATTCATAAAATCAAATCTTTGCATCTGTGACCAGCTTAAGGTTACAGCAGATGAAAGTTATCACAGTGGCTCCCTATCTTGCTAGCACCTGGGCAAAGGACCTTTTGTGCTTTTAAACTGGTTGGGCAATTTGCTTTTGTATAGTCTTGGAACTCAGTAGTTTATATGTTGAGGCCTTGGGCACAAACAGCAGTGGATAATGCATTTGTGCCAATAATTAAAATGGGCAGTAGAATGTAAATCTGTATGGGTCCGGTTCATCCTATCCCAATTCATGTTTAGATAATAATACAAAGATAAAATGGAAAACTTGAAAAAAAGACTCATATGGTCTTCAAATATTTTGGATAGGACGCTTTCTACAGGATTGTGTATGGATGACTGATGTCAATATATTATCTACTTGGACTAGACTTCTTAGAGGGGTCCCTCATGCTCTGTATTGGGCCCACTTTTATTTAGCTTTTTCTTAATGATTTAGGGACAGGCATTCCAAGAAATGTATTAGTGTTTGCAGATGTTATGCAGCAAGATACATTCTGTCCAGGGTGCAGCAAACTTGCAGAAGGTTCTTGACAAACTGGCATTCTAGGCGGCTAAGTGGCAGATGAGATTCATCTTATTGTTTAAAAAGTTATACACCATTATATGCCATTAGTTATACACCTGGTATGTAGAAATATGCAAGCCACTTATACTCACAATGGGACTGCACTAGGCAAATTCATAATGGAGAAGCACCTAGTAGATAATAAACTTGGCTGTCACAAGCAATGCTAGTCAGCAGTTGCAAGGGAAGCTATATTTTGCGTTCTACTAAAAGAGGGTTTAGGTTCCTAGGAGTAGAGGGCCTTCCTTTACAAAAGATTGGCAAGCCCCATCTTAAATATAAGTGCCGTTTTGGTCTCCAGACAGGATATTGAATTAGAGCAGTGATCCCCAACCAGTAGCTCGTGAGCAACATGTTGCTCTCAAACCCCTTGGATGTTGCTCCCAGTGGCCTCAATGCAGGAGTTTATTTTCTATTTCCAAGCTTGGAGGAAAGTTTTGGTTGCAAAAGAACCAGGTTTACTGTTAAACAGAGCCTCAGTACAGGTTGCCAATCCACATAGGGGCTACCAAAGGGACAATTACAGCACTTTTTTGGCACCCCAAGAACATTTTTCAAGCTAGTGTTGCTCCCCAACTCCCTTTTCTTCTGAATGTTGCTCACAGCCTCAAAAGGTTGGGGATCCCTGAATTAGAGTGTTCAAAGAAGGACAACTTAGCTTGTAAGAGGATTAGACCAGTGATTTTCAACCTTGTGCCTCCAGCTGTTAAGGAACTACAAGTCCCACAATGCAATGAAGGAGTCTGACAGCCAAAGTCAGGCAAATGCATTGTGGGACTTGTAGTTTCTTAACAGCTGGAGGCACAAGGTTGAAAATCACTGGATTAGACAATACAATTAACAGATAATTTATTTAACTGTAGGTCCTTCCAACTTACACAAGAGTATCCATTAAGATTAGGCTGAATGGCTTTTTAGCAAGTGAGGAAATGCAGGCCTACTGAAAGAAGCTCTTATTACAAAGATGATCCAGGGACTGGTCCAATATTATAGTCAGGAAGGAATTTTTCCTCTGAGGCAAATAGGATAGACTTTAGACATACAATTGTGGTCATAAGTTTACATACCCTGGCAAAATGTATTATTTCTTAATCATTTTCAGAGAATATGAATAACACACAAACTTTAATTTCACTCAAGGTTAGTGGTTGACTGAAGGCTGAAGCCATTTATTGCCAAACAACTGTGTTTACTCTTTTTAAATCATAATCACTACATAAACGACCCAAGTGACCTTGATCAAAATGTACATACCCAGTTCTTAATACCGTGCATTGCCCCCTTTAAAGAACAAGTAAACGTTTTTTTTTTCTATCTCTAAATTTGCTCTAAACAGCCCCTCAAATGAATGTACCTTAGTCCCTGCTGCAAGTCTGCTCTGGTTTCTGTGTTATCAGCAGCTTGTTTCACCTTCTTCCTGGTGCAGAGTGAAGCCCAGCCCCTTAGCTTTCTGAGCTGACCTTATCTCTTGGACTAGTCTTGGAGATCATTTGCATAATGTGACATAGCAGAGAGCAGTGTGTGTAGCAGCTTTTGCTTGGGGAAACTAGCTTACTAATGAAACACTGGCTCCCTCTTCCTCTCTATTGTGGAACAGCAGCAAATGGACTGCTCAGTAAGCTAAGGGGCTGGGCTTCACTCTGCACCAGGAAGCAGAGGAAACAAGCTGCTGATAACACAGAAACCAGAGCAGACTTGCAGCAGGGACTAAGGTACATTAATCTGGGGGGCTGTTTAGAGCAAATTTACAGAAAGAAAAAGAAAAACATTTACTTTTCCTTTAACATCAATGACAGCTTGAAGTCTTTTTTGGTATTTGTGGATGAGGCTCTTTATCTTCTCAGAAGGTAAAGCTGCCCATTCTTTCTGGCAAAAAGCCTCCAGTTTCCATAAATTCTTGGGCTGTCTTGCATGAACTGCACGTTTGAGGTTTCTCCAGAAGGCTCAATGATATTGAGATCATGAGCCTGAGATGGCCACTCCAGAACCTTCACTTTATTTTGCTATATCCAATGAGAGGTCGACTTGGCCTTGTGTTTTTGATCATTGTTATGTTGCAATGTCCAAGTACATCCCATGCGCAGCTTCCAGGCTGATGAGTGCAAATTTTCGTCCAGTATTTTTTGATAACTTACTGCATTCATTTTGCCATCAATACTGACCATATTTCCTGTGCCTTTGTAGCTCACACATCCCCAAAACATCAGCGATCCACCACCATGGTTCACAGTAGGAATGGTGTTCCTTTCATCAGAGGCCTTCTTGACTACTCTCCAAATGTAGCATTTATGGTTGTGGGCAAAAAGTTAAATTTTAGTCTCATCGCTCCAAATGACTTTGTGCCAGAAGGTTTGAGGCTTGTCTCTGTGATGTTTGGCATATTGTAAGCGGGATACTTTGTGGGATTTGCAGAGTAATGGCTTTCTTCTGGCAACTCGACTATGCAGCCCATCTTTCTTCAAGTGCCTACTTATTGTGCATCTTGAAACAGCCACACCACATTTTTTCTGAGTCCTGTATTTCACCTGAAGTTATTTGTGGGGTTTTCCTTGCATTCCAAAAATTTTCTGCCAGTTGTGGCTGAAATTTTAGTTTTATTTGGTTTGGTTTCAACAGAACCCCTAATTTTCAACTTCTTTATTAGAGTTTGAACACTGCTGATTGACATTCTGAAATTCCTGATATTTTCTTATATCCCTTTCCTGTTTTTTTATCCTTTGACAATTCATTTGCTTTCCCCAAGACTTAGAATCCAAAAAACATCAGTACAGCACTGGATGAAAGATGCAAGTGTCTGTCAGGAGTCCAGAAAGTCGCTGACCTTTTATAAACACCCACTAATTACAAGCAAACAAATCAGGTGAAAATGGTTACCTTTAATAGCCATTCTAACCCCTTTGTGTCAAGTTGTTTGCATGTTATAAGGCCAAATCAACCAGGTATGTAAACTTTCTTTGGAACTACATACCGTGTGAAATCCTTTTTGAATACATAATCAGACTGTGGATGTCGTCAGTGACGCATTGTATTGGCCGTGCCTCTACCAAAGAGCACCAGGTATCGTTACTTATCTTCAGGGTGTGCGAGTCCCTATTCTAATTCAGCATATTGTATACAAGTCATGATACAGAAACCATACCAGTTCGTTGCTTGAATATGTTAACACACATATGGGGTGCTTCTAATACATAATCTGTCTTATACTATATATTATGGTCGTTAGACTGTTTACAGTGTATACTTGGTGTAATTGATTGGTCACTTTCCCGATCCGCTGATCGGGTATTGCGGCCGAAATATCAAAAGGAACGGGATCCCGTCTCCCAGGTTACTGCTTTGGTTTTAAATATGTTTTAATAATCAGTCATGGTGGTGAATAAAAATTGCTTTTTATATATCAATGTCACTTCTGATTAATTAATTACTGTGAAGTCTATGACTTGGTGGAGGTTTAGCCCAATTTCAGTTGTGGTTTTTCTAGTTATATTAACAAAAGATTGAGTCTAATGTGTAAATACTGGTAGTCTGCAGGTTAGGAACAAATAAAGTACTCAACAAAAAAGAGAAAGTGAGGATCGTGCGCTGCCCCAGTGCATGGGGTCAGAACACCTACCTCTAGCTAACCAGTTCAGACAACTTATACTTAAAACTTAACTTTTATTTACTGAATTAAATAATACTGGACAGGCAGTACCCTGAAATAGACACTATGCAATAGACTCACTGCTCAAACCCAAATGGTAGCAGTGCGGGACAATGTCCCTAAAACACATATAGTTAAAAAGATTAGGCCATAGTTGAACGGTATATCATGGTGGTAATACTGTGTTAAGTGCAACTCAGTTGCTTGCCTCACCCCCCTCGATGGTTCTTAGCTCTCTGACTGGAAAACGTAGATCCAGTAGGAATTAAATAATTAAATAAATAAACACGAGCTCCAGCGTGTCAGCGGAGCAACTCCTCCTTTTACTGTAGTACCGCTGGTGTGCTAAGCCATCATTACTAGTTTCCAGTGGGCATAGAGGCGCAGCTACGCGTGTAAGGCAACTCAGTTGCACGTAGCATACCTTCAGCCCGAGTCACCCTCCCTTCAACCCGTCCCAGACCACAAGCAGCCTGCCTGATCTAAGTTGGAACGGTTGGGAGCTAACCACCCGCCGTTCACCTATGCCTGAAGCCCTTGAACTAGTAATGATGGCTTAGCACACCAGCGGTACTACAGTAAAAGGAGGAGTTGCTCCGCTGACACGCTGGAGCTCGTGTTTATTTATTTAATTATTTAATTCCTACTGGTTCTACGTTTTCCAGTCAGAGAGCTAAGAACCATCGAGGGGGGTGAGGCAAGCAACTGAGTTGCACTTAACACAGTATTACCACCATGATATACCGTTCAACTATGGCCTAATCTTTTTAACTATATGTGTTTTAGGGACATTGTCCCGCACTGCTACCATTTGGGTTTGAGCAGTGAGTCTATTGCATAGTGTCTATTTCAGGGTACTGCCTGTCCAGTATTATTTAATTCAGTAAATAAAAGTTAAGTTTTAAGTATAAGTTGTCTGAACTGGTTAGCTAGAGGTAGGTGTTCTGACCCCATGCACTGGGGCAGCGCACGATCCTCTCTTTTTTGTTGAGTCATTTTTCTAGTTATAGTAGCATTTGGGCACTCCACTAAGCCAATACTAAAGGTGACTGGCTACCAGCCGAGCTTACCATTGAGTTCCAAAATATATCATATTATGTTACTGAAATTGAGACACAATTGGCAGATTTGAGAGGTATACCGGTATTAAAATGTGTTCCTTTACCATCTGTTTAGAGAAAGAATGATAACCTTTTGAATAAGATGGTTAATTAAGGTGTGATTACTGTAAATTCGCAAAAACACCTAACCGTGCAGAATCCTAAATCTCTAAAATTGTATACTTTACCAAAAATACATAAAGACCTGGTTTGCCCACCGGGTCGCCCAATTGTTTCCTCCACAGATTCTGTTTTCAAGCCAATGGCTATTATATTGGACAAGGTCTTGAGTCCGTTGATCCGTGAAGTCCCCTTGTATATTAACGATATGGGCCACTTTTTGAAAAAGCTTAAGCCGTTGGAAACAGAAATGAAGGAGGATAATTTACTGGCCACCTTTGATGTGGCCAGTTTCTACACATCGATACCCCATGATGAAGGGATTGATGCTTGTGCTTGGTTATTGGGGGAAAAGGGCAAACTACTACAAAATTTTGTTTTTTTAACATGCACTGGATATAATATTGAGATGTAATTATTTTACCTTCAAAAATCAGCTTCGTTGGACCATGATGGGGTCCAACATCGCCCCATCATATGCTAATGCCTTTATGGATAAGCTTGAAAATCAGCACATTTATCACAATGTGGACTATGCCATTGCCTGGCACGGTGGCACTACATTGATAATATCTTTGTACTAGGGCGTAATGAGTCCCTATTCTGTTTCCACAAATACCTTCAAACAATACATCCCTCTATCGCTTTTACACTGACATATGATGTTGAAAAGGTCCAATTTTTGGATGTACTCATACAAAAATTTCCAAGGTGGTGTTGATACACCAGTATATATAAAACCGACTGATCGCAGATTTTACACTTTCGTAGTAACCATCCACCACATACTAAGAACCAGTTAGTTAGTGGCAGATTTACTAAGGGTCGAATTGAAGGGTTAAAAAACCCTCGAATTCGACCACTGATTTTTATGGGAATAAAAAGCCTTTGAATTCGAATATAAAGGATTTTACCACAATTTGATTTGTCGAATGATCGATTCGAATGATTTTAACCATTCAATCGAATTTTTTTATTAGATCAAAAATAATGAAAACCAATAGATTTTTATTCGAATCATTCAATTCGATCGAATTTTCAAAATTCAAGGGTCGAAGTGGTCTTCAAAAACAATTGAAAATTCAACATGATCCCAAAATGGGCTCAAACTTTGAAGGACATGCTATCGCCAAGCTTATTTAAAAGTAAATCAATGAAACGAGATTCTGGGCCATTTATACCAATGAGGAATTACACCTGTAAGTTTATGAAAATATCCAATCAGTTTAGATCAATGGTTACAGGTAAAGAATTTGAGATTAAAGGATACATCAATTGTAATACCTCATTTGTGATCTATTTAATCACATGCCTTAAGTGTCAGAAGCAATATGTGGGCTGTACAAGCAGGATATTGAAAGAAAGGGCTAAGGAACATATGAGTCAAATAAAAAATTCTCGAGCGGTAGAGAAAAGTAATATCACCAGGTATTTTGCATTATGTAATGATAGTGATCTGTCTTTCTTCTTTATCCAAGGGATAGAGAGGGTAAAATTGGAAGTGAGAGGAGGTGATCATGTGGGCCTCTTAAAAGAGTTGTTCACCCTTACGTTAACCTTTATTATGTTATAGAATTGCCAATTCTAAGCAACTTTTCATTTGGTTTTCATTATTTATTTGTTATAGTTTAAAGTTATTTGTCTTTTCTTCTGATTCTTTGCAACTTTCAAATGGGCGTCGCCGTCCCCTTCTAAAAAACAAATGCTCTGTAAGGCTACAAATGTATTGTTATTGCTACTTTTTATTGCTGATCCTTCTATTCAGACTCTCTATTATTCACATTCCAGTCTCTTATTCAAATCAATGCATGGTTGCAAGGATAATTTTGGCCCTAGTTACAAGACTACTTAAAATACGCATTGAAGAGCTGCTGAATAAAAAGCTAAATAACTCAAAAACCTTAAATAATAAAAAATGA
>CM044442.1:81022010-81070337 GCA_024363595.1 Xenopus borealis | reverse complement strand
TGTTTGTAGCACTTCATGTTTAATATACTACATGAATAATAATTATTTATAATACTGATGTGTTTCAAAGATATTAACTTGTGTTCTTTATAACTTAATTGGCAAAAAGGGGTTAATTCTCATTTTGATTGGTTTTAAATTAATGGGTGGGTTCACCTTGGTATAAATACTGAGTCTGGAGTATAAATGACAGAGACACCTATGACTAAGTACGAGAGCATATGTAGCAATTTTAATGTGATTTTGAATAAATATTTGTTTTTTTTACTATAAATGAGTAGCACTATTAACTGATGCATCTTGAAAAAAAAATCCCATGACAGTATCCCTTTAAGGGTCGAATAGAAAATTTTAATTTTCAATTTTTTATGGTCAAAACACTCAAATTCGAATTGTGAATGATCCAAACTTGATTCTAATTTTAATTTCCAGATTTATCAAACCTTGGCCCTAAAGTTGAATTTGACTATTTGCCACCTAAAACCAACACAAAACAACATAATTTTACACAACTCTGAGTAGATGCTTAATGTCAAGTAGGAAGTTCAGGGTAATAGCACTGGAGAATTGTAATCACAGTGATAATTTCAGATCAGTTTAATTTATTCACTGCAGTCCACCCAGTACAGCTCCCTATACAAAAACATGCAGGTGATGTATAAATACAGTATTGGAAACATTGTTAAAATACAGTTTATAAAAATGGAATACCTTGCTGTAGTATTTGTATACTTAATCCGAGTCTGAAAAAAAGCTTTCAACTACAAATATCAATGGAACTGTCCTGTAGATTGGGTTCTCCATTCAGTTCTGGCCTCCTCCCTACTGATGTGTGCTCTATTTATGGGAATTATTGCACTTTCTTTTAAAAAGTGATTTTTCCAGAAAACAATGTACTTTGTCTACTCAATGTGTATAGTGTTAAAAAAAGTTAAAGTGTTAAAATAAATTCAACCTTTTTATGAACGTGAAAGTAAAGTAATGAAAAGTACCACTTGTAGTGTAAATCTAGCATGGAGTCCTAAGCGGGTCCATTTTTTGGAACCCATATCCAATCTGTACCCGCAACCTGCAACCTGCATTCTTACCTGCCTGGACCCGTTACCCGACCCGCAAGTACCTTATCCATAACCCAATCTGCAACCTGCTGACCATCAAGAATCAGGAAGTGCTGTCATTGTAAACCAGAAGTGACATCATCAGAAGTAGGTGTGATCAGAAAAAAGGAGTAGAAATCGCTATTGAGAAGACCCGCCAACCTGCAACCCGCAGAAGCGCCAACCCGTGTCTATACCCGCACCCAGAACTTCTACCCACAACCCGCAGGGTACCGCAGGTTTTTGTGGGTAACCCACGGGTACCCAACCGGCTGCAGGAGAAAAACTAGCTAAATTATTCAGTTTTATATTGATAATGATGGAGGCCTTTAATTTATTGTTTTGAAATTGCTAATAATGGTACACTAATGGGCCAAAGAGAAATCTAAAGGGAGTGTAAGACATCTGAACTGCAGTTATGGATTCCTTAATTTGATTTTTTTCCCACTATACAGTTGTAGAACCACTATTTGCTCATAAAATAATGAAGACCCAAATTAATTAATCCACATGAAAGGCACATGAGTCTGTTGGCTACCAACTCTGTTTCAAACAGGCTGCTGACTGGAAAAAGCAACTAAAAACAAGCAAAACAACTGAATAGGATAAGTATTTGTTATTAACTGTTATTTTATAGTAAGGTGGTATATTTAAATACTGTGGTTTCATTTTTTTGTCATAGCCTGCTCTACTTTTGCACTTAGTTTTCCTTCAGTTTGAGGGGGTGGGGTTTGATTAGTTGCACCTGAACAGACTGTATAAATAGAACCCCTGGGACTCCAGTGGTGCTTGATCTAGTGTTAAGCTGCTCTTAAGTGTTTGCTCTTTGAGTGGGGGATCTGTAAGTGGCGTTACAAACACCGGAGTTAGTGAGAGATCTGTAAGTGGAGTTACAAACACTGGAGTTAGTGGGAGATCTGTAAGTGGAGTTGCAAACCCCAGAGTTACAAACTAAAGGAAGTTCAAACTAGGTCAAAAGTTTGTTCTAAACCCTAATTTATTTTTATTCCTGTTTTGATCTGTAACTGGGATAATGAGTGATAGCAAGATTGAAGGTCTGATCTCTGGACCAAGAGATCCAAAATGCTTACTTCTGTGGTGTATCTGAGCAAATTGCCACTTAGGATCGAGTTAAAGCACTAGAGGAACAAATTGCAACACTGAGGTCAATTGACAATCTTGAAAGGAATCTCTTGCTCATTGAGCAGGACCTAGTTGGGTCAGATAGTTTGGGGGGAAACAGAACAGCAGCAGGATGTTGAGGCAGCTAGCTGGGTTACAGTTAGAAAATCTAAGGTGGGCAAAAGGAAAAGGGAGACTGATCCAGGGTTTATACATCCCAACAGCTTTGCCAGATTGTGTGAAGATGATGGGAGTGTGAACTCTGGATTGGCAATTCTAGATGGGGTTGATCACTCTAACAGCTGGGAGACAAGTTTCTCTAGATGTGGTGGGGAGGAGAGCAGAGTCAGGCCTAAACAGATTGTGGTTGTAGGGGATTCAATTATTAGTAAAGTGGATAGGGTAATCTGTCGTCAGGATTGCTACAACAGAACAATTCGCTGTCTACCTGGTGTCAGGGTTTGGCATGTGGTTGATTGGGTAGACAAATTATTGGGTGGGGCTGGGCATGACCTAACGGTCTTAGTACATATTGGTACTAATGACAAGATAAATGGTAGATGGAAGACCTTAAAGAGTGAGTTCAGGGATCTAGGCTCTAAGATTAAGGGAAGGTCTTCCAATGTAATTTTTTGGGAAATTTTGCCTGTGCCATGTGCAAGTTTAGGGAGACAATGGGAGATAAATGCATGGCTCAAGTCTTGGTGTAGGAAGGAAGGGTTTGGGTTCCTAGAGCACTGGGCTGATTTTTCCTTGGGGTACAACCTATACAGTCGTGACGAATTGCACCTCAATGGAAGGGGGTCCACTGTGCTAAGGGAAAGAATGACCAAGGTATTGGAGGAGTGTTTAAACTAGGCAAGTGATTGAGAGAAATAATTATGGTGAAGCTAGGGTAGATGGGGTAGTGGGATTAGTAATGGGTCATGGGGAGGAGAAAGGGGGCATACAGTTTACCAGCTAAGGAGGTCCCTCTGTTACAAGGAAAACAGACTAATACTAACTTAACATATAATTCTCCTCAACATATAATTCTCCTCAAAGTAATGCACATTTACAAAGTAAAAGTAGTAACCTCTGCTGTATGCTGGCAAATGCACGAAGTTTGTCAGGTAAAATGGGAGACCTAGAATTAACTGCATGCTCTAAAAAGTATGATATGTATAATTGGTATCACAGACCTGTTGGGATGAAACATGTGACTGGACTGTAAATTTAAATGGTTACACCCTTTTTAGGAGAGACAGATTGATTAAAAAGGGGGGACAAGTGTGTTTGTATGTAAAGCCTAAATTAAAGCCATGCACTGGTGAGGATGTGGAATCCCTCTGGGTAGAGATTTTGACTGGGCAAAATGTTAGAAAGAAAATTATCATTGGTGTATGGGGGGAGAGATAAGAAAAACAAAGAGAAGTACAAGAAAGAAACTTTGCTTGCCAAACACTTTTTTGAAACCAAACATAGTGTCTCGCAGATCAGATGGCAAATTCTGGAGGTTATAAATAAAGATGCAGGGAATGATTTTAAAAGATCTTTATTAAGGAGGGAAGCCTTTTGGATCTGGCGGCTAAAACACTTTCTCCAAAGGGTCTTAATGTAAATTTTAATTTGACTTGTTTTCTGTAATGTGTGTGTTATTAGAGGTTTTAGATATTTAAACACTTTTTAAATGATTATTATATTGAACCTTTTTTCCTTCACAGATAAGAAACACTATGGTACCCCATTTTTGAGATATAATAGTCGCAATCATGGGCAGTGAGTAGAATATAAAATTTTATTATTATTCACACAGATGCATATTGGACTATATTGGACTAATTGAATTAATGTTTTCACTAACGAGGAGGGGTCCTGGTGAGATGGGAGTGGCTGAGGGGTATAAAGCAACACTGTGCACTGTTTGATTGTATCCTGAAGAAGGGAGGTATTACCCCCCGAAACGTTGATATTATGGTGGCATGAATAAAAGGGGCACATTCCCCAACTGCTAAAGAAAGTGTGTGCGGACTGTCTTTTGAGTCATACGGTTGCTAAGGGACCTGGCCGGGTCGATGGTGGACCAGCACAACTACTGCAGGATAGTGGAAGGAAGGTGTGCGCTAGAGACAATACAATTAAGCCTAAATTAAAGCCATGCACTGGTGAGGATGTGGAATCCCTCTGGGTAGAGATTTTGACTGGGCAAAATGTTAGAAAGGAAATTATCATTGGTGTATGCTATAAACCACCTCGTATAAGTGATGAGTATGAAGCCCAGCTACTTTTACAAATAGAAGTGGCTTCACAACTAGGTCAAGTTACTTCAGTTATCCAGACATTGACTGGGGTAATGGGGTTGCCAAAACAGATAAAGCTAGTAGATTTGTAAATATGCTTAAGGACAGCTCGTTCAAGAACCTACTAGGAATAACTCTCTTTTGGATCTTGTAATAACTAATAAAACTGAACTCATCTCTAGCATTTGTGTGTGTGAGCATTTAGGGATTAGTGATCATAACACGGTCTCATTTGAGATTATGTTGCAGAGGCAATTCTATAAGGGAGTAACTAAAACATTGAATTTCAGGCATGCAAACTTTGACAGTATAAGGCATCTCTGCAACATATCAAGTGGGAAATGTTTTTCACAGGGTTAAACACTGAACAAAAATGGTAAGTTAGATGAATACACGTCAGTATATTCCGCTTGTAACCAAGGAACGTTGTTGCAAAGCAAAACCTTTTTGGTTCAATAGAAGTATTAGGGGCAGATTTACTAAATTTGTGTGAAGGATTCGAATATTTGGGCGAATAGTCGAGAATAGTCTCAATTCGATTGTGCCACTATTCGAATATGCAAATTAAGTATTTTCGACCATCGAATATAGATTATTTGGGCGCATCGAATAGATTGAATAAATATATATTCGAGCGCTCGACTATTCGCCAGTCGAAGAACTTGCCCTTTAAATTTTTATTCGACTGCCTACTTCGCCAGATTGAACCTACCGAATTGCAATAGAAGCCTATGGGAAGCCCCCATAGGATTTTTTTTCTAAGTCTTTTGCCGAATTTCAATCGTACGATGAAGTGCTTTGAACGTTCGATTCGTACAATTTTGGCGAATATTCAAGCGTTTTTTTCTGCGACTCTTTGTAGAATCGTTCGATCGTTCAATTCTGGTTAATAGTCGAAAATGCGCTCAAAACTGGCAAACATTTTATTCGATTTTGGCAAATATTTATTCGCCAAATATTCGCCAGTCGAATTCGAGGGCTAAAAACCCTCGACAATTCGACCCTTAGTACATCTGCCCCTAAGTGTTGAGGTGGGTAAGGAAAAACATACTGTTAAGGCTTTCAAGTTAGCTGGGACAGCCAAATCATTTATAGGGTACAAGGAGGCTAATAAATCATGCAAAAAAGCTATCATGCAAGCTAAAATCGATATGGAAAAGGATATTGCAGTAAGCAGCAAAAAAAATCCAAAATTATTTTTTAAATATGTTTATTATCAGAGGTGGGTCAGCTGGTTGATGAGAACAAGCAAAAAGCTCAGATTCTGAATGCATAATTTTTGTCTGTCTACACTAGGGATCCCCAACCTTTTCTAATTGTGAGTCACATTCAAATGTAAAAAGAGTTGGGGAGCAACACAAGCATGAAAAGGTCCCTTAGGATGCAAAATAAGGACTGTGATTGCCTATTTGGTAGCTCCTATGTGGACTGGGAGCCTACAGGAGGCTCTGCTTGGTACTATACTTCGTTTTTTATGCAATTAAAACTTGCTTCCTAGCCTGGAATTCAAAAATAAGCACCTGCTTTGAGGCCCCTGGGAGCAATATCCAAGGGGTTGGAGAGCAACATGTTGCTCACGAGCTACTGGTTGGGGATCACTGGTCTACACAAATGAGGAACCAGCTAATGAAGGTTTCCTTATTAATAGTCACAATTCTAATAATACATCTAATGATGCATGGTTCACACATGATGAAATTCAAAAGAGACTAGAACATGTTAAGATAAACAAAGGTCCAGGGCCAGATGGGATTCATCCCAGGGTACTTAGCGAGCTTAGCTATGTGATTGCCAAACCCTCTACTTAATTTTTCAGGATTCATTTAGGTCTGGCATGGTGCTGAGAGACTGGCGAATTGCTAATGTGGTGCCACTATTCAAAAAGGGATCCCGTTCTCAGCCTCTAAACTATAGGCCAGTTAGTCTGACGTTGATGGTAGGAAAGCTTTTGAAAGGATTAATAAAGCATAGGATACTGGACTTAGAATATAACAATACTATGGGGCAAATTTACTATTACTCCCAGAAATTAACTCGACCAAATTCGCAATTTGATAAGTTTTCGACCATCAATGCTTATCGAATTGTTTTAGGCTATCATTTTGCTCGATATTCGATTTCTCGATGAATTCATACGATCGGATGCCAATTGTTCGATTTCATGTAAAAATCGTGAAATTTCCTTCGAGCGTCTGAAAAATTTGTATGATTTGAACGATCGAACGCTCCTCCGATCGTACGAATGGTATTCGAGCAGGACTCCCCATAGGCTTCTATAACAATTCAGTAGGTTCAATCTGGCGAAATAGGCAGTCGAATAACTTTCAAATTTTAAATCCTTCGATCATCGAATTATCGAATATCCAATCATTCGATCTATTCGATATTCAATGATCGAAGAGGCCAAATTTTACTTTACGATTTCACAAAAAATACGTATGATCGGTATTCGATCAAATTCGACCGAACTTCGATCATTTCACGTGAATTCCGTAAATCGTAATAGATTTTGCCAGACTAACTTGATCTTGCCAGACTAAGTTGATTTCTTTTTATGAGCAGGGACCACGATTCTGGGATGGCAGTGGATGTGATTTACTTAGACTTTGCGAAAGCATTCGATACAGTACCACACAGAAGGTTACTGGTTAAATTAAGGCATGTTGGCCTGTAACATAGTATTTGTACCTGGATAGAGAACTGACTAAAAGATAGACTACAAAGAGTGGTGGTAAATGGAACATTTTCTAATTGGACCAGTGTTGTTAGTGGAGTACCGCATGACTCTTTACTGGGTCCCTTGTTCTTCAACTTGTTTATTAATGACCTGGATGTGGGCATTGAAAGTACAGTTTCTATTTTTGCAGATGATACTAAATTGTGCAGAACTATAGGTTCCTTGCAGGATGCTACCACTCTGCAGAGTGATTTGTCTAAGTTCGGAAACTGGGCAGCAAACTGGAAAATAAAGTTCAATATTGAGAAATGCAAGTTTATGCACTTTGGCAAAAATAATATTAATGCAAGTTATACACTAAATGGCAGTGTGTTGGGAGTTTCCTTAAATGAGAAAGATCTTGGGGGTTTTATAGATAACAAGTTGTCTAATTCTGGGCAATGTCATTCTGTAGCTACTAAAGAAAATAAAGTTCTGTCTTGCATAAAAAAAGGCATAAACTCAAGGAATGAAAACATAATTATACCTCTTTATAGATCCCTAGTAAGACCTCATCTGGAGTATGCAATGCATAAGAGGGATATAAAAGCCGGAGAGAGTGCAGAGACGTGCAACTAAGCTGGTTAGAGGAATGGAAGACTTAAATTATGAGTTTAGGCTGTCCAGGTTGGGGTTGTTTTGTCTGGAAAATAAAAGGTGCTCTGCATTTTTCCCTGTAAGGCAATAAAAGTTGTGATAGAAACTTCATGAAAGGTTAAATGTAAAATTTTTGCCTAGGTGTGTAACCTGTAGCAGCATATCAACAACTAACAGCTGGCATTTTCTGGTCTATTATTAAAGTTGTGGCTTGGCTGGAAATGGCCAATGAAATGAGTTAATCATTTCCCTTCATGCAATATCCCCCTATCTATGTTTGAAATTTATAAAACAAATTTCAGACATCAAACATCATTTGGGTTATCTCACATACCAGTATAAAATTATTTGGAACGGATGCTACTATATTATTGAGCTTAAAAGTGTTATCTTCCAGTAACAGTGCTTTCTCCTAGTGGTACTACAGTTTCCCATACTGTAACATCCTGATTGGGCCCAGGTTAAATGCAGAGAGAATATGACATTTTTTATTCCATGTATTTTTATTAAACATAAAGTGCATTATACTTAGGAAAACTGCCACAACCACATTTATAGTACAGCTTGCAGTTATGAATAATTAATGTCAGCTTGTTTAACATTGTATACAGGGAAGCTTTGGACATGTTAATGCTAATGCAATTAACAGAGCCATCAACAACTGGTCATTAATGTATTACTGCTATTTATACTTCCAGTTTGTCCGCACATTGATCAAAATGATTGCCCCTTGGTGTGAGCTAGGGGATAGTGCAGGCCCATATAGTTCAGGACATAGTGATAAGCACACACATGCACTTAGTTTTTTTTTTTACAGTTTGCTAGTAGACTTAGGTGTTATAAAACTAGAGGGTCATGGGTCAAACCAATTATTTTCTCTTCTGCCCTTCTGACTTTCCCCTCCAGGGACACACATTCACCAGCTTCTGGCTGGGCTCACCTGGCAGCACCACATCTCCCTCCACCACAATGAGGTATCCACATGACCTCACACCCTCCTCAAACACAAGGAGCTCTCTAGGGGACACTGGGGTGTAGTCCCACACCTCTTGTATTTGCCATTCACCTGCTGACTAATCAGACTGCTATATCTAGTTGGACAAATGCAAAACCTTAAAGGAGAACTAAACCCTCCCTTTGTAAACCCACCCTTTCAACCTTCAGACTACACATTTTGTTTAAATTTTTTGTCTCTGTATCTCAAGTATGGTTGCCACCCAGCCGGTATTTTACCGGCCTGGCCGGTATTTTTGATGGTTGTCCCCAATGTTATTGATAGGAAAAAAATACAAATATATAGGAAGGCTGGTATTTTTTTCAAGAAAAGGTGGCAACCCTAATCTCAAGGGGTATGTGTGCCCACAACCATCACTAACAGAGGACACAGTACTTTTTTACAATGAAAGTGGGAAAGATCTGTGTGTTGCAAAAACTTTGATAACAGCCAGCCCACAAAATAATGGTTTTCTCATTAAAGAGAATAATGGGGTTTTACCATCACCAGGAAATTTTTACATTTTATTGTAATATTAATAGTGATCATTTTATATGTTCTAAGCATTGTGCATACATACATTATCATCAGGTTCTGCATGTATTATTTCAATACACTTTTATTACGATTGATGTTTAAAAAGTCCTTAAGATGTAATTAGATATTGTCACTTGGTCTCTCTCTCTCTGCACCGTGCAGTGACAAATGGCACCCCGAGCCCCTCTGGGAGTTCCTCACACAGGCAGGTATACTTCCTGCTCTGTGCCCTGCTCTGAGAGAGCTTCCTAACAATCTCCCAAACTAAAAACCTTTCCACAGGACAGCCTTCCTGTGGAAAGTGAGCTCTAATCCATGAGCTGGACTTCTGTAACGGAGTACCTGGCTTGTCTGTTCTTTCCAGAATACTCCAGCTTCCAGGACCTGGCTACCAAAGACTTTAAACAGAGAACTTATTCTCTGTTTATGAGCACCCTTCCTGGAGCATTCCATCTCAGTAGAGGCTCATGCACCTCATGGGACCCCTTATCTGAACAGTATTGACCCACGCACCCAAAATTGTTTGAAAAATCTGGTAAGAGTGCATACTGGATTATATATATATATATATATATATATATATATATAATAGTACATTTTTTAAAAATTGTATTGAATTTTCTGTATGAAAATGTATGAGTCTAAATAAACACTATGGGGCAGATTTATCAAGGGTTGAAGTGAAAATTCAAATAAATCCAAATTTAAAAAATAAAAATCGAAGTTTTAAGTATTTTTTGGGTACTTCGACTATCGAATAGAAAAAGATGAATTCCCGTTTTAGCCTATGGGGGACCGCCTATAACCTATATGGAGTCTTATGGTGGACTTTGAGAAGTCGAAGTTTTTTGGGAAAAATATATATTTTTTTCCAATTATGTTTTTATTTAAAATGCTTATAATCGCTGTACCTACAATTATATCATATACACTTCCAGCTCACATCAGGTCACCTGTATTGTATGCTCAACAATATGGTGGGAATAGTTTAGGGGTTGAGGGGGGGCAGTTTTGGGATAGCAGAAGAAAGAAAAACAACACAACAAGAAAAGGAAAAAAGAAAAAAAAGGGGGGTAGAAAAAAGTATAAACAGTGCCTCATCGGTATAAGTCCCGGTATCTTTCTGTTTCTTTAAATTCCAACCACCGCCACCAAGTTGCAGTGAAGTTTGCGTTTTGTTCTTCTGTGTGTGCCGAGAGCTCCTTTAAAACATAAAGCTCCTCAATTTTTGCAAGCCAATCTTTTATTGCTGGGGGAAAAATATTTTGAATCGAATTTGATCGAATGCGCTAATCGTCCGATTCGGAATCGATCAAAAACTATTCGACCAAAAATTCGATTGCTCGCAATTTGAGGCTTGATAAATATGCCCCTAAGTATAATTTGGATTCTAATAGACAATACAGGTAATTTCCAAAGGCCGTGGACATAAGTGCAAGATGTGAATGTCCTTACTTTAGTGCTCATTCAGGCAGCACTTCTGTCTGAGGTCAGAAAATAAAATATTGTCAAATGTTGCATCCTTCCAAATGTAAGCTTAGCCTGTTATTCCCATGAAAGCAAGTTAGAGCTAATACCACAAGGCAATTTAGCCTATTTGCTGCCTATGGAAGGCTTGCCAGTTTTTTTGCTTCCTTCTGGGGACATGGAAATCCCATAATGAGGTGTAACTGGAGCTGAAAACTCCAATTAAAGCCTGAAGTTCAGCTCTTGAAATTATATGCCTTAGGGTCAGTCCACACAAGCAGATTCGGGGAAATTTAGTCGCCTGGCGTCTAATCGCCTCTTCTTCTGGGCGACAATCTCCCCGAACTGCTTTGCATGTCTTCCCATCCACTATAATGAAAAGTCTCCTGCACTAAAGCACATGCGGTGCTTCGTTTCCGAAGTCGCCTGCAGTTTCCGAAGTCGCCTGCAGTTTCCTCGTGAGGTCAACACTTTCCACAATTTCTCTTGCAGTTTGATCAGTTGCAATGTGACATTTGGTTATGTAATGTTTCAATTTCTCTGAAAAAACGTTTGACTTCTCATACCTAGCTAAAAGATAGGTTATGGGAGGTCCCCCATAGGCTAAAACAGCAATTCGGCAGGTTTAAGGTGGTGAACAGTTGAAGTCGAAGTTTTTAAAGAGACAGTACACCGAAATTCGAATGGTTGAATTTTTTCGATTCAAATAAATTTGGCCTATTCGATAGTTGAAGTACCCAAAAATTACTATTTTTCACTTCGATCCTTGATAAATCTGCCTCTATGTCAGTGGTTGTTATTATAGCTCTGTGTGCAGGGAATATTTGTTTTTAGAGGTACATTTGTGTACTGTGTGCTTATAAAATGTATCAGTATGTGTTTAGTGCTGCTTTAATATTCAGATACAAGGGCAAGGAAAGGCAAAGAAATAAAATCCAATTTTTACTTTCTTCTTCATTTACTGCTGTGGATAGAAATTGTTAGACGGTCCCTAAATTCTGACAGGGGAAACAATCATACTTTTGAACAGCAGGGGGAGCATCTGCCTTACTTACCAGCCATGCAGAACTCCAGCAGCTTTGTTTTTTGATAATTTATGATGATCCCTAAGAAGCCCAGACCACACTGAGCATGTGTATGTAGTCTAGTCTTGCAAAGATGTATAACAAACTTACAAGATGACAGCCCCCTGTGGCCAACTTTGAAAGCATAAATAATTTGTTTTATTAGGCTTGTGCTGCAGTAAGTTCATGTTTATGTTTAGTATACAAAATACAGCATTTCTATCCTTATTCTATTTTAGACTTTCCTTGTCCTTTAAGGCTGGACTGAGATTCAAAATAGGTCATGGTATTTCAAGTACACTGAGACCCAAACAGGGTCAGAGTGGAAGGAAAAAGCAGCTCTGGCAAAATTATCAGAGCAGCCCATGTATTCACGCGCATGAAAAGCATAATATATATATTTCCAACCCCAAAGTTTACTAGAACTAGTGTTTATTAATAGATATACCTCAGCAATAGTGATGGGCGAATTTATTCGCCAGGGGTGAATTCGCGGCGAATTCCCGCGATTCGCCGCTGGCGAATAAATTCGCGAAACAGCAGGAAAAATTCGCCGCCAAAAATTCGCCGCCAAAAACGAGTCGCGCGTCGTTTTTGATGCGCCGTAAACGACGCGACGCGCGCCGAAAACGACGCGACACACGTCAATGACGACGCGCGACTCGTTTCGCAAATTTCTAAAATCTTTTTTAAAAAATTCGTTAGTATACAACGAAAAAAAAACACCAACACAAATAAAACTTTAAAATAAAAAAGTCTTTATTAAGAAATAACTTACAGAAATTCCACTTCCTGTCCTCTTCAGAAAAGGCGACAGGGCGACCATCCAGCCTGCAGCACTTGATTTCTCCTCCTGGCTATTCTAGTGACAGCATGAAGAAGCTTCAGCGGGGAAGAGCAACAAGAAGACAGCCTGCTACTTGTCCGAGTCCGACACTGACTGCTCCCTCCGCAGCCTCCTCCAGATTTGAGCGATAAGGCGCTGGACCCGGGGGAGCCCCCGCTGTCACTAGAACAGCCAGGAGGAGAAATCGAGTGCTGCAGGCTGGATGGTCGCCCTGTCGCCTTTTCTGAAGAGGACAGGAAGTGGAATTTCTGTAAGTTATTTCTTAATAAAGACTTTTTTATTTTAAAGTTTTATTTGTGTTGGTGTTTTTTTTTCGTTGTATACTAACGAATTTTTTTGAAATTATTTTTGATGTTACTGTTCCTTTAATATCTGTGGTACCATTTTCCCTTTCAATATATTGTGTATTTTCTCCTCTATCTGTCTCAGTTTTGCAAGTACAGATTACTACATTATGACACAATGTACAGTAGCCATTTACAGTATCTCAGTTTATTACAGCTGTCTTTCATTTACATACCGGATTTCCCTTTGAATTTATCATTTCCTGTTGTTTCTGCAACTTGGTTGGCCACATAGCTCACATTTTTATCTCCTTATTTAATGTCCAAAGCAGCACTTCAACTTGCACAGGAATAATATATTTTTCTTAGCATGTGTTCCGTCAGTAATTTTTAAGCATACCATACATAATAACATGGATGATTCTACCAGCCAAGGGCTGTTGGAAATGCTTGACTTGTAGATAAACAATAGCAGGATGGCTACCAACATAACCAACATTTTTATCTTCATTACATAGAGCTACAGTCTTCTGGCTTTCAAAATGTAGGGCTCACAGAAAAGTATTGCATTGTGCAAAATGTGTAATTTTTTTTACCCAGAATGCAGCCCCCCCCCACACAATTCAAATGTAATTGTAGGCACACAGATTGCGATACATCAGAATGTGTGCAATTAGGATTCTGGGGTTTCACAATTTATATAAAATACTGGATATTTCCATAGTGGGAAATGTGCATTAAAATTAAAAAAAAAATCTGTGTGGGTTCTTTAGGCACACAAAAGCAGTGGGAACCCTGCAGTTACTGCCACCTTTAACATCTGTGCCAGAAAAGTAAACCTCAACAGATAGAGAAGAGTTGAAAATGTTTTCAGCACAGGAATTCCTGAGCAATGGCCTTCAGAAAATAAGAAGTGGTTGGGTTAAAAGCACAACAGCATACATACAATAGAATAGAACTCAAAATAATATGCTGTAGGAGTATATATGAGGAGAACAGGCTTACAAAGAGCAATGGATGTTTTTGAATGGCATTCACTTGGTAATTAAGTAATCAGTAGAGGTGTGAGAAGAGCACATAGAGGAGTAACAGACGTCAAGCAAAGCACAGACTCAAAAGGACTGATTTATGACTGTATACATAATTGCAGTTGCACACAAATTGACACAGTTGTTGTTCCAATTGATAGCATTCATTACATCAAAACACACTCATTGCACTTCCACATAGCTTGGCACAGGTGTGTCAGTCCTGCCTCCTGGTCTGAATTGTGCACAAATACATATAAGTTACTACCACCTTGATGGCATACTGTCACCTAGAGAATCATGCAGAGATATTTGTAAATTGTGATTTTATGAGTTTTATATTTGTATTTGCATGTTGAATACACCGCGCTAAGTACAGTTAACTGTTGTTTTAAAGAGGCTGAATGAAAGGTGAGCAACTTATATAAAAATTACACCATTAACTAAACATAGAAACCATGCTGTGTGCAGTACTGAAGTGTTTATCCTTGCAAACCTCTAGGTTCAATACCCCAATGGGAAATTAAACTTATCAATTTGGGAAAACCACTAGAACTACCCAATGATGTAAAACTGACCATAACTGTACAAGCTGGGGTAAGGGTGATTGTCTTCAATTGGTAACCTGGGGAGCGCTGATACACAATGCAATACTATAGCTTGTATGTTGTCCTGTTGCAACATCGTCATGTTCCTTATAGCGCTGCTATTCCTTGCATAATTCAGTTAGAATCATATTATACCCTATATCAGGGATCCCCAACCCAAAGTGTTGGGGAGCAACACAAGCATTAAAAAGTCTCTTGGGGTGCTAAGTAAGTGCTGTGATTGACTATTCGGTAGTCCCTATGTGGACTAGCAGCCTACAGGAGGCTGTGTTTGGCACTATACTTAGTTTTTATGCAATTAAATTAAAACTTATTTCCAAACCTGAAATTCAAAAATAAGCACCTGCTTTGAGGACACCGAGAGCAACATCCAAGTGGTTGGAGAGCTCATGAACTACTGGTTGGGGATCACTGCCCTATACGTATTCTATACAGTTCTTCCCTGAGTAATCGAACTACATACTGTTCCTGCATGATCTACCTAGTGTGGAAACAATGCTCAATGACATTTGACCTCCACGATAAGGGAGGCCTCAGGCCTTCCCAACAGCCTACAGGAAAGCTTCTCTCTTTCAGATTGCTTCGATGATGATTGGACTACACTTGATTTCAAGTTGATCCTTCTACATTTCTAATACACAAGAACTTATTAATAAAGTATCAATAATTATTATTGTTGATGCTTGAAAAAATCACTAAGTTTTGAATTTTGGCAAAATAAAGAATGTCAGCTTTCAACTTTACCAAAATTGAATTTGAATTGTTACAAAAAATGAAAATTCCTTTCCTAAGAAGATATCACTGATAATTATTTGGCAGTTCAGACCATAGGAAATCCAGTTATTTCCTAAGGCACCACAAACAACTTTTACTGGTAAGGATTAGACAACCCATTGCAATTAAAATTGTTGGATGTCAATGACATTGGTTTAATTTGATTACATTTCTATTACAGGTATGGGATCTGTTATTTGGAAACCCATAATCCAGAAAGTTCTAAACTATGGAAAGACCATCTCCCATAGACTCCATTTTATCCCAATAATCACATTTTTTAAAAATGATTTCCTTTTTCTCAGTAGTAATAAAACAGTACCTTGTACTTGAACCACACCAAGAAATAATGAACCCTTATTGAAATATATATATATAAAACAACATAAGAATCAGGTCGTACTCACAGGTCTTATGAAATGGTAATCCAATTTTATTGAGGCAGAACTAACATTTTGGCTGGTGCCCCAGCCTTTTTCAAAGTGACCCGGTCCACATCAGTGTACAAAATAGTGGTAAACCAATCACAAGCAAAGAAATCAAAGAAAAACATAAAGATATAAAGGAAAATTAAATGAAAATGTACAGATACACAAGGTACATCACACAAAAAAGTATAAAGAAAAAAATATGATGTGAGGCGTGATTACAAACTCACACCATTGCATCCATATTTCGTTTGGGCAGCTGCTCAGTTCCTTATATATCAAGATGAGTGGTTGTTTAAATCTTACATATTCCACTTATATATATATATATATATATATATATATATATATAAAGGCAGTGTAGCGACACGCACTCCGATTTAAAAGTTCAGATGCAAAATTTATTTAGAAAATATACATAGTTAAAAGCTTTTAACTATGTATATTTTCTAAATAAATTTTGCATCTGAACTTTTAAATCGGAGTGTGTGTCGCTACACTGCCTTTGTATGATTTCAACGATAATCGACACAGCACCCGTAAGTACCTTAAGCCACATGGAGTGAGTGCGGACGCCATTGGGGAATTATATATATATATATATATATAATAACCAAACTGTCCATTATTTGTTTGAGTGACATTTAAGACCTGGTTGAAGAAATACAAAACTTGTGCTTAAAAATATTGCTCAGGTCAACACTGGTGATGAAGGTCTCCTCAAACATTCAACATTAAAGAACAGCTACAACCTTGGTGGAGAAGCTTTGCCTCAGACCCATAAAAAAAGTTGGATGAACCCTTGTTTTTTTTTAAATTTGAGAGCCATGTACAAAAGGTTGTGGGGGCTCCCCTTTTGTCTAAAACTGATTCTATCTGGCTATTTTTGCAATCAATTCATATAAAACTTAATATATGTATTTTATTTTACTGTGTCTGTGTGTACTCTGTATTATTCTGTATTAATATTAGTTAATACTATTACATATTATTAAAGGTTTGTCCTTTATTACAATGCTCTTTCCAACAATGATAGTAAATAGTAAAGTTGTTTGCTGCTGACTTACAGTTTTTTTTTTGGTGTGTCTTACGTTCATTATATCAAGTAATCGTTTTGTTTTGTCATATGGCCAACTGTGCAAAGATGCACTCAACCCTCGTTATTCTTCATTCTACAAAATGTTTTAATTAAAAGATTTTATTCACTGTAGTCACTGAACATATTAGTCACATTTAAAGCTATTATTACAAAACAAAGGTAAGATGTTGCAAATGGTTTCAGCTAACATAACTGAAATAATGATTTTGAAAATGGTAAACCCTAGATAGTTTCTATTTTCCCAAGAGCTGGACGATAAATGTCAAGTTACACAACTATTCTTGCATTCTGTGACTGTTTAATGGTGCAAGCCTTGCATCATTTCTGTGCTGTAAACATCATTTTTCTCCATGTATAAATGGAAATGCAACTTGATATAAATACACATATGGCATGTTTTGTTACACCTTGCCTTGATAGTGGTGGAATTTCATTTTAGTTTCATGCAAATACACATGGTAGTAAAATTTCTTAATACAAGTATGGGATGTGTTATTCGGAAACCGAATATTCAGAAAGCCCTGAATTAAGGGAAGGCCATCTACCTTTTCAATCAATTAATTCACATTTTGTGTAAAATAAATTCTATTTTTCTCTGTAATAATAAAACAGTATGCTGTACATGATCAATCCTAAGATATAATGAACCCTTTTTTTATAGGCAGGACAAGCCTCTGGGAATTAGGTGTAATTAATGTTGAAATTTTTTTTGTAGACTTAAAATATATAGGTACGAATTGCTGAAAGAAATTTGAAATTTTCAATCTTGAAAATGTTTCACCACTCATGCACGTGGTAGGAAATTACACATTTATTCTACAATATATTACCATAATATTATTACCATGGTGAACTTGTTGAAGCAGTTGTTCAAAAGACTAGAGGTGTGAAAGTTTGTAAGGGTAGTGACTTCCGTGAACTTCGGGCAACTTCGGAAAACGAAGCGCAGGCGACTCTTCATTATACAGTAAGGGAAGACACATGAAGGCAGTTCGGGAAGATTGAAGCCCAGAAGAATAGGGAATTAGTCACCAGGTGACTAAATCCCCGAATCTGCTGTGTGTCAATTTAACGCATCAGTTAATAGTCCTGCTCCAGTAGACTTCTGCACTGAAATCCATTTCTCAAAAGAGCAAACAGATTTTTTTATATTAAGTTTTGAAATCTGACATGGGGCTAGCCATTTTGTCAGTTTCCCAGCTGCCCCAGTCATGTGACTTGTGCCAGCACTTCAGGAGGGAACTGCTTTCTGGCAGGCTGTTGTTTTTCCTTCTCAATGTAACTGAATAGTACGCAGTGGGACATGGGTTTTTACTATTGAGTGCTGTTCTTAGATCTACCATGCAGCTGTTATCTTGTGTTAGGGAGCTGTTATCTGGTTACCTTCCCATTGTTCTGTTGTGAGGCTGCTGGGTGGGGGAAAGGGAGGGGGTGATATCACTCCAACTTGCAGTACAGCAGTAAAGAGTGATTGAAGTTTATAAGAGCACAAGTCACATGACTTGGGGCAGCTGGGAAATTGACAAAATGTCTAGCCCCATGTCAGATTTCAAAATGAAATATAAAAAAAATCTGAGAAATGGATTTCAATGCAGAATTCTTCTAGAACAGCACTATTAATTGATGTATTTTGAAAATGTTTTTTTCCCATGACAGGATCCCTTTAATTGTATGAGTTACACTGAGTGAAAGTGTGAATTATTGTGAAACTGCAAGGGCATAAAGGTTAAAATTACATTGTATATGGTTGATGAAGCTCGCTGCGTGATCTGTCGTACTCTCTCCCCAGTTTGAATCAAATATGGTCTTGGTATACAGTATCTAGTGCTAGTTGCACTAGACCAATTGAGCAGCTTCCTTAGTTTAGTGGATATTTCACTGGTGTTTGAAACCAGTAACACCATTAATTCAATTAGATGTGTAAATGTAAAATTACCATAATCCAAACACCATATTGCCATGGAACTGAGGTACTTGTTAACTGTTTGCATTACACGACTTGGTAATTGTTGCAAAAGTGCCATAGTGAAGTTGTTAGTATAGCACTCTAGGTGGCTCAAACTATTATAACTCTACTTTTACAACAATTCAAACTTTATGTCATGTAACTCTAATAATTACCATTATTAAGGCAATTTTAGTTTCATGTTGGGCTAATTGACAATATGTCCCAAAACGTATTCTATCTATGGTTAGATAATGGTATTGCAGTGAATTATGCATTAGGTCTTAACAGTGGTCAGTATTACTTCTTTACAGTACTGTGTGCCTTGCTCAGTTCCAACTAGGGCACAATCTTCATGACACAGAACGCTCAAACAGCCGCCTAGACCAGTCTCAAGGGTCATGAGCTCTTCAGAGTACAGCCCCCAGTCCTCAAGGGCACATACAATAAATTTCAAAAAAAGGTTTTACTCCAAAGACATCTAATTCAAATATTAAAAATGTCAATGTTTATTCATTATGTATAAAAAAATGCATACAGAAACATAGATGCTCTGCCTTACGCGTTTCGTACCCCCTGCTACTTAATCATAGGCTCTAATAACACTGCATACAATTCCAACATTTAAACCCGTGGAAATCCCACCCTCAAAGCTAAAAACCAATAGAAAGTTGCCACGTCACAACATATTAACGAGACAACCATATACATCAATTAGGTCTCAATTCATCCATGCATAATTCATTAATTCATATATACAAACTTAATAGCCAATTACATTGGAAAATTACTAGTGCATTAATTCATTAGAAAAACAGTATAATTTAAACATGATTGCATTACAAAACAGAAATTTTATATATTTATTGCACATGATTTAACCCTCTGACTCTTGGACCATGTTTTAAGTAAAACATGTAACATCAAACTCATAATTTAAACCAAGTGGTAATCTAGTATGCAAATAGAAAATCCAAAATAACTCCCTTTTCATTAAGAGGCTTGTCAAATCTCCTCCCCTACTACCTAACCTCACTTTCTCAATGCCTTGTATAGAGAAGTATTTCACATCACTTTCGCTGCACTGTGCAAAATGCCTTGTTACATTGCTTTTTTCTGCGGCCTTTACGTTTTTAATTTGACTCAGATGTTCTCATATGCGTTCTTTTAACATTCTGCCTGTACACCATACATATTGCTTTTGACACTTTAAACATGTCACCAAATAAATTACTGTAAATATATTGCAATTTATATAGTCCCTAATCTTGAAACTTTCCCCTGTAACTGTCCATTTGAATTCTTTCAAAACTTTTAAATGCTGACAAGTCACACACCTATGGCCACCACATTTGAAGCATCCCTTTACCCTAAGAGGATCCATGTTTATCATTCTATCTCCCCTATTCTTTTCACTGTACATACTAGGTGCTAGCATATCCTTCAATGTGAATGCACGTCTTGGTACACTACTTATTCCAGGTGCCAATATTTTATAGAAGTCATCATCCGCATAAAGAATGGGTAAATATCTCTTGACTATATCCAATATACTATAAAACTGTCTACTGAACCTAGTTACAAATGGAATTTTCGTCAACTCAGCTTTCTTCTTCTTAAAAAAAAATTATCACAATCTTCATGAATCATTATTCCCGTTTTAGTGTGCATTTCCTCCCATGCTCAAAATGCTGTCATATTAACTGATCTATGATAAACCAGATCTAGAATGTGTGTATATGCATGGGTCTTTGGAATAAAATACTGCTACAGAGCCCAAAATGTATCCAGTTCAGTTGAATGGAAACGCTGCACGCTACCGAACATCCGCTACTCAAAAACCCACACACACACTGACATGTTTATGAGCCTTAGAAATCCTTGTCAGGTGGCCTGTGCTTTACCACTTCTGACAACAGTAAAATGCTGCATGTTCCATGAGGAATACTTATGCTCATTTATCTTTCTATGACTATAAGAGAGAGCCATGTTTGGCTCATACCATACCTCTAAGAGGGGAATTCACAAAAGTGGAGATAAAAATGTCAGATTTCCCACCAAATTCACGAAGTCTATCTCCACTTTTGTGAATTTGTCTTTTAAAAAAACACTTTTCAGATTTTGTCTTATGCAAGACATTTTAAAGTCATTTATTCTTAAATTGTCTTTAACACTTACTAAACCTGTCAATCAGCCATCAGATTGGAATTTCTGGGGGAGGCTGTTATTTTACCTTGGAAAATTATGCCTCATTTTTTTAGAATAACCTGGGCTTTCTAAATCTGCCACTTCTGTAACAATATATAAGGGTCTAAATACAAGAGCTGCTATTTTGCATAAACACTCAAGTGTCTTAAGTGCTTTGCTTTAGATAATATATTCAGTCAAATTGCTAATATTGCCTACTCATTAATCTACAACTAGTAAAATAATAGTGTAAATTAAAAACTTTTAACATATGAAATTGTAGAAAACACACTGTTTTTTGTTTAATCAGTGTTTTCCTTGTTTTGTTAATTAGGCTTTTACACCTGTACGGTTAGATAGAATCCATTGTCCTGATTTTAAAATGCTAATCCCCATTAATATGTTAAAAATTCCTGAATGGGCCACCTTTAAGAGGTGTGAAATGAAGATTGGGTGAATCAAAACAGAGCAGATTGTTTTAGAATTGATCTGATCTTATACTGAGCTTTACTCCATTTTTAAAATGTCGAGAGAAAATGTTTGAAATTTTGCACCATTTTATGTTGTTTGAAAGACAAGTTCATAAAAGTGTCTGTAAATTTTCTTTCACTAAAAACGAAAAGTGGCAGTTGAGTCAGAATTTAGGCGGATTTCTGTTTGTGAATATGGATATATATATGGATATATATATCACCACTTTTACTCAAAAAATCTCCACTTTTGTAAATTCCCCCCTAAAGCTGGCCTCAAAACAATTGTTTCAATGCCCGATGTGTCCATCAACTAAAAAGACCATTTCAGGCGATATTGCCAGCAAAACTGAAGGATCGCAGCCTGCTTGGCCCTGCAAACATAGGTAGATTGCATGGGGACCGATAAAGATTTTCTAATCTGGCCGATCAATCTTCAGACCGATGTTGGACGAAAAATCGTAAGATGTACTATCGTTTGTATCCCACTAATCGCACGATAATTTGACAGATTGGTCGGACTTCCCTAAAATCAGTCGTTTGGCAGGGAAAGATCGTTGCGTCTATGGGGAGCTTAAGTGTCTCTAGGCCATATCACCTTCTGGCTTGTTATAATTGGATTATAGGTAAACATCCGGACTATGGGATGTGATAAGGAAGCTTTTGGGCATCCTGTAGTGATATAATGGTTTCAAATCTGAAAGTGCAAGATGTATCAGTAATACCTTTATAGAATCTTGGATATGTAGTCATCTATTAACAATAAAAAAAAATTCCAATTTCAGTTGCATTTAAAAGCTCCTAAAAGCCAGCAGATCCCATTCACAAGGGGAAGTTGGATGGATACCAAATGTGTTTTATTACTTTGCTTAACAGGACAGGCCTTATTATCTTCTATACATGGTCTCATCCTACAAAGGATTCTGCTATTATTATGATTGTGTAATAGCTGAATAGCATTTTGTTTTGCTCATTCTGATGCTTAAGGAGGCTTCACGGAAGCACAGTTTGTTCAGTCACGTTGCTCATACTTTTTTGACTCATCTGAAATCAAGCAGAGAGCCATTCTAAAATCCATTCCCTGGAGTCTGGTGCTGAATAATGCCATATTACATTATTACCAGGTAATCTGCACACAGCAGTATTGCCGTCCAGTAGCCATAAAGATTTTATGACTTGTACTACAATATCCCTGCATGATTCTTTATTATTTGGATTGAAATAAACAAGAATGTCACTTGTGATTGCTAGATACTGTTAGTTCCAGTACTAATTTATTCCCAACCCACAAGGTTTCTGGCACCTGCTACTGATGTGAGTAAAAATGCAGCTGATTTTTGGAAGGTTTCAGTTCTATTCTCACCTAATTCTTGATGACCTTGTGTATAAAAATAACCAAGCACTTTATGATCAGCTCACTGATTTTTCAGCATAATCCTATGGCCCCATCTGCCTTGTCATTAAAAGGAAACCAAGATGTTTCATTATCTGCAACTAAATAATAAAATATGGGCTAGTGAGGACAAAGCTTTAGAAATAAAAAGATGAGAGTGGTAGGAGTAGAAACGTTAAACAATATATGCTTGGGTCTATTTGCCAAAGATTACATAGAGATAATTTGTTTGCTTTGGTTCTTTGAGAGTGTGGCAGCTCTTGGACTCTCTGGAATCTTTTAGATTAAGTGCCAGAGTATGTATTTTAAAAAAACAAAAAATCTTATTTGTACTAATAAATTGGCTACTTTACATCTAAAACAAAGATTTTTTTACTTGCAAGCATTTACCTCTATATTCATCTTTCCTTGGTACAGAAGGCTACTTATTGATACACAATTTAAAATCCTGTACTTTTACAGAGTTACATGATTAACTGGGATGGGATGGCTAGAAATAGATAATGGTTTTGTGAGGACCACTATGCACAACCACTTAACAGTATTGGTTTCAGGGACTCAACCAGAAACTCATCCTATTGAAGAGACACCAACTATGAAGGACACAGATAAGCACTATCCCATTAACAATATAAACCAGAGCATGCTTAGATGAAGCAGAATTCTGTTTATAGTGTAACACACTTCAATAAATTCAATAAGTTGTATTGTGCTGAAAATATTTTGTGCCTATTGTTTTAATTACCAAATATCTATGTATTGAATATTTGTATTATTTTTTGAGCTTCAGGGCAAACAGAAACTGAACATACTCCATGTTTTTATCCTTGTGAGGCAGATAATTAGATTACTGGTGCACATATAATCACTCTGGACAATGGAATCTGTCAGCTAAAGCAGTCACGGAGAGAGCAAATGGGGTTTCCCTGGTTGTCTTGATTTGCTTAAAGGGATACTGTCATGGGAAAATATTTTTTTTTTTCAAAATGCATCAGTTAATAGTGCTGTTCCAGAAGAATTCTGCATTGAAGTCCATTTCTCAAAAGAGCAAACAGATGTTTTTTATATTTCATTTTGAAATCTGACATGGGACTAGACATATTGTCAATTTCCCAGCTGCCCCAAGTCATGTGACTTGTGCTCTGATAAACTTCAATCATCTTTACTGCTGTACTGCAAGTTGGAGTGATATAACCCCCTCCCTTTCCCCCAACCAGCAGCCTAACAACAGAACAATGGGAAGGTAACAGATAACAGCTCCCTAACACAAGATAACAGCTGCCTGGTAGATCTAAGAACAGCACTCAATAGTAAAAACTCATGTCCCACTGCGTACTATTCAGTTACATTGAGAAGAAAAAAACAACAGCCTGCCAGAAAGCAGTTCCCTCCTAAAGTGCTGGCACAAGTCACATGACCTGGGGCAGCTGGGAAATTGACAAAATGTCTAGCCCCATGTCAGATTTCAAAATTGAACATAAAAAAATCTGTCTACTGGAGCAGCACTATTAACTGATGAGTTTAAAAAAAAAAAAAAAACATGTTTTCCCATGACAGAAACCCTTTAAGAAATACCCAAAACCATACATTTTTCATTATTAAATCCATAGGCAAAAAATATGTTAAGCACAAGCTCTGTTTACTGTACTCATGTAGATAAGGGCGTATACAGCTCCTTACCTAAAGTGCAAGGGGTACCCATAAAGAAAATAACAGTATAAACTAGGCTGCTTAGGTTAAGCAGAATTCTGTTTATAGTGAAACAAACCTCAATAAGTTGTATTTGTGCTGAAATATATTGTGCCTATTGTTTTAATTACCAAAAATCTATGTATCAAATATTTTTTAATTTCTTGAGCTAAACAGGGCAAACAGAAACTGAATGTACCGATTGTTTTGTGAGGCAGATAATTGCCATCCTTGTGAGGCAGATAATTAGATTACTGGTGCACATATAATACAATGGATTCTGTAGCCTAAAGCAGTCAAAACAAAGGGGAGAGAGAATGGGGTTTCCCTTTATGTCCTATGGTTCCCTGTATGTACACTATGGTTATTTTTTTTTATCAAGAACCAGTTAACGTGCATGTTTTTGGAATCTGGGAGGAAACCCATGTCAACATAGAGAGAACATATAAACTCCAGCAGATTGTGCCCTGGCAGTACGCTCCCAATATATTTACTTGTCTGTGATCCATTTAAAGGAGAACTATAGCTTAACTAAAGAAGTAGGGCAGAAATGTTGTACATTGGGCTTCTGTACCAGCCAGAGGCAACCACATCCTTTGAGCAGTAAAGCCTGTAAAGATGCCCCAGTAGCTCCCCATCTTCTTTTCTGCTGATTCACTGTTCATGCTCTGTGCTGCTATCAGTTGCTGAGCTTAGAGAACATCACACAAGACACAATATATGTCATGTTAATTTCACAATATGAGGATAATTAGTAAATCATTCAGATTATTGGTACATGGCTCAGAAACCAACACAGCATCAGAATTAAATAATCAGCCATGAAAAATCAGCTTATTTGACAGGCAAAGCTCATTTTCTGCAGACACAAAAATGGGAAAATCCTGTGACAATTTTGAAGCCCTTTGAAAGATCATCTCTACTATAGAGATGCTGAACATTTAGGGTGGTTCAATAAGTTCATTATATAAAATATGGCATTTCCAGCCATATTCATATTTGACGTCTGTTGGGCATAATGCCTTACATCAAGGATTTTTCAAAAACAGACATTTTTAGTATTCTCACAGCTAGAAAAAAATCTCTCCATTTAATTGTAAAACCTTTGGAGGGGTGGTTAATGGCATCACCTTTCATTAGCGAAGAGCAGCATACACAAGGCAGAGCATCTATGGGTCTGTATGCATTTTTTTATATATATAATGAATAAACATTACATTTTTTAATAGTTGAATTTGATGTCTTCAGAGTAATAATTTTTGGAAATATTTGTATGTGCCCTTGAGGACTGGGGGCTGTACTCTGAAGATTTCATGGCCCTTGAGACTGGTCTGGGTGGGTGCTTAAGCGTTTTGTGTTATATACAAGGTCATTGTCTGCCATGAACTGGACTTGGTGCCTGCCCATTGCACCTCAAGAGTAGGCAAAGTTTAGGGGTTTAACAGACACAAGGCATCTGACCATAGTCTACAGTAGTCTTAACTGCTAATTTATCTAAACTGGACTTTACTTGCCATATAATTTATTGCATTAATACCATTTGCCAAGGCAAGTGAAATATGCTTACAAAGATTAAAGAAAATTATCTCTTGATTCCCATCACTTGTAGGAAAGAAGTGAAAGCAATTAATTTGTACCAAATATTTTGGCAAAACAACATAAATCTCTCAAAACCCAAAGTGAAATGATCATGGTTCATTCAGTAAATATTTAATCTCATTTGACAGAATAACACCTTGATTTTATACCCTCTAGATATTAAAGACATGTTCCTGAATGAGCTAAGCAGAATTTCCAAGCATCAAGTGATATCTGATGTGAAATAACTGTGGAACAAGAGAAAAAGTAAGTGAACCTCTCCTATCGTATTTATTTAACTAAACTATTATTTGTATGATGATAAACAACACTCTGCTTGTGGTTACATTAAACAATTGGTTTATCACAATTGTTAATAATTGACATTTCCCATTTATATCACCATACAGTCAGGAGTCTTATTAACTAGTTCGGAAAGTGACTTGTGCTTAGCGTTTACTGAAGTGTCAGTGCTTAAAACAATTGCATTTGTGCAAAATTTTACTCATAGTAAGTAGTTAGTGCTTATAAACAAAATAAATGAATTCCATAGATTATAGTGTTTATAAAAAAAAAGTAAATATTGATTCCTTGCACGGCCACAGTTTGTTACGCCACTGGGTCAGACTGGTCATTATCATGTATATTAAAGGGGTAAGCAATCTTATAGAACGCTCTGTTCTAATTAACTTTCCAATAGGTTTTAATTATTTGTGTTTTATGCTGCTTCTTTTCAGCTGATGGGGTTTTTAGTAACTCTAGTAGCAATAAAACATATATTGCTCTATGTGGCCACACTGCATTTTTACTTTCTAATACTTCTCTTACTATTCAGGCACTTTCCTTCATCATCATGTTTTTTATTTGGGAGGGTGATAATACTGTTTTCGGTGTGGCAGGTCACGTTGTCATGCCTGTAGTTTTATGAAACAATCTAAGGAATTTGCCTCCAGAAATAAACATAGGCGGTACAAGATTGGATTTTGGATTTTATGCCAATTGTAGTACAAGTTGGGTTATCTACCTAATTACTTATATTTGTAGAGTTCAATATATTGGCAAAACCAATAAACCAGTCAGAAAATGTATATGAACTGGGGGGATAGTTTTTTCAAAACATCTGATTGAACAACATGAACTCTTTGTGTTTCCTTCCAAGTAATAGATAGGGTCTAAATAGAGAGTGAGGATTACACTTTTGATTAACTGGTATTTATTTATTAATTTCCATCAATATTATCCCATTAATTAGTTTATCATTATTGTTTATTTTGTACATACTTTTTTATGAACTTTATATGAATATCCAGATTTATGAATATCTAATAAATGAATTGTTTGGTTTTCAACAGAACATAGATTATTATTCATTCATTGAATCAATATGAGGTTTATGTGATTTTTTTTACCTGCAATAAATTATTACAGCTTATTACTTCTTATCAGTTGAGACATTAGGTCTGTTAGGTAATATATTCAAAAATTACATGATTGTCACTTTTTATTGTTCTCAATTGATTGCCATTCACTGTTTTTATACCTGTTGCTATATAAGTATATTGTCAGCAAGGGGGCTGGGCTCCCCATGAAAGTTTTTTAAAAATCATTGGTGGTCAGGGCCCCCCATGAGTTAAAAAAATGGTGCCAGGGCTCCCATAAAAAAAAAACTGGTGCCAGGACCCCCCTTACAAGTTAAAAGAAACATTAGGGCCCCCCAAAAAAACAGGGGGAGGCAGGGGCCTATAGAGTACTAGAATAATACATTGGTGACCAGGGGTTTAATAAAAAAAATACATTGGTGTTCACTCACATAGAGAGGCAAGTCCTTTTTGTGATCCACATGTACGACTTTAATGTGTCTTGGATGCTTATGCCCGTGACCAGAGTGGAAGGTAATGGATCTACCCTCAGCCGGTGATTGCTTGTCTTTCTCTCCCTCTCTTATAAAAAATACATTGGTGTTCATTGGAACTGAACTCATGGCTTCAGAACTTCAACTTGGCTCCCTTCATGGGATCTTTTCGTGGCTTCAGGACTTAAGCTTTGGCTCCTTTCATAGCTTTGGGTCTTTTAGCTGCTTCAGGACTTCAGCTTTGGCTCCTTTTGTGGCTTTGGGTCTTTTCTCACCACTTAGGGTATTTTAGCGGCTTCAGCTCTTCGGGACTTTAGCAGGACACGGCTTCAGTGCTATCAAGGGGGGCCTGGTTATTTAGAAAAGCACAGCTGAGCCCCTCTTCTTATTCCCGGGCCTGGTACAAGAGTACCTCCTGTGCCCCCCTGATGTTGGCCCTCCCCTATATCCACTGCCTGTACTGTTGAATGCATGTATGTTTTTAAATAGCTAAATAAAGGTTTTGTTTTATCAAAACACTCACATAGAGAGGCAAGTCCTTTTTGTGATCCACATGTACAACTTTAATGTGTCTTGGATGCTTATGCCCGTGACCAGAGTGGAAGGTAATGGATCTACCCTCAGCCGGTGATTGCTTGTCTTTCTCTCCCTCTCTTATATAACATGCCTTTTTGTTCTACCAAACAAAACTATTACCTATGTTCCAAAGTAGGTCACTGCGCTATTTTTTTTCATTCTTATTTTTTTGTCATTTGTGTTTAGTAATTGTGTTATATAGCATCAGAGCTAAAACTGGTACATCATGAATCACTGCATCAAACATATTAAAGGGATCCTGTCATGGGAAAAAATAATTTTTTCAAAATGCATCAGTTAATAGTGCTGTTCAAGTAGAATTCTGCATTGAAATCCATTTCTCAAAAGAGCAAACAGATTTTTTATATTTCATTTTGAAATATTACACATTGTTATGGATATTTCAAGGAACATGTCAGCATTGCTCTAAGCTGTACTTTAGTGTACTATCAATGGAAACCGAGGAGGGACCTCTCCAACTCTTAGTTAATTCCCCATACCAGGTGCTCAGTTCTCAGAGTCTTCCACTATAACATGTAACAAATTAGGTGAATGGACAGCACTTGTGGATGAGCTTTATTAGCAGACAGCTGTACAATGCCTAACGCCTTAATGTATCCCTTAATTAGGTTAGCCTATGATTAAGGGATACACTCCCGAAACGCTTTAGACATTGTACACTTATCTGCTAATAAAGCTCATCCAGAAGTGCTGTCCATTTGCCTAATTTGTACTTTTGTGTATGTGCACACAAATTAGGACACAAGTACACACAGAAAATTGCTTTCCTGTTGCCTCGTCATTTGCATTTCTTTGGTTCTGTAACTATTACCAACTATCTGTTTTGGGAGCAACACGAAAAGAAAAAAGAAATAGACATGGCATGGGGTAAAAATTATTGAAGTAAAAAAAATGTGACAACTGCATTTTGTCACCTAATTACTGTGTAATTTACGCTAACAAAACAATTAGTGATAAACCTCTAAACACTTAGTTGCAATAAAACAGTGACATTTAATTATGACATCAGATATATTGTACTATTAGTACTACTAGCAGTTAGGCAGTTAAAATTAAAAAAAAAAATTTTTTGTTTTACTTAAAAAATATCTATGTTTCTGGCACTAAGCAAGTGAAATCAGTTTCACTTTAGTACTTCCTGGTACTGTTGAGCAAAGGAGAAGCTTGTAAAATGAATTACCAGTCCACAGAGAAGCCCTCTGGTAATGAGTCACTGAAAGGTTGCAGAGGGAAGGAATGGGTTGTGGCAGGTGTTCCATGAAATGTTGTGCATGAAACACATGGTTTGCACTGTATAACTTCCAATAAAATATTTTAATGGAAGGAATGCTATTCCCCATCAAAATATCAAAAGTATTAAGATGAACTGCACCTTTAAGGACCATATTCCCTAATGCACAATTTTCAGTAGAATGAATGAAGCGCACTGAAATGAAAGACCAGGATAAATATTTTACATGCAGTCTCCATGTTTTAAAAAAAGACAACCTTTCAGCAGCCTCTAGAATATTGCTTCATAAATGCAAAATGTACTCTTATCCTAAAATTAACTCGTGCAGGAGGTATAAATCAAAATGTAGCTTTTATGATTGACCATCTGCATTATATCTACATACAGTCATGCTCCCAGAAAATACTGCACACATCTCTAAGTTTTATTGTTTACACCAAATAAAAATTACAGTTTAACTCAATCTGCTTGCAAGAAATGCAGTTATGAAAGATAAACTGGATGTTTTTAGGAAAGAAATGTATATAGTTTGTGAAAGAATAGTATGTTCTCTAGGTAACATATGCACCCTCCCCCCAATGCTATATCAATAATATAGAAATAATAGTAATATCAGTTTGTTATAGTTTCACCCAGGCCCACAATTCTATGGATGTTGTACTACAATATTTATCATTTTACAAGGCTGTTATTTGTGAGCTGTCATTAAGATACAGGCATGGGGATTATTAAAGGGTTTCATATGATTGGATTAATACATTTTTAGTTTTATTAATAGTGGAAAATAATTATTTTGGGATCTATTATCCAAGTACCCTTCAAAGAGAAATCAAAACGCACTGAAATGCTAATTCCTGCCTAGTCATATTTAGACAAACTATTGTTTTTCCCTGTAAAAATAAACAGCGTATTTTACTTTATGTTAACTATTCTAGTATTAGCTATAAATGTGTTGGCCTGTCTGTGTACAATGTGTTGCAGTGTCTTAGTATGAATATTTGTTGGAGTTTGACATGGGTGATGTGTAACGTTGTAGTTTTACTGCAAAAGCTATGTAAATATTAAAAATTAATTTTCCAGCATATCTTCCATGACTCCTATCCCATTCAGAATGACCAAATAGGGTGTATTTTATTTTCCAGAATATAACTGCAACTGCCACATACCTCACAAATTTTGAAAGAGGAACAAAAACATGTGCCATGACCACGACTATGTTATGGCCACACACCCTAATTACCATGTCCAATTTACAAAATTTATCAGGTTATGACAATTTTAACACATTTGTGGGCGTTTTACTGCAATGTTTTATGTGTTATAACAGTTTTGCTATTGAATGTGAATAGCCTCAGTTCTCCCAAAAGACTTGTTAAATTGTTACAAAAGTATCTAAATGCAGTTGGTGACTGTTCTGGGCTCTCTGACAAAAAGCCTCTTATTTTAATCAGTGTAGGAGATCAAAGAGAAAATCAAGACATTTCAGTAAGAAACATGTGACTGCTGGCTGAGCTGTCAAAATTAGGATTGTCCCACAGAAAACGGGACAGTTGAGAGGTATTCTGCTCTTAATTGAGAACTCAACCCAAAAGTTAAAAAAAACCCTACCTCCCCTTACCCTACATAGACCCTCCTCCCCCAGCCTAGCTGCTACTCCAGCAAATGCCCCTAAATTTTTACTTACCCCTCCGTGCATATTCAGGGAGTTCACGGCAGGCATCTTAAGCTTATCGGTAATCTTCGTGAATGGAGCTGAGTTTTGGTGCATACGCAGTTGGAGCAATTTCCTGAAATTGACAGAAATTGGCGTAGTGCCGGAAGAAGACACAAAGACCTGGGTGCCGTGAACTCCAATCCCTGATTGGAGGCATTTGCGGGGTAGCAGCTAGGCTGGGAGAAGGAGGGAGGGGTGGTCTATGTGGGGTAGGGTTTTTTAACTTTTGGGTTGAGTTCTCCTTTAAAAACAAATGCTGTCATGGGTTAATGGCAATTATACTACCATTCTTAAAATGTGTGTCAGAATGTAATAGGCATATACCCATTATGAGTCCCTCTTCTTCAGATTTAACAAAGCCATGCTGGCTTTTCTACTTTAATAAGGTATATTAATTTTCTTATTAAGGTTTATTGATGTTCTAATGATACAGAGGAATCCTGCACATAAGTATTGAACATCGCTGACATCAGCAACATAAAAACTAATGACCCTTAAACCCTGAACACACAATGAATACAATGAAGTAATAAAAAATAAATTTATTTGCAATTAATGTATAATTTAGAAAATAGGAAGAACAAAAAAAAAGTAATAATCATTATCCCAGAGCAAGTTCCAATGATTCACGGATCCATCCATGGAGCATGTGCTTTCAAGTTTTAGTATCCTCATCCATCATCTCTAAAACACATTTAGCAGGTGATTTGACTGGTGCAATCAGTGCTGAGAGGGGACCTTGGATTTAATACTTGCTCAAATCAGATGTGTTCTTTTGCATCAGAGTGTAGTATGTATTGCAATTATTATAAACATATTTTAATAATTGGTGCTTGAATGTTGTTAATATACAGTTTTTTTTGTTTGTAGTTTTAAAACATAGTAATATTTTTTTTAAATAAAACCATGCAATATTGGTGTTTGAGAAAAGTGCATAAAAAAACAAATAGCAGAGTGTCATGGAAATAAATATAACAACTACAACTGAACTGAATCATAACCATGGCAAATAATTTAATTGTTACATATATATTTTGGAATATATACACAGGGGCAGATTTACTAAATTCACATGAAGGATTCGAAGTTCGATCAAATTTTCAAAAAGATTTGAATTTTCGAATGTTTTTGAAGACCACTTTGACCAGTGAATTTTGAAAATTCGATCAAATCGAATCATTCGAATAATTCTAATAAAATCTATTTCAATATTCGACTGTCGAATTACTTCCCCTTTAAATTTTTATTCGACTGCCTAGTTCGCCAGATCAAAGCTACCGAATTGGGTTTCATTATTTTTGATCAAATAAAAAATTCAACCTAATGGTTAATATCGATTTTATCGATCAATCGAATATTTTCTATTCGATCGTTCGACCAATTGGATTGTGGTAAAATCCTTCGAATTCGATAGAATTTTACTTCCCACACTATTCCCAGCTAATTCCATGGTCAAATTTGAGTGTTTTTTAACCCCCAAATTCGACTCTGCCCCACAGTCATGTTTATGATTTATTTAAAGATATTTGATATATTACTTATTTTTCTGCTATCCCGTTTTCCCCCTTTATTATCAATGCTGTGCTTTGTTCTTTTAGGCGTTGTACTAAAAAGGAAAATGCATTGTTTTAGTGTATAATGTAAATACAAAAATTAATAAAATAAATAATGATGTTTTGCCAAATAATTTATCAGTTATACAAACAACTATTTTAAAATTTACATAGTGGGGAAACTAAGAAATTAAACAACTGGCCAAGTAAAGAATACCTAAAAGCTACAATATATGGTCTAGTGAAGGCCATGAAAAAAGTGAAGTATACTACTAATGTCTAAGAAATAAAAATAATAAATTTGCTGGAAATATTTCCCCCCATTTTCTAAGCATTCAGGAAAATAGGTCCCATACTTGTAGACAGTTATATATATTATAACATCGAGCATCTTAACTGTATAGACAAGACTACCAGTATCTTGCTTTGAAGGACTGTGTGTACTGTAGACCTTGCACATTACTGCTGCAGCCTAAGGGAAGAATTATTCAATTGAATTTGAAAAGTTTGGGGTATATTAAAGAGGCTCTTTTGGATAACTTAAAGGATTAGTTTTTATCATAAAGTAACCAAGCTGGTCTGCAATTCCATAGTGGTGGGTTTTCTCCTTCAGCCAGGCTTTGTGGTTATATCCTTGGGGTGGTAGACGCATCCATGTCTTTGTATCCATCTATGTAATTTGTTGTTTTTTGCTGAGAAGACCATGGATTCCTATAGTACCGAAGCTGGTTATATAAGTACCATAATAAATTTCATTATAGAGGAAAATTTTAAGCCAGTGACAACATGCCATCAAAAATTTTGTATGATATCTAGGCTGGTGTAGTCTCTTCTATATTCCTTTAGGCCTTAATCAAAATCAAGGTATGCTAGTAATCAGTTAATCTTATAGCTGACACTGAGTGTTTAGGAATAAACATATAATTAACTGTTTTAATGTCAGTCATCTCGTTCCCTTTCCAGGAATTTTAATATTGAAATTCATGTTTGGGGTTGTATAGATGCTTTAGGAAATGGAGCAGAGCCCTTCTCTCTTGAGTTTGCCAAAGGAGCATAATCCATTATTTTAACTTCAATAGCGATAGGGCAAGAAAAAAAATCATAATACAGAAGCAACAGGAACAATTCCTTATACTTTAGCCTTATGATTAAGTGGCATATTTATCAAGGGTCGAATTGAAAAATTATATTTTTTATTTAAAATTTCAAGTTTATTTTAGGGGCCGATTTACTAAATTCACATGTATTCATGTGAATAAAATTGAATTCGATCGAATTTGATGGAATATTTGATTGTAGGATCTATTCGATTGGGTGAATATGCAAATTAGGCATATTCGATCATCGAATAGTGAGTGATCGAATAGATTCGAATGATCGAATATTCGATCATTCGATCAGCGAATAAAATAAAAATTTCCAAATATTCGACTGGCTACTTCGCCAGATTGGACCGAATTGCAAGTCCAAGGGGCCGATTTACAAAATTCACGTGAATAGATCGAAGTTCGATTGAATTCGATCGAATTTCGATCGTAGGATTTATTCATTTGGTCGAATATGTGAATTTTGGCATATTCGATCATCGAATAGGGAATGGTCGAACAATCGAATAAATTTGAATAGAGTCTAATGAACGAATATTCGATCATTCGATCATTTGACCAGCGAAGGATTTTATTTTTAAAGTTTATTCAATTGCCTACTTTGGCAGATTGGACCTACCGAATTGCAATAGAAGCCTATGGGAGCACTCCCATAGGCTTCTGAGGCTAAGTCCTGATCGAATAGGATTCATATGATCAAAGTCTTCGATCATTCGAAACGTACGAATCATTCCAATGATTTATTTGTTCAGTCGAATTATTTATTCGACTGATCGAATAAATTTGTATTCGATCGTCGAATGATCGAATATCGAATAAAAGGTAGCCTAGAACTATTCAATTAACATTCGAAAATCAGATGCTATTCGAATATCGAGTAGAAACTAATTTTTTTTGGGGAATAATAGTAAATTTGCCCCTAAGTCTAAGTCCTGAAGACTTCATGATTTATTTGACTGATTGAATAAATTGTTCGACCGATTGAATAAATTTTAATACGATCGTCGAATAATCGAATATCGAATAAAAGGTAGCCTAAAACTATTCGATTAGCATTCATTAGCATGAATGCTACTCGAATATCGAATTTGGTTGAGCTAATTATGGGGAATAATAGTAAATTTGCCCCTTAGTGTAATTCGACTAGGGAATAGTCCAAATTTGATATGAGTTTTAAAAAAATTCAAAATTTATCAGGTATTGTTTCTTTAAAAATTCAAATTCAACTATTTGCCATCTAAAACCTGCCGAATTGCCATTTTAAATTTTTTTTTAGAAGTGAGTGCGCTCCCCTCCTTTAAAAACAGCAGGTTTGTTCGTACTCTCAAAATATATAATGTACCAATATAATGTACCAATTCAGTGAAAGAATAGCTAAAAGAGAGAGTTAAACAGCTCTCCTTTAAAACATTTTCAGTACTTCACATATATATAAAAATTACGTTAGATGTAAAAAAGTTCCCACAGTTTTCCTATCACTTATGTGTGCGTGAGATATATCATAGATTGGAGTCTCTTCCAGATGAACACAAAGTACAAATGCAATGGCGGGTGATTCAGTCCTGCTCCTCCACTTGTGATCCCTCCAAAACAAAATCACATAGATTTCATAGCACAGATTTTTATATATGTACGAATTGCCATTTTAGCCTATGGGGGACCTCCTAGAACCAATTTGGAGTCATGTTTTTTGAATAGCCTCGAATGGAATTCGATTCAATTCAAATTTTTGGGTGCATCCAAAAATGTGAGTTTTTAAAATGTTTTAAAATGTTGACTGGCCATTTTGTTTTTGCATTTCAGTTTATGGGAGTTTAAAATAACTTCCATAAACTCAAAATTCAACCCTTGATAAATTTTCCCCTTAATATTTACTTTTAATATATTTATTTTAAATTAAAGTGATATTAAAGATACTTTCAAACAGAATGCAAAAATATATTCCTAAGTAAATGTTCTCTAATGACTTCCTTGTTTTGCTTTTATATCAAAGCAATCATTTTCAGAACCCATATTGTTTTTGTTGCAAGTTATGGTGATGGTTTGTACTACACATTTTCAATGCATCCAACCCAATTTACAACATATATACAGTAGGTTGTAGGTTTATAAATTGGTTTAGCAATCCAATTTTGAAATGTGGGAGGGGGTTTGTATTGTAATATCATGCTGTTGTATATTTTCAGCTTGCCCGAATGGCAAAATTGATTTAGATCCAATTCTTTCCTAATTGTCAATTATTTTTGTAATTTGTGCAAATGCAGGAATATTTATTTTAATGTGCTTCAGTTTCTTTGACCGTCATAAGTGAACAGTCACCTGCCAAAGAGGTTTTATTTTTAATCCAGGTGTGTTAGTTTGTAATGTGATGAAGCACAGATGTTCTTTCTGATTAAAAAAGATCTGGGTCATGCTAACATTTCCAAAATATTACCAAAATGAATAATACTTGCTCAAATCCTCATGGCAATATCCTGGCAATTTTCTTTTTGCTGGCAGATGTCAGTTTTGCTTCAGGCTTTACATCATAATGATGCCAAACATCATACTCATGGTCATTATCTTTGTATTACAATCTAAGCAATTTTCATGATAGCATATCTGTAGATTGGGATTACATCTTGCTTTACTCAACTCTTGCTTTAATATTCCATCCAAGCATTTTTCTTTTTCATGAACACCAGATTTCTTTTTTCCCAGTTTGAAATATTTTAAAAGCATTATTTTTCATGGTTAGTATAACCATTAAACTATACACACTATTTTGCCAAATGCCAAGGCCTATCATAAAGTTCATCCTATACATAATGACTGATCTCTGCTCTGTTCTGGAAAATGTGTTCTTTCTCTTCCTCACAATATTTGGCAATTACTGGAAATAAAAAACACTTCTGAGAGCATCAGTATGTGTTCATTGAAAATGTTTGGGTTCTAGAACGTTATGGAAATTAGACCTACTAAATAAAAATGGAGGCAACAAATTAAAGATTTTCAATAACATTTCGGTTTCGTTTTTTTAAAAGATATTGAACATTTAAACATGGCACATAATAGTTTTAATAATTTTGTTTTCAATAATTTGAGAACAATAATCTCCAATGGAACATATGGAAATATCACAATATAGCTTGTCTATAGATCTTTCACTAATGACAGAGTTTCACTTAATTAAAGATTTTTCCTCAAAAATTTTGTTAAAGTCTTCACCGAAAGACTGGGGGGGGGGGCTCTTCATCGCGTGCTATTGGCATATTATAAGTATCCTTTTGAATCCAAGTTGGCTGGTGTATGACTTATATATAGATTCCTAACTTTATTATAGAGTTTCTTTCATCAGGTTCAAATCTGGAGTACTGGTTAACAGATTCATGATGCACGTACATATCTTTGTCAGTAAGTATATCATTGAAACTAAATACACAATATTTTGCAGAATGCCTAAGACTAGTATATTGTCTGTCCCCTGACATAAATAATTGTCTGTCCCCTGACATAAATAATGACTGCTCTTTGCTATTTTGGAAAAGCATGTTCTATTTTATTTTCCCAGCATTTTTTAATTGCTGGAAATGAAAACTGCTTCTTGTGGGAACAGTAAATATCTGCAAATATCTGTAAACTTTGACAGTGGTGTAACTTAGTAGCGTCTGGCCTTGCTAGCAAAAGTACTCCCCTGGCCTCTCCTGTCATGTTCATACCACACCTCACGGGCCTGCAATGCTTTGCTATTTTAAAGGTAAAAGATGGGTTGGGGGACTATGATAAAGCAGACCCAGTGGTACTGGATCCCCTCTTGTCCATGCCTCACCACAATCTCAGGTTCTGTTGTGTAGGTAGTTACAACACTTAGGGGCAGATTTACTAAGGGTCGAATTTCGATTGCCAAAAAAATTCGAAATTCGACCAGGGAATAGTGGGGAATTAAATAAATTGGAGGCAACAAGCTGATGATTTCCAGCTTTAATTTTGTTTCATTTTGGATGACTTTCCCAAATCAGAATATTTTGAGAATTTAAACATGGTACATGGACCCTTCAATAATTTTGTCAATCTACAATATGGAGATCACCGTTTAGATTGTCTATGCAACTTTCATAAACCATACATTTTCCCTTATTCAAATATTGTTTTTAAAAATGTCATCAAAGTCTTCACTAATACACTTTTTCGTCCTGTGCTGGTGGCTTGGATTGCCACCTTTTTGTTTGCCTGTTATCGGCCTACAAGGTCAGGGGCCGGCCGTGACATCAGTCTGGGGTGACATTATTCTGAGGCAGGTCGTGACATCATTAAGGATTGGGCCATGACAGGGAAAACAGACAGGTAGGATGGTAGAAATGAGGATGTGACTTATCAGGAAATGGGCGGACCTGTGGTTAGAAGAATTGGTTGACAGCAGAGGGAGGAAGGGATTATAGGGCATGTTAAATTTACCGGCAATATAATTTTTAATTCTGGTGTATGACTTGAAATAGATTCTTCACTTGATCTAAAGGAGGTGTCCCCTCAGCCTTACCAACACATTAAATGCAAAAGAGCCAAGCCAAGCATGGAAAAGTGAAAGCTGGCATTTTCAAGCGATCCCCATTTGGCTCCGCTTTTTATAGTCAAGCAGAGGAGGAAGCTATACTCCTTAGTGCAGTTTTGAGTAAAAGATTGATAATGCAAGAACATATGGTCTTCATTAATTACTTTGATTTTGTCCTCATCTTGGGTGTATAACAGTCAACACTGTGCCTCTTTATCTTTACTCTTGTCAGCAACAGTTAGGGAAGATTTGTTGTTAAAAATCCATCTTTCTAATGTGTTTGTAGAAACATCCTTTTTTTGGGAATGTTTTCAGAATCTTTTACTTGGGTCATGCTGTAAGTTTGATCTTGTTTATCATGAGTAAGTTTGTTTGATTTATTTTGAGGGTAGGTCCCATATTCTATGTCTTCCAGTATGGATACATTTGAATCAGTGTTTTTAAAGATCTTTTTTTCTTTATATAGGCTGCCTTGCATTATGTAGCCAGCTGCCCCCCAATGTTCTAATATCATAATATCATATCTATGGGCTGTCTTTGGAGTGTTAAGGTTCGCTTTTGGTTTTGTCGCAGAAAATTCTGGGGCCCCAAAAAGCGATCAGTGAAGACCAATGCTAGCAAGCAGGCCTGGATTGGCAATCTGTCCATTCAAGCAAATTCCAGATGGACCGCTCTATTTTTTGTCTATTTTTGGGTTGCAGTGACATAACTACCAGGGGTACGATCCCACACCCTTGGGGCCCGTCTAAGCTGTGATATCACAAATGACTGGGCAATGGGAGGTGAGGAGCGAGTATTCATGTGACGTGAGCCTTGTTCCAGAGCTGGCTACTTGAGGAAAAGACAGAGAGGGAGAGATCTGGAACAAAAGACAGAGTGCAGCAAATGAGCAGGGAGAGATCCTCAAACACCATACCTGCAATTCCCTAACTCTAGTCTTTCCCCGCTGCCTGGACTTGTCCTGAGAACTTATACAGCTTACAATAAGCAACTCTTCTTGTACATGACCAATAGCTGAAAGGTCAGTAGAACTGCCTGCTATTTCATTTTTTGTTGGCTGTGGCTGATAAGGTGGCATTCAGCTCGAAATGGAGAAATGTGTGTGTTTGACAGAACACCCCTCCAAAATTAATTAATTTATTATCTGTGACTGGAGTACTCCATGCAAGGAATTCTGGGATAGCATGAATGGCTAACTGAGAAGGAGACGTTGCAAGATAGCTTAACCCAGAGCTGCCTTCTGTGTATGTGTATATATATATATATATATAGAGAGAGAGAGAGAGAGAGAGAGAAAGAGATTATATTGGCACTTACCACTCCAGTAGGTAATTAGCTGGGTGCTAACCAAAAAATATTTAGCAGTCCATGAAAGCACTCACAGCACTCGCCATCCGGCATATATCAATAAATCGTTTATTGGATACACTATGCACCAATAAACGATTTATTGATATATGCCGGATGGCGAGTGCTGTCATGGACTGCTATATACATATATATAAATATAGACAAAGACAAAAGGTCCTCTGCACTCAACCCATTATCAATATATTTAAGACATTGAGACATTCTGTGCATACAGCTACTAAAAAATGCCTTACCCTTTAAACAACAGGGATTGTTTGTCCATATATTGCAATATATTTAAGCTGGCCAACTACGTCAAAGTCATCCCATATCTGGCCAGTCCTACGCTCAATTTTCATCTGATTCATTAAGAATTCTATTGCTTCATTATACATTTTACAAAGGGACTAAGTTTTACCTGCAACTTATATATTTATATGTCTTAAATATATTGATAATGGGTTGAGTGCAGAGGACCTTTTGTCTGGGGTTACCAGATCATGCGGACTAGGAATCCGAAATTGCAGCGCTACCCTGGAGCGTGAGGTGTGTGGGTCCCGCGTAATCCCATTGCTGTTTAGTGTCTCATCCCGCTCCTGAGTGTATCGGTCAATTCCAGCTGACGTTCTAGCGATTGAAGGGCCTGAGAACAGGAGTTCTGTGGTTCGTGCCCGGTGCGGCATCAGAACTGGAAAATGAAAACTATCGATGTCGGTGAACCACGCAGGTACACACTGAGAGGGGAGACCGCAATAACGAGACATATGGTGTCCGGAGTGCCTGTAGTGAACACTCAGGTTTCACTAAACAGTTGCATATTTATCCACACTAGTATACCGTGAAATCGCCGGTAAACTTATGACTATTCCATACTTGTGAAGGATTTATGCGATAAAACATATTTTAAGATCTATATCGCCAGCAACAATGGACTATGCAACAACGGGCTTCTAAGGTCTTTCATACTATAGTCTGGCTTACACCATACTAAGGGACAAGTTCTCACATTAGCACAGTAGTTATATATATTTATTTCTATATGTATACTGGTATTTTTTCTTTTTATGATTTTCACGTTATTTTATGATTTACAGAAATGAAGATTTTGTGATGATATATAGTCACACTAGGGACACATTAACTATATGTGAGGGTTGTTGACGGAGGATCACACTGATCCGACTTATCACCAATTGGTATTGGGTGTTTGACTCATACTACACTACACTTTACACATAGGGGTATTTTGTATAAGTGGGTTTATATTATGGCAATACGCTAATGCAAGTAGCGATAATTTAGATGGGTTGTGGGTTTGTCGTTATCACTGTATTTACATAGAATAAAGGGGTTGTTGGATTAATTTTACATCGGTGGGTTTATATTATGATAACACGCGAGCGCAAGCAGCGAGATTTTTGATGGGTTGTGGGTTTATCATAATTATAGAATCATACATAACAATGGTATACTTATATATTGGGAACTGTGCCCCTAGGTAGTCTCTCCACGCAGTTGAGCACAATGGTTCACTAATAAAGGGTTAATGTTGGAAATCCAATTGCTTAGCGACAGCGCCACACATAGTTAACATTCTATAAGGTTTACCCGTATGTTGTTTTCATGAACTAATTATTTAATCCTTTAGTTTAGATTAAAAGGGTATTAGCCTCAGCACAGACCTTCTAACTTAACCCATTGGTTTTTGTAACAATATATGTCTAGGCAATGATTGTTTCCACTGATAAGATACAAAGTAGCGAGTACAATTGTTACATGGAATTTGTTTTTAATCTAGTACCTGATGGGAGCCATAATGAAGGAAAAGAGAGATTTGATCCTTTGGGTATTTATTTTTTAATAATGTTGTTTTTAAGTGTTGATTGTTTATTAGTATGAGCTTTTTTAAGTGTGAAGTTTAACTATTTTTGATGCATTCTGATGATGTAGATGTCATGTCAGCCGATTAACTTTTCCCGCCATCTAAAGTATATAAATGCATTTACCTTGCACCAGTCTGTACTTTGAGAAAGGCCTCGGAGGAGGCCGAAACGTTAGTCTTCTACATAATAAACATCATTTATTCTGTTTAAGTCCTGAGAGTGCGGACCCTTCTTCTTGGATTGTACCGTTTATATGGACACTGCACCCAGGCATATTTTCACTTCGTGTCGTGAGTGCCGACTCCCCTGCTGGATAAATATATATATATTATATATATATATATATATATATATATATATATATATAGTGCTTGTATAGAGCCTCACCCCTAAGGTGTCACTGACTTCTAGTGGCGTAGCTACATGCCAGTGATCCCTGTATTTACACCTAGGTATACCTTTGGGGTAACTAATAATAATAGTAAATTAATAACTGTAATATTTTACATTAATTACAGTTAAGTGAGAAAGGCAGCTCTTTATGCACATAATTTTTTCAGTTTTATGCCAGTATATGTGTGGATGAGTACAAAACCACTGTGTGTTTTCATGTGGGCTCCTTTGATTTTTTTTGCCCAGGCTGCTTTTTACTCCCAGTCTGGCACTGCCAGCAAGAGTAGAGTAGGTGCTTTCCAGCTGCCACCAAGAATTCCTTATAATCAGGTTGTAACATTTATGACACACAAAACAACACAATATATTAAGGTGTACAACAGTGCTTATATTGACCAAGGAAAGTTTAACTAAAGAAGTAGCTAGAAATGTACATATATGTTTTATGCTTCTGTAGTAGCCCAAGGCAACCACATCCTTTTAGCAGTAAAGATCTGTGTCTCCAAATATACCCCAGTAGCTCAAATATTTAAAGGGACTTTTTCACATTGCCCATGATAGGATCTGTATCCTGGTGGTTCCTGAGCCTTGCACTAAAGCCTGTTTTGTCAGTATCCTGTTTGACCCTCTGTTGTGACCTCTGCCTGTTCCTGACCATTCTGAATTCCAATCTTGCCTGCATATCGACTACTCCTTCTGCCTGATCCCCTTCTGATTGATTACCCGGTTTTGACCCCTTACCTGCCTGACGGTTCTGATATCCGCCTGCCTCAACCCAGCCTGTCTGACTACAAGCTTGCCTATTCCTGCTTGTACCGTGACCTTCGGCCTAATTGTCTCTAACAAAAGTCATGCCCCTTTGCCTATCCAGAACCTTTCCCTTGCACTTCTCGTTTAAGTCCAGGTGGCATCTGAGTAAGCTGAGGGCTACTCCCGAAGCCAAAGGTGGTCACTTAACTGGTGAAGCACGAGCCTAGACCAGGGTGCTTGGTACTGGTTCTGGTGTTGGGTGCCGACCGTGACAAGTTCACATTTTCAATTCGACCCTTAATAAATCTGCCCCTAAGAGTTAGTAAGAATACTTGACTTAAGTCCAGTGGCTTAAATGATCCAGAGGTGACAGGAGTAGAACACAGTATAAAACAGTTCTTGGAAGAGAATTAGGCAGTGCCTATATTTCTATACAAAGAAGCATTAAGGAGATCAGCATTGCAAATTGTAATACGTAAATTTAATATGTAAAAATGCTGATTTGTGAACAGTCACTTCTCCTTTTACTTTTTACTGTGACTTCTAATTTGCTTCAGTGATGATACAAATATTTAACTCTATCCTTGGCAGGGAAGTACAAGGGGAAAAGGAAGTTCTACAATGCCAGGTTGGTTGATAAGAAAAAAGATCATAATTATTCCCAGGATGCAAACCAGAAAGAAAATGTTCTTGCCAAAATATTTAACTCATGGCTTTTTTCTCAGGTGTTTTTCATAATAAAATTTTAGTGCGTTATTTATCAAAGTTATTTTTTCTGGTTGGACTTGTAAAGGAAAAACCACAATTTGAATACTCTTTTGAGATTTATTATACTCCAATGGTGTTTTGGTGAAAAATTTGTATGTAACTCCTTAATGTGGCAAATAGATGTGCAGATTACCTGCAATATCGGACGAACATATGGACGTCCCCATCTCCTGATCTGCCACTAACCTTCAGTTTAAATAAAGTAGTAAAGAACAGATCAGTCAGTGTTCTGCCCCACAGCAATCGTATGAATGTTTATGTCCGACAAAGCTGATGGCAGTCTCCCACTGAAAATTTTCAGATCAGCAATACATGCAGAGATATGATCGATAGCCAACAGAAATCTTCTAACCTGTCTGATTGACTGAATGACCAATTGGCATGGCAAATGCCGGGACACTCCACACAATTGTACAAATCGAGGATTTGTACGATCGGTTGTACAGTAAAGCTGTATGGCCAGCTTTACTGTATGAAACGCTAGCCACCTAAAACCCGGTGAGCTCTTTATTTTATATACTCTATTCTAAATTTTTTTTAAGAAAAAATGAGCAGAGAAAAATTGTGCTTGATATTAAAAACAAACAAATATGGTAATGAACAAGATTACTTTTTTAAGTGATTGACCTGAATTCATACCTCAAATATTAATAAGCCTCTCACAGCTGCCACGTTAATCAGGATAGAGTCTTTAGCCAGACCTCAGTTAGAAATGTTGTTGTAAAAGTACAACAGGGTATAGGTATGAGCAGATAAGACCGTGGCTCAGTACAAAACCAGACTGACTAACAAACAATAAGAATAGAAAGGTAGAATGAAAAATAACCAAATTCACTACCACGTTAAAGGCGAACCTGACAAGTAATGAAAACAACTATTCAGAGGAGAAACAAATTTTGCGAGAGAGACTAATTGCTAATGCTAGGCACTACAACAATAATGAGGTCATTTACAAAGCAAAGATTATGATCAAAGTGCACTATTCAGAAAGCAAATTACCATGTTTTTTTTCATACATACATAAGTATGGCTTTACGTTACTAAGGGAATAGCAATCCAGTTGAAAAAATGCTTTCAAATACTTCAAATAAATATTGCAAACAAGAAAATGTTTGAAGAATTATAGTACTCAGAGGATAAAAACTGGGAATATATTACGTATAAGTACAGGTTTTGTGGCCTAGAATTGTTAGTATAATGCTTAGTAAATTGTAAAATGATAATTGGTCGCAAGTAGGGTTGCCACCTTTAAAAAAAAAAAAAAAATTACTGGCCAGTGGTGGGGGAAGGATTTAATGCAAAAGGGGATGCAAAAGGGGATAGAGCCGGTAAGGCGTGATGTAAAAAGGGGCGGGGCTACATGATTGTGCCGAAAAAGAAAATCCAAAGAAAATGTAAGTTTTCCTGGGCGGGTAATGGGCTTTTGTAAATGGTACTACAAATTACCAGCAGCTACATTGCCGGTAAATTTGTAATACTGGCTCCGGCCCTGGCAGGTGTTTTACTGGCTAGGCCGATAAATACCAGCCAGGTGACAAACCTAGTCGCAAGTGGAAAATGTTTCCTCCCGGCTGCTCCATTCATTTTCAGAACTGGGGTTGATATTTCTGGGGGGGGGTGAGATTAAAGGTAAAAAGAGCTGACCAATTGTAGAACTTTGTTCTCCATACAAACATCTTCTTGAGATATCTCATTAGAGAGCTGTTCTTCTTTGCAAACTAGAGGTGATGCTACAGTAAAGATACAAGATGTCTAATTGTTGGGAGTAATGCACAGTAGGAAAAATAACAAATTCCACTGAACTTTTGTGTCCCATGTGGACTCCCTTCATGTAGCCGGTTGAGTTACAGGTTAGAGTAATGCAAAGAAGGAAATGGTGTTCTCCTTAATATATTACAAATCCATTCACTTTATCCTTTGTATGTTACATGTTGGCGTAATAACTTTACTCACAAAAACTTTATTAGGCACTGCTTTTGTTTCTACCTTATGGAATTTTTACATTAAACACTTCCAATAAACACAAAACAAAAAAAACTCTCTTTTTTTTTACAATGTATATACAGTTTAGAAAACATTTGAATCTAAAGCTGTACATTTTATTGGTCTCAGATGTAGAATTCCTAGCAAGCCCTTCTTCAAGGTCTGCCAAGTTTGCAGCAGGCCCATCCCCAAACCTCAGACAATGGGACTTCTTGATCATTGTTCGGTGTTTTCACCTACTGCTGGATTCTTTTCATCAGCAGGCAAGGGGATTTTATAATCATTTATCAACATTTCTTATACTGTAACATGTGATGGACTTGGGTTCTCTTCTTCAAAAGGCAGTGGAACATCTTCACTATTAACATCCTTCTCACCAACTTTAACACTTCTAAAATGTCTTCACAAAGGACAGGGACAATTTACCTTTATCCAAGTATTATGCATAAGACGCAATGCTTTCAAGTACCAGTGTAGACTTGTACAATCATCTACTACTTTCGTTGGTCCAAGAAGTAACATCCCTAATATGTCCTTCTTCTTCAAGAACTTCTTCAAATTTATAGCCAGCCCACCCCCAACCTCAAGCAAGATTTTTATTTGTTCATTGTTCCACCTATTGCTGAATTCTGTCCTTTAGCAGGCATGGGAACTTTACCATCATTTTTTTAAAAGTTCTTCTATTATGATATGTGATGGACTTGGATTCTCTTTTTCATTCCTAATGTCCAGCTCTCCAACTTCAACTCTTCCAACAGGCTGTATGCACAGGGGGCAAGAACCATTTCCTGTATCCAGGTTTCAATGCATAAGTAGCAGAACTTGTGCTTACAGACATCAGTGTAGAAGACATCATTAAACCTGCCCAGTCTTATAAGACACCTGGAATCTGGTGGGACAACTTCTTCTGTTGAATGCTCATATCGGTTCCACAATCAGGTGGATGGCTGTTATTATCTGCAGAAGTTCTTTGTACTCCTTTCATGATCAGGTAAAAGCTGATGTATGAACAAAGACAAAAGAAAATAAGGAGATAGACAGTATAGTTCAACTGACATTTTTACTGGCATATGGGTTAAATTTTTGAACTTCTTTATTGAATGTTATTGTTATGTATAAAAATATAATGAAACAATGTAAAAATAATTTTTCATATACAGTTCATTTGTATGTGTTGAAAACGCTCCCCTCTGCGTAGGAGAGCATTTGAAAACTGAAAGTAAAATTCAAAGAAAATTATTTTTGGTTGAAAATAAATACTGTATATATAACCAATAAAAAAGTTTTGAAAGAAAAAGTTGATGTATGGGGGAGCTAGTAAGCCATGATCCAACCTTTTCCTACAACAGCAAACTCACCAATTCAACTGTATACAGGAATGTATCTACTAACACTAAGGGGCAAATTTATCAAATTCACAAGAAGGATTCGAAATTCGATCGAATTTTCAAAAAGAGTCGAATTCGAATTTTCTAATGTTTTTGAAGACCGCTTCGACCATCGAATTTTGAAAATACGATCCAATAGAATGATTCGAATAAAAATCGATTTGAATATTCGACAGTTGAATAAATTGCCCTTTAAATTTTTATTCAACTGCCTAGTTCACCAGTTTCAACCTACCAAATTTTAATTATTTTAGATCGTTCAATTCGAACTATTTTATCGATCGATCTAATTATTTCTATTTGATTGTTCGATCGAATTGCAGTAAAATCCTTCCAATTTGATAGTCGAATTTGGAGGATTTCAATTTGACCACAATTCGATTGGTCGAATTCTAGATAAATTCACCCTCAAATTCGACCAATAGTAAATCTGCCCCTAAGAGTTTCAACATCTGTTGCATTCATCTATATAGATCAAATTGGGCTATATAATATTTAAGGAGGCTCTGCACTGTAACTTTACGACACTAGCCACTATATCTGACTACAACTTACCTGGACAATTGGTTTTCTAATTAAGTGTCTCATAAGTTACTGTATGTTCGGTAAAGATCTGGGCTGGCTGCAAGGCCCCTAAACATTCAAGGAAAGGTCAGGTTGAAATGCACTACCATATACATCCCCTTGTCAAGGCCATCCAACAAATGGGCTAACTAGTTACAGCTATCAAATGCACCAACTATGATTGACCAACACTGACCACTTTGTTTCAAGGTCAGCCCCACAGATTTATCTTGCTGCCCCCCCAAGTAGATTTTGCCCTGCTTCCCCCTATTTTGTTTTAGGGACTTAAGGGTAAAATTCACTGAACAGTGGATGGATTCACTGAACAGTGGATGGTTCCACTGAGCTGTCATTACAAATTTCTGTTTTACTTTCTTGTTAATATGTTTTAAATGTTTGTGAAAGAGGTACTTATGACTGCAAAATGCTTTTATGAAATTCACTACCTCCTTATCTCAAAGATC
>CM044442.1:81008404-81019997 GCA_024363595.1 Xenopus borealis | reverse complement strand
AGTACCCCCAGTTGCAAAATATGAGGATATTAGAGGCCTTCGGCCTCGTGTTTTTATATGTTCATGAAACTCCTCGATAACTTATAATATCCTTATAATTTACAAGAGGGGGTACTTTATTTACTAAATATATATGAGCTGTAGAAGCACGCGCACCGGTTCTTGACCTTTCAAAGTTTATTTAATGTGAATAAAGCATAATAAAAGCACCAACGTTTCGGTCCATGGTCTTGGACCTTTGTCAAGATGCATTAACTCATTCATGAAAACAACACTCGTTGAGACCCTTAGGGGAAACCGTGTCAAGTGTCCTAACCAAAAAGTTTCACGTTGTAACAGGAGTCGGGATCTATCCCCTCCCCTTCTTGGCATAGGTACATGGTCAATCGCTATAAACTTAAAGGAGGGATGTCCAACCTCCAAAAAGTGTTTAGCTACAGGTTTAGTTGTTTTATGATCTAGAAAAGCAGTGTTAATGGCTGACCTATGGGCAACATCAAATCAGTTTTTCCCACGTATGAAAGCTCACATGGGCAGGTAATTAAATATATAACGTGGGTAGTAGTGCACGTAATATGATGGCAAATATTATCTTGATGCCCAGTGTGTGGATGTACAAAGCTCGTGCCCGGTGTCATGGATCTACAAGATAAACATGATGGAAACCTAAAACACCCTGGTTTATTGGAAGTTAACCAAGTGGTAATTGTCTGATTCGCCCTATAATATACTGGATCATGTAAAACTAAAAGATTGCGTAAATTATGCCCCGTCTGAAACCCAACATTGGTGGATCAGGACAGAGACGCCCCAGTTTATCATCTGCCTTATTTATATATATATATATATATATATATAAAGTCCCACAGTACCAGCACTCGAGACAATACCTTGATAGGCGGTGCACGATCCAATATAAGTAGATAGATTTCCAAGGAATCAGCACTCTCTTGATGCGGTGAAAAAAAGTGTATTTATTGAACACACATATAAAATCCAATGTTTCGGTTCCTCCTGGGAACCTTTCTCAAGGATATATATATATCCTCCAAGAAATCAATTTTTCTGTACCTTCTCCCATATGGCCAATAGTACAACTAAAACTAAAGGTGTAGCAATTTGTATGAGATATGGGTTACAGACACAATTTGTAGAAATATATATTGCTCTCAAAATCTCATTAGCTGATGTGAAATTGATGCTGGTTTCTTATTATGCCCCGAACTCAGGTCAATTACAATTTTTTTAATATTTGGTATGCTTTCTTTCTCATTGGGCTGAGGGACACCTCCTGATTATTGTTGGCGAGACTAATGATACTGGGATAGACAGACTATTTTGTTGCCCCCCAATTTTCAACATCCTTATATATCAGCTGAAGGGACCAAAATAGGCACTTTATGTAAATCAGAAGGATGGGTATTTTTTGGGAAAGAATTGCACCCAGGTACAAGGCAATTCGCTAATTACTCCATACAACTATATACAAAGATCGACCACATTTGGAACTCTCAAGGTTTAGTGACAATGCCCCAGTCCTCCAGTATATCCTGGTCAGACTGCTCTCCTATATATGCTATATAAGATCACACTTCCCCACCTACCCAAAACCAGGGCAAGGTGGTGAATGAATTCATCTTTTTTTAAAGTGTCTGAATTATACACCCAAGTAAAAACTTCTCTTAAAATTTACCCTTCATCTATTATTCTATGGAAAGCTCACAAGGCTGTTATACAGGTCTCTTGATGCAATGGGGTTCACAGCAGAAAAAGGCCTAAAATCTAAAAAACTACCAATCTTACCTCTCAGCTAAATGATTTACTATCACAACAAGCCGACAACCCCATTTAGATTTATACGTACCCAGAATCAAACTCTTGCAAAACTAAATATAGCCCTTACTCATAAGACTGAGAAAACTTGGAAGTGGACACAACAGAGATTATACTACCACACTAATAAACTCAGCCATTTCTTTGCTGGAGGCTCTGAAATCAATTGCATTTCACGCCAATCACTAAAATCAAAACTTCTAATGGGTTTGACACAAGCGCATTTCAAAATGTCCGAGGTGAATTCTATATTTTTTATAAGAAACTATACCAATGAACAACCTCATAAATTAGAGGCTTCTTTAGAAATATAACTTAACTTTCTCTTCTACAATCTCAGCAGTGATTGGAGGTCAAGGGTGGTAAAGAATGTTATTAAACTCCTTAAGTTACCTGATACACCAGGACCTGATGGCTTCCCGCATTAGATTACATATAATAATATGTAATCTAATGATAACATATAATAATATTACAAGTTCTGCCATATCCTTATCCCCTATATGCCTAAATGTTTAACCAATTACTTACGGAAGGCACATTTCCAGTCCAAACCCTCATGGCTACAATTTAAACCATGTACTGATCCAATGGACTGTAAGAACTATTGCTTGATTTTGATCTTAAATCTGGATATAAAAAATGTGGCCAAAGTGTTAGCCACTCACCTCAGCAGAACACTTCCATACTTGATTCATAGAGACCAAGTGGCATTTGTTAGGGGACAACAATCAATGGATTCTATAAGGAGAATGATTTTATAAGTAGTATGTGTTAAAAACCTTTATCCCCTCTATGCTCTTAAAATTAGATATCAGAAAGGCATTCGATTTGCATGACATTACCTTTATTACACCATACAAAAATGTGTTGGGAACAGCTTCTTGTAATGGGTTCATGCACTCTACAGTAACCAAACTGCAAAAATTCATACTGGACTATATTGCTCCATTCTACATTGAAAGGGGGACACAAAATGGGTGCCCCCTTTCCCCTTTAATTTTCAACTAGAACCCTTAGCAATGGCTATTAGGAATAACCCAGATGTTTTAGGTTTTGAAGATAACACTCACCACCATAAACTCAGCATGTTCACTGATGATGCTGATGAAAGCCCTAGGTCCTGAGAATTCCTGACAATCTGGTTGAATAATTAGCTAAAGTCTTAGAATACTTTTTCATATTGCTTGAATAATAATAGCTGTTATTAACTAAGGCATGATCTAATCTGAAAGGGAACATTTTTTATCTACCTTGTTTTATACTTTATTTCACATAAAGGTATAAATGTACATGAAAAAACCCTCTTGTTTTTTTTTTTTTTTAATATGTCTTTTACTTGCATTAAAGAGGTCATTGCTAGAGATGGAATCCACAATCAAAATAAGCTGGTATTCAAAACTCAGCTACTACCTGGATTCAGCATGTGGGATTAGGAATAGAGTTATTGATGCAAGATATGCTATTTCTGGAAACTCAGACTTCTATCTAAGATTGCCGTAAAATCAATTTGATGACATCAGTCAAGATCTTCTCTTAAGTCCCATTAAACATAAGGAACTTGTAAAAACTTGGCTGTGGTTACATTTATACATTATATTTATACATAAGGGACCTTGGAGGAACAAAGCCTGATGGAAGAGAAGATATTACAACAGAAGGAAAGTGTTATATGTAACAGAAGTAAATTCTCTTGCAGGAGTAGCGAGGAAGACACAAAAAGAAATCAGACATGCTTAGTGTATAAATGGATAGAAAATGAAAAGCATAACAATCACCTGCTTTTCTGAGGGATACACAGTTGGAAAGCCTCCAAATGATTGATCTCCACCAAACCTTGAACTGTGTAACATCTCCTTGGAACTTCAAAGGATTTAGTTAAATGGAAGGACCGTGAACTTGCAGAGCTCACCAGAGCAGAATCTATTTCAGAAACATGCTAGTAAAGTCACGTTCAAATAATTTTCATTTTTATAGCACATGTTTAGTTTAGCAAAAAGCTATGGAATATATATCTACATTTACCTAAATCATAGGGAATTACTCTACAGTAAGACAAACTGAAATGTGTACAGTTTGCTTTATAAGCTACACTGCTTTAAGCTATTCTTGTGGCTTCAAACCTGTGATGGGAACAGAAATTACATTATAGAATATTTCCAGAAGTGCCTCCTTGGCTGACCTTAGGGATGAACTGAATACATAAGATATGGATATGGCCAAAGAAGGCATCCACAACAAAAGAGTTGGTCAACTACCAAAGTGAAGCTAAAATATAATTTGAGGAGAATGGAAAAAATTGGAGTTTGCATTTCAGCACTAAAATCCACCACATATTGTATTACGATTTTTTTCAATGAATCTAAAAAAATGTGTGGTTTTCCTATAGTTCTAAAAAGCTCTAAAAATTCTAAATTTATTAAGCAAAAAAAACTTTTATAGCAAACTTTGTCGAGTAAAAGTTGTTGAGGTGCTATAGAAGTCAGTGGGAGTTGCACTGATATTATTGGACCTTTTTAAATCAAATTCTTCACAGTGAGGACGGGGAGGTTGTGGAATGCACTGGCACATGATGTTGTCATGGCTGATTCTGTTAATGCTTTTAAAAGTAGCTTGACTGATTCCTTGGACAGACATTGGTTTCATTTGTAGGCGTTGAATTGATGAACTTTGTAGTTTTTTCAACCACTATGTAACTATGTAAATTGGACTTTTAAAGGTTTTCAGATGTTTTTGCTAGGATTTGTCAGAACTTTTTTTCTGTTTTTATATTCAGGTCTTTTAATTAATTCAATGACAGTCATGGTTTTAGTGTTTGTGAGTTTAGTTGTGGTTAGTTAGTCAATAGGCGATAACATTTTTTACACACAATAATCTTTACACATGCAACTTTTTTTCTCACTCCAAATGCATTAATATCAACAGGTGTTTTTTCTTGTGGTGACTTTTTGTCTTTGGTACTTTTTATCCAAATGCATCAAAGTCAATTGAAGTTTTGTTTGGTGACTTTTTTTGTCTCATCGAAAAAAAAAGCAATTGCACAAGCTACGTTACATCACACAGATACTAGGGCAGTGAAGAAATGGACCAGATGTGAAAACTGAAGCCCATTATAAATTATGGATGAATAAAAGATGAAACCAATCGTTAATATGTATTGTAGGGAATGGGAACAGAAAGTGCTTACTATTAGTATATATATTTTAATTCATAGTATTGCCTGAGTGCAGTACTTGGCAAACGCAAAGTAAGCACCCAAGGCATGTGAAACTGAGCCCCCCCCCACCATGTGAGGAATGTGACAAACACAACAGGAAATGACAAGTGCTGGATGGGAGTGATGAACATGGTGGTGGTGGGAGATTGGTGCCTAAAAATGCTGGGGCCACAGGACCTGCACTTCACTCACCCAGGGCCCAAACAAGGCTTAGCAAACAAGTGGTACATTCTTAGCACTCCCTCGCCTTTGCATCCTAGGCCTTTTCTGCCTACCACTAGTTCCGGCACTTACTGAGATGAGTGGCCTTCTTAAAAGAAAGTTAACCTGGTGATCGGGTAAGCACTTTCTAGAAGGTGATAATCCTTATATAAATATATAGACAACCATACACAAGTCCATCAGGTTTGCTCTATGACTATTGGCCCTCAAGTCGGGAGAGCGAGTACAAAGTGCCACACATTTTTAGGAATATAAATATATTTTTATAACATGTTTCTAATGTTACCTTTCTATGGGCAGATTTGACTGTCTTGAAAGAAATGGAATATCCTCTTGTCATCTTCTCTTCCTATTCTGAAATTCTCAGACTTTTGACAAATGGTAGAAAATGTATTCAAGCGCAAAGTGCTGAATACTCATATATGGATAACTTGTCTTAGTAGTGATCATGTCACCACCAAGTTTCTTGTGTAGGTTTGCCTTTAGTTTTCTATTTATTTAACATTAATTTAAACCTGTTGAACCAGATGAAGTGAAAGAAGTGCAACCAGCTTGATATTTACAATTTAACTGTAAAAAGCTACAAGAACACTATACTGACACGATTAGCCTCAATGAGTGATCAGTTTTGTATCCATCTTTGTGTAATTTTGTCAATGAGTCTTTAGATGTGCATGTGATCTGATAACTGGCACCTTTAGGAGCACAGAGTCCATAATTATCTGCAGCACTCCCTTATAGTCATAAAACGCCTTTATTGCAGCATATTGTATGGCACAGCAACGTTGGTTGCTGCTCGTTATGCGGAGGGATGCAGTACCCCTAACTTATAATGCTAACAACAGTCAGATACAAATGACTGTGGGCAATACATGCCCTTCAGAATAACAGTCAACTTAAATTCCAAAATAGCAGAAGTCTTGCAATTATTCCTATGAAACAATGGCATGTTTATACCACACAAGAAAATGTAGTGTAATTTAGAGAGTGTATTTTAAGCATCAGTAATATTCTGCATGTTGCAGCTGACTTTTCCATGCCAAATCCAGGTGCTCTATACTGGGAAAAAAGTCACAAATAATGGCAATGAGATATATAACAACAGCCCACAGAAAAGCAGACCAATTATTACACAGCTGGTTACTGAATATACTGTACTGTGCATTTGGGGCATATGTGAATTGTATTTTTTAGTGTACTAAAATTCATAGTCTGCAATAGACTTACGTAGTCTTAATACATTCATACTTTACATCAAAAGTGTTGGACTCGGGAACCTGGGGCCCACCAGATACCCAAGTCCAGAACCCCCTACCCAGCATTTAAATTAGGGATGCACCGATTCGGTTCGGGATTCTGCCTTTTCAGCAGGAGTCGGCTGAATCCTGGCGAACCGAATCCTAATTAACATATGCAAATTAGGGCCAGGGAGGGAAATCACGTGACTTTTTGGCACAAAACAAGGAAGTAAAAAATGTTTTCCCCTTCCCACCCCGATTTGCATATGCAAATTAGGGTTCGGATTCGGTTCGGTATTTGGCCGAATCTTTCGAGAAGGATTCGGGGGTTTGGGCCAAATCCAAAATAGTGGATCCCTAATTTAAATCCCCTACCCTTGCTCTCAGCTTCCCAGAAGACTCCATTCCTGCTACCTAATGGCTCACATCAATCACCTCCATTGAAAAAGGTTAAAGATGGCTGTGTGCTCCACATTTTTAATTGTGTTTAAATCCTTGCAAAACTGTGTACATGTGGCTGGCTTGTGGACAGGCAGCAAGACCCAACAGGATCAGGGCCTCTCAGGATTTTTCCCAGTATCCCAATGGGCCTGTCCAACCCTGTAGGTATCAATACCATCTTTCAAATGTTTTTCCCTGGGGCACACTAATATTGCTTATTGCTGAGAATTACTATATTAACAAATCCTGCAACGGATCCTTTTCTATTTCTGGACCAGGACCACTACAAACAGGTGAAGTTTCGGTGAAACACAGACCTCCATCCACAGATGCAGGAGTTACATGTGCACCTTTTAACAACTTGTTTCCGTTAACACTCATTTCTAAGAACTTCTTATAATGTTTTTTTTGTTTCATCTGCATGAAATGAACTAAGTAGATGAAATGTAGATGAATCAAGAATGGGGAATTTTTTCCCAGAATCAACTGAATTATTCTGGCTTTTTCCGGAAAAGCCAGAAATTTTTCATATTTTTATCCAAAAAGTCAGAAATAGTCAGACTTTTGGGCCAGTTCCAACGCAGACCACAGAAACGTCCAAATACGATAGGGACCTCTCCCATTGACTTATGTACAACCTTGGTAGGTCTGAGATGCTGAATTTTCGGATTCTGACTTTTTCCATCCTTAGGATTTGATAATTTTTTTCTACTAAAAATTTGTATTTTATAATCGATCGTATGATTGAAATTCGGGAGAATCCCCCATAGGCTTCTATTGCAATTCGGTAGGTTCAATCTGGCGAAGTAGGCAGTCGAATAAAAATTTAAAGGACAAGTTATTCGATTGGCAAATAGTTGAACGATCGAATATATATTTATTCGATCTATTCGATGCGAAAATCGAAAATACTTAATTTGCATATTCGAATTGTACACAGCAAACAAGTCAAAAGAATTTAGCTGTAACTTCTGCCATTAAAGCAAACCAGTAATTGGACTCTGCAGGTATCAATTCATCAATGTTCTGTTCTAATGCAGCTGCATAAAACTGATGAAATAAATTCCAGACACATTCAATTTCCAGATCACTTTTTGTTTTACTCTGTCCACCGGAGAAAGAACTTGTATTTTCTTCTAATGTGGAAAATTCAGTGAATAAGTATAACACAAAGGATTGGGTTTTAAATTTGAACTCCCTAGTACAATCTTGGGTTGGCACTGATGCAACTTCACTATATTGTGTTTTCCTTTATATAAAACAAAACTAGTTTACAGTGAAACCATCTAATACTAGCCTTTGCATTGTTCATCACTTTCTTCTGTCCATAGTAAACTCTTACCCCCAAAGATTTGCTCAGAATGTCTTCTTATTGGCAGCATGTTTCTGTGATATTCTGGTAAAGGCATATTGGTTTACTTACAGCTGTGTTGTATTTTATGCTCTCACATAAATGTTATGCAGAGATTATACGCAAGGTTATACAATACCATATATTTGAAAAGGAAAAAAGATATAGACAGTGTTATAGCAGGTTGATTTAATTTACTTTTAAATATGTCTGTGCTCTATATCTGCAAAAGATTTACCATGTCCTCATTCCACTCTCTTAAAATATGTACTGTTAATTTTCACTGTTTCATTAAATCAAGGGCACACAGGGAATAAGCTATGTGAGATTAGATGAGTCATATACTAAATATAATCAATCTCACTGATAAATGGCATTTAAAGGTTCAGTGAAAATCTCTCTGCAGCCTCTCCCTTTTTTTAACCAAAAACAAGAATTTGTTGAATTCATCCATCAGACCAATGACAGCTCCATTTTATAGCTCAATTCTTTGTACAAACCCACAAATCAGTAGATTACTAAGGGTTACTATTATTACACTGTGTGCTTTTTCTTTTTAAAGCCCAAAAGTTTAATTGAGGCCTTAGATAACTGTCTTATTTGCTGCAAAAATACTTACTATATTTTAGGTCTTATTTACTAGTGTAAATGTTTAATAGTTGACATGTTTTTTCCCCACAATGCAGTATTATACCTATAATTCAAAGTCTTAGTGACGTTGAGAAGGCGATATGCCAGGCTTAATTGTGTGCGCATTTTTGCCATTCGAATGTCAGCTAGGGTTCAAAATTATGTCCACCTTTATTCTCAAATTTAGTTCAGTTTTGGTCTTCAGTCCATAAAGTGATACTGACACTAAAGAAAATACTTTTTTAAAATATGAACGTACATTAAGGGGCAGATTTACTAAGGGTCGAATTGTTGAGAGCTTTTATCTCTCGAATTTGACTGGCGAATACTTGGCGAATAAATATTCGCCAAAATTGAATATATATATCGAGTAGAGTCTATTCGAGCGAATATTCAAATCCTTCACACAAATTTAGTAAATTTGCCCCTTTAAAAGTTGCAATTCACTGCAGGGAAATTTGCAGTAAATAACCACTTATGTAATGGAACACAAACAACAGGAAGAACATCAAAAAATAACCCTTGAATTCACTACAGAAATGCAATGTGCACCATTTCCCCCTGAATGTTGGGTGGCAGCAGCCTTCAGGTGGCATGCTCATATTGGTACCATTGCTGTGTTCCAGGAGGCAGTGGACATATTTAGTACTTTCCTTGCCTAATCTTGAATTGATATAAATGATCATTCTTAATTATCCGTTTGAATCCTGAAAGAAATACGAGGGAAGAGAGCTTTTGTTATCCCTTAGGCATCTGCTGTGCGGGGCTGCTGATGCAAAACACAGTCAGAAAGAATTGCCACTAATTGGTACAAACGTACTTGGAGGGGTGTTTGCTTCTGTCATGAACAATTGAGGTAAGAAGACGCCCAGAGAGAATGAGGCAGGTGCCTCCTACTCTGCTCCAGCCAGGATCATGAGAACAAGAATGGGTGGAGAGCAACTTCTTTTGAAAGATTTGCCTTTCTTTAATTGTTTACCACTGAACTCTTATTCTCCTTTTAAAGAGCGCTTATAAACGTTAGATGAAATTGTTACATGTACAGTATGATGGACTGTTTTGTTAAAGTTTTTATCCAACAATTGTGATACTGTCAATTCAATCCTTACTTGCTAAAAATAAATATAAATCCATACACTGTCCACAGCAGTGATGACTCATTGGGGCTCATTTAGAAACTTCACACAGGGCAGATTGGTTTGCACAGTGAATATATTTATCCTGAACATGGTTACATTTATAATTACACCACAACTTTGGTGGTGGAGAAAATATTACCAAAACAGCTTTGCAAATTATGAATTTAAGTTACTGCCAACACTATTGTCGTGCACCACAACCTTGCACAGTGGGCGCACTCACGCAAACACCTGTCTCATTTGCGAAAATGTATTCTCAATGTGAATTCGCAAAAACTGGGACCCAGACACAGCAATGTAATATTTTTTCAGGAAAAAACATGGGCAATATAACCATTTGCAAACAAATATGCACTGTGAGAACTTTATAAATGACCCCCACTGTATTTATGTGTGTCTTTTCTATAGCTGGACACAGTTTTCCTTGTTATCCCAAACTGTAATCTTTATTAGTTAAATTGATATGGTTCTCTTCAAACAGAGGCATTCATTTGCTTACACTCAATTATTTTATCCAGAAATGCTTGCTCAGGATCATAATGCAAATATAACAATGAAGTGCCTACAAACTGAGCTTGCACTAATTTCTGATCCTGTGAAATTAGAGGAGGAAGCAACATTACAGACAGGCTGAAATATCCCAATACGCAGTTTCTGAAGGGTTAAATAAAGTCGAGGTCAAAATCCATGCAGAATTCAGGGCAGGCAAGTCAGAATCAAAGCAGAAGAGACACGAACCAGGAGTCAAGTCAGAACAATAATTTAAGTGCACCTAGGAACTCACAAAGTGACTCGAACCTGGGCCTTTGACATTCATTTATTTTAACTTTTTGTGCCAAACTATGCCATAAATGTAGAGAGAGAGGGAACCTCTCTCAATACAGACAATCTTGTGTTTTTTCCTGATTCTCTTCATGATAGTAACAGAGCTGTCATATATAACTCATATGAAATTCACCATATCAGCACTATATATTGTAAAGTGCAGCTAAACCTCAAACAGAAGTGCTATCTTCATGAGCAGAGTGATTTTCTGTCTGCGTTCTTTGTATCTGACCCCTAATATGTTCCAAGTCCCATAGTCATTAGGGAGGGTTACCCAAAACAATACTATTTGCAAAATGACTTTTCCAAAGAAATGAAAATTAACAGCATATAATATTTTTCTATGTAAATTGTATTTATAATTGTTGTTGGAAATACCTGAATCAGAATGATATTTCACTAATGGAAATAGCTGTCTCTCAAGCAAAGTTATTGATCACTGGGAGACAATTATTCTCCCACGTGAAACCAATAACCATTAGAGCAGGGCTGTCCAAACCGCGGGCCGAGGGCTGCATGCGGCCCAGGATGGATATGAATGTGGCCCAGCTTGAAATGCTTGGTTCCCGATCATAACATGCTCTCCTTTGAGATTCTTTTGCAGAGGCAACGCTATAAGGCAGTAACTTAAACATTGAATTTCAGGTGTGCAAACTTTGACAGTATAAGGGCATCTGCAACATATTAAGTGGGAAAT
>CM044442.1:80976245-81000842 GCA_024363595.1 Xenopus borealis | reverse complement strand
CATAATTAAGCTCAGTGCTTGTGAAAATCCCTAGGTGCATGATTTATCCTTTGCTGCAATGCGCTGCCAAGTAGTACTCTGATAACATGGAATGGCACAATCTCATTAGTGAGATGGTCAGACCTGTGAGTTTGGGGCAAATGTATGGTGAATTGAAGTTCGGTATGTCTGGACACTTCAAGGTTCATATTTTATTGTATTTAGTTATTCACTTCCAAAATGCAGAGATCTGCATCTGACCTGTATTTTTTAGGCTTTCATTTTTTTATTCTGGGCAGCCCATGAAAGCAGCAGTAGTATATTCAATTAAAAAGGAGTAGTAGAAGTCACTTTATTTTGTTTTCTCTTTTCTGAGAATAAAATACTCCTATGGGTGTCTCTGAACATATGTTTGGTGTCCCTGAGCTGAGGCTTTTTGCAAGCCCTACAACTGCATGCCCTGCCCACGTCATCTTATGTGTCCCTACAAACCAATTCTTCGAGGACAAATTCCCTTATACACAGACAAGCCTAAGAGGAAAGCTGGACACAAAAGATATATGACCCTGTGGAAACAAAACTAAAATAAAGTCTATTGGTAGAGACAGCACATCTTAAGTGAACTTTCCGCCACGTTCATCAAACTTGTACTGTCTTAATTTTGTGGGGACAACTAAAGTCATTTATACTTAGGGCCCACTGTAAAACATGCTAAACGGTGGCAATTGTCCGATGGAGAAGCCTGCTATGTGATTTTCTGGTATGATGGCAGACCACCTGACCATACCTGAAAGGTAATACACCCTATAGTGTATGTAATAAAAGGGGCAAAGTTTACACTGATGCAGTAATTCAATGTACTGCAGTAAAATGTTGTCTTCTTATAGGTGCACAGTACAGTACACCATGCATAGACTATTCTATTAAAGGGCACCTATTGGTTAAAAATGCTATCCCCAACCAAAGGTGCGGGCTGGTAGATTGCGTCTTTATTGAAATGGTGCATCAAAACTCTTGTGGACTCTTACTCTGCTGATGTAAGGTGCCGCAGCTTGAGATGTCCTTTTCCTTGTAAATATTGTAAATGCGCGCAGGCTGCACATTTCGAGATTACGTTTTTGCACAGGGGCAATTACGCCACGCATTCACTGCCTCCTATAAAAATCAAGCGCCATGGCGCTGCAAAGTTATACTTACCCTACCCAGAAGTAAGGTTGGTGTCCTTCATGCTCCCAGACCTTATGTCAAGAGTCATCTTGTCTGCAGCCTCTTGTTCCTGGTTCGTATCTTCCACTGCTTCTCTGTTCCTTGATCAGCCCCAGCACTTCTGCTGAATAAGATCTCCTCTGGATCCGTTGCTAGGCAGATCTACCCTAATAACCACCGTTTCTCATTTTCTACAGCCAACAACTAATCACGCTTTCCTGCTCAGTATCTACAGTTTGTATCCTCACCAACAACCTTCCACGGCAACCTTCATAGCAATGGTTCTACACGGAAATCTCTTCACTTATGTGAGTTATAACAACTATCCATACTGCCATTACTGCAAGACTGTGTTAATCCTCTCCTATCTAATACCCACTTGATTGCTCATTTCAAAGACTGTGTATTTGAAGCTTATTTGCACCCTGCCCGTGCCTTGAGTATGCTCACTTCATGCTTGCACCCTGCCTGTTCCTAACATCTCAACCACGCTGTGCTCATTAACCCTTGCTGCATTCTACTTGAATCCACTCCGAGTTGTGCTCATTAATGCTGTTACTCTTAATTGTGAACCCTTGTATCTGATTATATGTGGCATACTATGGACTTTGGTCTACTAATGGGGGTACAAATGGTTGTTTCCTAATCCAGGACTTTCATGCTTACTCCAGTTTTTGGGTGAACTACTACTACTTACCTTGAATATTGAATTACTCTCACTCCATGTACAGTCAAGTTTCCTATCCTAAAGAGGACTATTTCTACACCATATCTACTCCTCTGGCTTTCTGTGGGAAGAAAACTATTTTCAGAGACTGTTTAACATTTGAGGATTTTTTCCAACACAGTATATTTTCCTAGAGCAGTGATCCCCAACCAGTAGCTCGCGAGCAACATGTTCCTCTCCAACCCTTTGGATGTTGCTCCCAGTGGCCTCAATGCAGGTGCTTATTTTTGAATTACTGGCTTAGAGGCAAGTTTTGGTTGAATAAATAACAGATGTCCTGCCAAACATTCTCTCCTGTAGGCTGCCAGTCCATATAGGGGTTACCAAAAAGCCAATCAGAGCTCTTATTTGAAATCCCCATGGACTTTTTCATGCTTGTGTTGCTCTCCAACTCTTTTTTAAATTTAAATGTGGCTTATGAGCAAAAAAGGTTGGGGACCCCTGTCCTAGAGGATCCTGCTAATTTCCAGCACTACTGCGGGGTTCCCTTTCCTGGGATGTGAGGGATTATCCTTCTGTGAGACCTGAAAATAAAGAATTAATTGAATTTATCACAGTGTTCTTATTGCTGCACAATACAGGGTTCTATTAATACATTAAATTCCTAACAGCTGACAACAGGGTCAGACTGGGGGGCCTGGGCCCACCGGGGCTGCTGTCCAGTGCCCCCCCTCTAGACCCCCTGGCACGCAGGGCCCGTGAGCTTACTGAGGCGCACTACTGAGCCACATAGCACGCACTGAGCTGCACTGCGTGCATGACGCGGCAGGGTGCTGCAACTCTGTTTTTTTGCCCAGGAGATCGGGAGAGGAGGTCTGGCGGGGGCCCAACGGGTTTTTTCCCTGTGTCCCGCTGGACCAGTCTGACCCTGGCTGACAAGGAAACTAATGCAACTCAGAGTTCTAGTTAAACAAGATAAATGCGTTATTAATATACACAGAAAGTGTAGTTACTTGTGTAACTCTAATGTGGGCTATTCAGACCACAGATAGTTAAGTGTCCAGCTAATGGTAATGAGCATGGGTTACACTGGACTCACACAACAGGATCAGTTCCTTCACTAAGTGGAAGCTTTCCCTTAAGGATTTGATTGGACACCAGGAGGTTCTTATGATGAAATAACAGATGTGTCAGAGACAATTACCACAGATTTACTCATGCAGGAGGATGGTATAACAAATCACAGATGAGGGTAGATAGATAAGGATGATACAGCAATGTAGAGACGGTCACTCCCATAAGGCACAATAGTCAAGTGAACATCAATTCCCTCAGGAAATACACCTATAAGTAGTGATGGGCGAATCTCCCGCGATTTGCTTCGCCGAAAAATTTGCGAAACGAGTCGCGGGACGCTTTTGTCGCGCGTCAACTTTGACGCGCGTCGTTTTCGGCGTGCGTCACGTCGTTTTCGGCGCACGTCGCGTCATTTTCGGTGCGTCGCGTCAAACACGACGCGCGACTCGTTTTTCCGGTGATTCGCGAATCGCCGGAATTCGCCGTGAATTCGACCCTGGCGAATAAATTCGCCCATCACTACCTATAAGTGGTCTGGTGGAGTGGTTAGGGAGAAGGAGTCTAGCCTAACACCCTATCTGCTGTGGTCCCTTCACTAAAGGCATACAGGGAAGCCTTGGGGGGAAGCTACTGCTAATTGCAGTAATTGCTACTGCTAATTGATCATTGATGGAGCACACAGCTGCTATTGCTATATAAGCTGTCTATCTTACTCTCCTAGGGAGTCTGTTAAATAAACTACCCCTACCGGGGTTACCTGGTCCGCAAATTATTCTCCAAAGGTACAGGTCCCTTTGGGGCAAAGGCTTTACTGGGGCCTTGGTGATCCCTGGCTCAGTGGAAACACCTCCAGGGTTTCTTTCATCTATCAGCCAGCCAGGGAAGCTGCGGGGGCTGGACAGTCTCAGCCAGTGAACTTAAAGACTGTAACTAAAATTTATGGCCTAAGATTAAGTATCTGGATGATATGAAATGCTTAGGAATAGGTGAGGCCTTTATAGAAAGAGGAGGAATCAAAAGTAGCAATAACAATACATTTGAAGCCTTAGAGAGCATCTGATTTTGTGATGGGGTCAGTGACCCCTACAGTATTTCAAAAGCTGGAAAGAGTCAGAAGAAAAAGGCAAATAACTAAAAAACTATAGAAAATAAATAATGAAGACCTATTGTAAAGTTGCTTACAATTGGTCATTGTGTAACAGACTAAAAGTTAACTTAAAGGTGAGCCACCCCTTTAAGTAGCTCATGATGAGACTGACCTTATTGTGTGCATTTAAAAATATATGATAAGGAAATTAGACTGTAAGATCTGCTAGTCCAGTGGGATACAGCTGCTTAACATGTCAACACATGCAATTAGATTGTTAGCTTTATGGGGTAGGGACCTTTTCCCTACTGTTTTTTACCACATGGCACTTATTTGCTCTGTGCACTTTATTATATTTATTTATTTTGCTACTGTGTGTACTTTTATAAATTGTATTTTTAGATTTTGTACTTTTATACATTGTACAGCGCTGCAGCTCCTTACAATACTTAAAAATAAAGTTATACATATATACAAATAAAAGATATATATGTAGAACACACAACAATGATTATATTGTTCAATATGTACGAAACCTCCATCCTCGGGGTATAATAATAATAATAAATTCATGTTTTTTTCACAAAAATTTGTATTTTATAGTAAAAAAAAAAAAATTTTTTTTTTTGTGTTTTTGCCATTCGGACTATAAGAAATCATGTAAAGTTATAAACAGCCAATTTTATGGAGCTTAGTTATGAATTTAGGAGAGAGAAAACTCATTATATAGAAAGCTCCAAATTATGGAAAAACCATCTCCCATAGACTGCATTATATAGTGAATAAAGTACCCCCTCCTGTAAATTATATAGTGATTAAAGTGCATCCCCTTGCAAAATATAAGGATATTATAAGTTACCGAGGAGTTTCATGACCAAATAATATTATATTATACAGGTCATGGAACTCCGAGGTAACTTCTAATATCCTCATATCTTGCAACTGGGGGTACTTTATTTATTATAATACACAAGTTTCAGTGGAGTCATGTGACAGAAATGGCATCAAAACTCACCGTTTATAACTGATGACATCAGAACTCACCATTTCTAAGGATATAATTTACAAGATATTCACGACTTTTGTGTATTATAATGATATTATATGTTACCGAGGAGTTTCATGACCATATAGGTGTATATACAGGTCATGGAACTTTAGGTAACTTCTAATATCCTCATATTTTGCAACATGGGGTACTTTATATATTTATTATAATACACAAGTTTTAGTGAGTTGTGTGACAAATGACTACTCACTGTTTATAACTAATGACAACAGTACTCACCATTTATAAGGATAACATTTACAAGATATTAATGGCCATGATTTAGCCTTTTTTTATCATTAATTAAACCACAAAAAAAATCAGATCAACAAGAACCCTAACTTTTTCAGATTGTTGGAGAAAATTCTTAATTTTTCAAAAACTGATGCCCAAAAAGTCAGGAATTTTCGTGAAATTGATGGGAAAAGCCAAAATGTGTGGATTATGGTACAAACCCCAGCACAGACAATAATATCTTCAAATTGCAAATAGTGTCCTGCCATTGACTTCTGCAGGACCTCGACAGGTTGTTGATGGAGTATATTCGTATTGCCCTGCGCTGTTAACACTGATCTGTTTGCTTCAGAAACACTACTATATTTCATATAAACAAGCTGCTAAGTAGCAATGGCAGAAATTGAAAAACGGCTATATGGCACAGGATAAATAATGGATAACAGGTAACATTATGTTCTACAGAGCTTATCTGCTATCTGCTGTGTAACTTGAGCCTTTTCTCCTTTGACTAGTTGCCCCATGGCTACACAACATCATTTATATAAACAAAAGTAGTGCTTCTGAAGCAAACACAGCAGTTTTTACCAGTGCAGGTCAACACTGCATTATATTAAATTTTTTGATGTTACTGGTCCTTTAACTTGTAAGGGGGGCCCTGGCACCAATGGTTTTTTTTTTATATTTTCTGGGGCCCTATTTTTTTTTTAATTGGTAAGATGGGCCATGGCTGTGTTTCGCAGACAGCACCAATCAAAGATTTTCTTTCAGTAAAATGCCTTTATTGAGACATGGGCTCTGACCCAGTACACTGGCAACGTATATCCAAGAGATGGACCATTGCACCAATGCTTTTAAAAAAAAAAAAAACTTTTATGGGGGGCCCTGGGGCCAATGTTTTTTTTTTACTTATCTGTGTGGTCTATTAACTTTGATGTGGGGTTTGATGGCCAGGGTGGGCAGGGCCCAGGGAGCCCCAAAACATTTGTTGTACAGGGCCACGTGATTTCTAATAGTGGTTCTAATCCAAACTAAGATAAAATGAATACTTATTGGAAGCAAAACCAGCTTATTGGGTTTATGTAATGTTTATGTAATTTTCTGGTAGACTTATGGTATAAAGATCTAAATTATGGAAAGATCTGTTATCCAGAAAACCCCAGGTCCCAAACATTCTGGATAACAGCAACTAAAGCTCTGTACACCTAGTTATAAGGCTTCCTGTGGCTCTTAGGTAAAAACAACACATTAATCCAATGATAGGGTGCAGAATAAAGTTCTGTCATTGAATATGATTTGTATTTCCCCTTTTTCATATATATTGAACCAGTAATGAACAGTTAAATATTTTCCCTGTGTGTACAGCTGTTAAGTATAGGCAAGAATAATTACTATTTTTATTTCAGTCACTTTACAGTTGTCCTGAGGTGTCTGGGTTTGGGGTTGCTAGATTTGATCTGTGTAGGCTGAAGGAAGGAGCAAATGGAAATGTGCGGAGGTTAACTGTGCAGCTGTTGAATATATTTTCTGTCAAACCAATAGAAATGAACAAAATGTGGAAATTCTCTACTTAGTAAATCACTCCAGTTCATGTATTATTGTGTAGAAACCTTCTGCAAAGCCAAGAGAGATGTTTCTTCATGATGATTGATGTTCACAGTGAACTATAGAGGCAAAATCTCTGTACCTTTTTTTTACTGCAAAGTTAGCAGAATGGAACACAGCATCAGGGGACGTTAGTGGTGGGTGTATCTGACCCGTTTTGTAGAAAACTCAGGAAACAGTGACTAATTTGCCAAATGCATTGAAATCTATGAGCAGTAAATCTTTTTTTGAGGAGTGTCAATATTTGTTCACCCGTTGGAGTCGATGGGTGCCTTTTTTTTGTTTTGCGATACGTGGCGAAAATTTTCACTCATCACTCGTGGCAGTATGTAAATGGCCTCCATGTACTTCTATGTATAAGTGGGAGAAAGTTGGTCCACTGATATCTCAATGTGATGCAAAGTTAAAACTATCTAAGCTTAGAAAGTGCATCAATTATTGCATGGCTTCAAGTTCAAGTGGAAGGACAACAAATAAGATTTGTAAAAACTAAACTCAAAGGAGAAACAAACCTGTAATAAAAAAACCCTACCCCCTACCCTACATAGACCCCCCTACCTCCACATAGACCCCCCTACCTCCTCCCACTGAGACTAGCTGCTCCCCTGGGCAAATTCCCCTAACACTTTACTTACCCCCCTGTGCAGATTTTGTCCAGCAGAGTTCACAGGCGCCATCTTCAGCCACTTCAGTAATCTTTGGAATGAGACTGGCTCTTCAGTGATTTTTTATTTTTGAGTTTCGTTGCATGCATAATTGCTCCAACTCTGCATGTGCTGATACGCCCGTCTCATGCCAAAGATTACCAAAGAGAAGAAAATGGCGGCCATGAACTCCGCTGGATAGAAAGCATTGAAGGCATTTGCCCTGGGGGGCAACTAGGCTGAGGAGGTAGGGGGTCGGTCTATGTAGGGTAGGGGGATAGGGTTTTTTGTTACAGTTTTGTTTCTCCTTTAAACGTGCTTCTGCCCAGAATACATGTACAGTAGAATAAAAATTGCAACTTGACTGGGATTGGGGCACTGTGAAATCATGGTGATGCTATACTCTATCAGGAATGAGTTTCTCAGTGGGATTAGCACATTTCATTTATTTCTTCATATTTTAAGCTATATCTGAGCCTTCCTTGCACATATGCCAAACACAGCCATTAAAAAAATGTTGTTAGGAGATAGCTCCTCTGTAATATTATTAACTGCTAGGAGTAATGAACAGCTCACTTCTCTGACTGGACTGAATATACTAAAAGAATGGTTGTGAGCTGCTAAACATGGGATAATTATTGTAATTACACTGGAGAGAGAAAAGCCTTTGCAGTAAATTAAGCAAATCTTTTTTTCTCAACTGTACTGGAACTAAATTATTTGTTTAATAACCCATTCTTCTCTTGGCCATTACAGTTAAGTACCAGGTCTTTAAAGTTTATTGGGCCCTTAGCTTGCTAGGCACTCTCATTACTGTAATATAAAAGACCATTTATGTTTTTTGGATGACAGGCAAAAGAAGCCCTGCCTTTGGGAACCTTGTTCACAAAACTTCTTGGAACGACACTGACTCTTTGGCAACATGCAGACTCTTTTACTTCTTCCCTCCCAACCCCTAATTTATGAAGACACAGTATCAGCTTCCAAACTTTTCAATGCTCCATGAGTGGACAAATGACATAGAAAATTAGGGGTTTGTTAGTCTTTCAAAGTGGTTCTGTTGCCCGTGTTTGTCTAAGCACTGCACCTGCTGAGCTTTCTTGACAATGAGCCTGGATAGAAGAAAGTTTTCTTTTTAGAGAATGCCAAATACAGTTTTCAAAACACACACCCACTAACTCATATGAAGTTTCAGTTCCACCCTTCTGCTACATAATATTCTGGATAAGAGCATCCTCTTCAATGTCTTTTGTTTTAAAGGAAACTCTAATTCAATACATTGAAAGGAAAACCAATTTTAAAAAACCTTATGTTATAATAGGACATTTATTCCAACTACTTTGCATTTTTCACAGAAAGGCTGCAGTACAGTATATGTTGCTCCATACTTTTAGGAAAAGAGTAGTAATAATTCTAGATTCTTGGATAGATAATTATTTGTCACTTATATGCAATTATACACAAAACCTTATTATGGCAAAAATGACAGAACACTTGGTCATAGTGGAAATATTTAAGCTGTCTTGGAGAGTTTTTTTTATTGGGGTAGAAAACATTAGCCTGGGGGCCAAACATGAAGACAAGTAGAGTATCAGTGGTGTAGATTGCTTATTTGCTCACCTAGATTCATCTTACATTCCAGTCTAAGGGGTAGATTCATCAAAGAGTGAAGTGTAGAGGGAAATTACACAGCTCTCCATTCATTTCTATGGGATTTTGAAAGGCGTATTTATCAAAGGGTGAAATTTCACCCTTTCAAAATCCCTTAGAAATGAACAGAGAGCTGTGGAATTTCCCTTTAGTGGGTGTAAAGTGAGTTAGGATAAGATTTGGGAACTTAAATAGAGGCCTGAACCAAAAACAATTTGAAAATCCTGAACTAAATTTTCTCTCCTCTGCTCTATGCGTGTATGGACCAGGTACATGCTCTGATCCTGCTGTGGTCTAGAGGAGAAAGTTGCCTCTGCCAGACCTGGGGTTCTCAGCATGGCATTTTAAGTATTATTATCATTTACACCAAAAGGGCTTCTGTCTATTTTTGGATATAGGAGAGTTTTCTTTTGTTATGGAGCAACTAACATTTTTCAATGAACGTTGACTAATTTAATCTGAATATTTTATGCACAGAATAGTAAAAGCAAAGTAAAAGGTATGTGTTGATGTGAAATAACATGTTACAACATATATATATATAGTGAATATAAAAGCTGCAAGCTATTATTTATAACTTTAAAACTTGCTTTTGTTTTAAGAAGCAATATACTTTGTAATAGTTTGTTAGGCTTTATAGATAGAAGTTGTTTAAAAAAGTAAAAAACACTGATTATGGACTATGCATGTAGTTTTTCTCCATTATGCTAATAAAGGATGATATAATCATACTGTAGTACTATATATTTGTTTAAGCAAATGCTTATAAAATATTCTGCACACATATGGCCATTTGTTGGAGATCCGTCATTCATGGCTGGGGGTGCTCTTCTCTTACATTCTAAGAAAAGGATTTGCTGCTCTTATTGCTGCCCCCCCCAGATTATTTTAGGAAATATCTACATTGGTTGCAGGCTCTTCATACACAGCAAATGTAAAGCATGTTTATCAGTCATATGGCACAAAGCTACTCTGTCTTTTTTGTGGTCGGCAGCTAAGTTAGTAGCCATGGAGAGGCCTCCTGAACCAAACAAGTGTTTTTACCCAATTATGCTGCTTTTTCATTATCTGTTGAGAAAAACAGAGTACAGGATGGTGGACTGTATAGCTAATCTTCTCCTGAATGTGACTCCAGATACTGTATCGCTGAGGGCAGGTCCAGATCAGCATCAATTGTACATGCTCAGGGTTAGTAATCCCTTGCAGGAGAATTTAAGGGATAGGACAAAGCCCATTAACCCCAGTGCACTGACCCATCAGATTCAGATACTATACTGGTATGGGACCTATTTTCCAAAATGCTTGACCTGGAGGTTTACAGATTATGGATCTTTCTCTAATTTGGATCTTCATAACTTAAGTCTACTAGAACATCATGTAAACATTAAATAAACCCAATAGGTTAGCCAAAAAAACAAATCACTGGGGCTGACTGCAATGAAACTCATCACTCATGTGAAAAAAGTTTGTCATATTAAGATCTACTCTTAAATACATATGCCTCCCCCTCCCCTGTGAATAGCACAGAAACCCTCGACATATCATTGAACATCTTTGGAACCCCCTAACAAGAATTTATAAATGCTAACAACAAACTACCACCAGGTTCACCATTCACAGACAGAGCAGTATGACACCCACAGGTTGGGATGAGAAAACAGAATATGGGGCACAGGCATAGAAGGGTAGACAGAGTATGGCACACAGAGCTAGAGCTACAGTATGTACTGTACTGTGTACAGTGACACAATGCCATTACTGCTCCTACAGTCTGTCCGAGTAGTGAACAGTGTGGGACTGACAGCCTTAGGTGGAAGGCCGCACAAGGGTAGTCATGGGCTGGGGATCAATGCTCTAGAGCCACCTTACCTTTTCTCTTACAACACCTAGTAAATCTGCCCCCTACTGTTCAATTCTTGGAGGACCAGGCCTTCTTTCAAGGAATGAGTAGCTGTTTTTTTTTAAATTCAAGACTTCACACATAGGCCTATTTAAACTTGCACATAAGAAAGGGATTACAGCATGAGCTTTGCAAAATGTTTGGCAGTGTACTCCTGAAAGAGAAGTCCATTGGATCAGCAGCTAAAAGCCTCTTTCTGCAAAATACAACAGATAAATATACCGGCCTTCCTATATATTTATCTTTGTTTCCTATTAATAACATTGGGATCAACCATCAAAAATACCGGCCAGGCTGTTAAAATACCGGCCAGGTGGCAACCCTAAGTGGGACACTGTGCATAAGGCGAGTTTCTCATTGGCACAGTGCTCCTGTAGGTTTATAGCTGCACAAATGGAAGCAACAGCAGGATTCAAAAACAATGTGATATATAACATCAATGTGTGGCAATGGCTAAATTCTTTTTCTTTTAATGAAGAGCATGTTATGTGTCAGCATACCAATATAAGGATGCCCTGGTGCTCATTAATTAATAAACTGTATACAGTACTTCACCAGACATACTTGTTTGGATCATGGGCAGAACTACAGGGATGCAGACCCTACAGTCATAAGGGGGTGGGGTGCAGCAATGTAGAGGAAACAGTAAGACCCTAATTAATAAGCAATCGAAATGTATACAAGAATAGAAATAGGGGAACTTACCATGGTTTTTGGGCCCTAATTTGAATTTGCTGTGGGGCCCAGTAAAATCTGGTTATGCCACTGTTGTCATTAGTGCAATACCTGATATGGGTTTGGGCAGTGAGCTAACTACATTGTACTCCGTATTTCATTTTCTAAATAAAGTTTTAACAGCAGTAATTTGTGCCAGCAGTTATAAAGTCATTATTTACTCTGTTAACAATAATATATAGTACAATTTCATTGAGCTTTCACGCTTTCAGCATGTTTAAATAAAACCCAGAACTGTATGCCAAGAAAGAATTCCCATTCAAATGAAGACTGAGGGAAACAGATGCTACATCTAATGCTTTCTATTAATTCCATTAATGGGTGACCCAATCATCTTACCACAAAACAGAGCCCCCCAAAGTTGGCTAGAAAAGCATGCCCTAAATGTATATTCAGGGGAGTTTCCCTTTGTTCAACCACAGTGAATTCTATTTTAAATTTTTGTCTTACCTCCAGTGCACAATGGGCTCCATATAGACACACTTAGGTGTAGGGGATTTGCTCTGTGCATTGGAAAGACACTGATGAGTACAGCAAGACCCAGAAAGAATTATGTTTGCTTTTGCTGTAAGTGCAAGTGTAAAGACCATTTCAGCTTTATGTGACATTAGAATCATTTGCAGACTTTCAAACCAACATCTATTAGATACTGGGTTGACGCAAGCATTTTCTATGTGTACAGGCTTAACTCAATTTGTATTAATACGTAAGAGTAGTCAGAATTCAAAATGGATGTATGCAAGGCTGTTATGATCAATGCTTATGTTCATGTGATGTTAATGATTTATTTTGTATATTCTGTTTTTATTTGAAGATTTTTGCAATAATTTAATAACATAACATAGACATAGGTATCATCAGTAAGAAAATGTAACATGAAGCCATTAGTGCTCCGCTTGAAACCTTCCGAGGTCGTGTGCCAATTATAAGGGGCAGATTTACTAAGGGTCGAATTTCGAATGGCAAAAAAATTCAAAATTCGACCAGGGAATAGTGGGGAATTAAAAAAATTCAAATTCAAATTTTTTTAGTGCAATTCGATCAATCGAATGATCGAATATGGAAATTTTCAAATGATTTTTAAACGATCGATTGAATTTTTCCTATTCGATCTTAGGGAATGATCCCCATTTTGGTAGGTTTAATCTGGCTAGGTAGGTGATCAAATTAAAATTTAAAGGGGAAGTATTCGACCATCGAATATTCGAATAAAATACAATTTGAATATTCGAATCATTCGAATATTCGATGGTCGAATTTGGTCGAATTTGCCAAATTTGCATCTTCGAAATTCGATTTCGAATCTTTTTGAAAATTCGACCGAATATTCGATTCCTTCATGTGAATACATGTGAATTTAGTAAATCTGCCCCTTAGTGTTAGTATGTTAGTTGAGGATACCTGGTATAAATGATAGGGGTTAAATATGTTTAGAATAGTAACAACACGGCAGCTTATCAACTTAAGACACACTGAGATATAATCGCCAAAATATCAGGTACTTTTTTATATAAAAGAATAAGAAAAGAAGGTACAACCCCCGTATGTCTTTATAACCTATATCAAAAATTCATTAAAAATATATATAAAACCTTGGTTCGCCTGAAATTAATTAGTAATACTCATCCATGATTATTCAATGCTAAATAAAGTGCCAGTGCTTGATAGTGAAGATTTAATCAATAATTGATGGTATTTATCAATATGTATAAATAAATTGAGTGAACCCAATTCATTAATGATCTAATAAGAATCTTAATTAATAATTCTCCACCCTACAAAACCACCTAATATAAATACATACAATAATTTGTGATTTAAAAATTCATATATATAAATAATGAATAAATTAAATTGGTGTTTAAATCAGTTAATTAAGATATTATAAATGATGAGTTCATTAAAATAACCGTGGGTGACAGCTTATACCTTATAAAAGGAATTAGTGCAATTATCGTGATAACTCCACCAGTTTTTTAGTGGGTTAATAAATAATGTTCTCCTTTAAGAAAAGGAAGAAGCTTTTAAAAACTCTCACTCATTAAATGTAACATACCCCATATTGTAGAACACAGTGCTCTGGGTTAAAGGGGTTGTTCACCGTTGAGTTAATTTTAGAGAGATGTAGAGAGTGATATGCTGTTTTTAATTTTTTTTTATTACGTGTGGTTTTTGAGTTATTTAGCTTTTTATTCATCAGCTATTTATTCATTATTCATTTGCCATTTTAGCAATCTGGTTGTTATGTTCCAAATTACCCTAGCAACCATACATTTATTTGAATAAGTGACTGGAATATTAATTGAAGATGGTCTTAATAGAAAGATGAGTAATAAAAAATAGAAATAGCAATACATGTGTAGCCTTACAGAGCATATGTTTTTTAGATGGGGCCAGTGACCCCCATTTGAAAACTGGAAAGAGTCAGACAAAGAAGGCAAAAGTTAGTGAAGACCAATTTAAAAAGTTGCTTAGAACTGACCATTCTATAACATACTAAAAAGTTAACTTAAAGGTGAACCATCACTTTAATGGCCTGTATTTAACACCGGCCATAGGAACATGCCTGCAACTTGCATGCAAAGGATGGCCACATCCTGATACTTATATGGCATGTACAAATAACATGAATAATTAAAGGGCAAGGAAAGGCAAAGAAATAAAATCCCATTTTTACTTTTTTTAATGAAAAAGAAATCTATTTTTAAAATGTATTTTAAATGTATTTCCTTTATCTCTGTAATAATAAAACAGTACCTTGTACTTGATCCAAACTAAGATAGAACTAATCCTAACTGGAGGCAAAACAATCTTGTTGGGTTTAATTTAATGTTTAAATGATTTTATAATTAATAGTTTTATGAAGATCCAAATTACGGAATGCCCTATTATCCAGGAAGCCCCAGGTCCCGAGCATTCTCGATAACAGGTCTCATATCTGTACTAGAAAATCCCAGGTCCCAAGCATTCTGTATAACAGGTCCTATACATGAATTAATATGTGCTTTTATAAACATGCTACACTCCCTGTTTTGGAGGAATGTTTCTATTTGCTTTTTCCTATAATAGAGATATAATAAACTGCCAGAAGACACTGCCATGTTCTTGCCATTTTTATGCTACTGAGTTTCAGGAAGAAAAAATTGGCTCTAACCATTGCAATATTTATATCTTGCTGCACAGCTCCAATTGAATTACTTGGTTGACTTATAAACTTTTAAATATACATCTAATGTAATTGTAAAGGTTTTGGCAATGCAATAAATTTTTAATCCAGAGATTATACAAATGTTTAGGAGTCCCGACAGCTGTTTTTCATTATATTCTACCCTAAGAGAAAGCAAAGGCCTGGCTAATGATTTTTATAACATGAGTTTTAGTTTCCTCACACGGTAGTCTAAAATAACTTACAAATGTTCTTTTTATAGCTGGGTTGTTGCCTTGGTTCTTTCACAGTTTCCTTTCCTAGAGCATTGGCTAACCATTGCTACTTAAACAGGATATCCCACATGATGGAAATGATGGTTGACAGGACACCTGTCAAAACATTTTACTTTCCTTGGGGACATGATATTCACATCTTGAATGTCTGACTGTATTACATCTCTAATGTTATTGGCTACTAAGCTTCACTATCCGCCTCAATTCTAGGGTCATGTCTTTGTAATTGGATAACTATTATTGTTACAAATATTTATAATTATAATAATTTATAATATTTATAAAATTTATAAGTGGGTTTTATCTATTTATTTTCCTTTGAGTGACTAATAATGCATGAAGACATAGCTTTGCATAACCTCACTACAGAGGTTTTTAGATTTTTTTGGGAGCAGTATAATAAAAACAACAAGCTCTGCACCAAGTCTAAGAATCCATAGCAACAAATGACATGTTATCCAAATAATCCAAAATTAAATAATTAAATAATCCAAATTTAAAAAACAAATTCCTTTTTCTCTGTAATAATAAAACAGAAACTTTTACATGATCCGAAAGATATAATTAATCCTTATTGGAAGCAAAACCAGTCTATTATTTAATGTTTACAAGATTTTATAGTAGACGTAAGGTATGACGATAAAAATTACAGAAAAATCTCCAGGTTCCAATCATTCTTGATAACAGGTCTCATAACTGTATTACATCTTTCATGATTGTTTTTTTCTCATTTAAGTGAGATCATACCTGATGAAATAAAGCCATATGAAAATAGAAAAGTCTATATTCCTGTTCTGTTAGCTTTCTGGGTGATAGTTTTTTCTTTAAGGAAACACTGGATTGTATTTGGTACATTTGCAAATTTACTATTACTCCCAGAAATTAGGTCGACCAAATATGCAATTCGATAAGTATTCGACCATCGAATGCTTATCAAATTGTTTTAGGCTACCATTTTGCTCGATATCCGATTTCTTGATGAATTCGTTCGATCAGATACCGATCATCTGATTTCAAGAAAAAATCGTGAAATTCCCTTCGATTCGAATGATCGAATGCTCTGATCGTACGAATGGTATTCGAGCAGGACTTAGTCTCAGAAGCCTATGGGGAGCTTCCCATAGGCTTCTATTGCAATTCGGTAGGTTCAATCTGGCGAAGTAGGCAGTCGAATAACTTTAAAATTTTGATTCCTTTGATCATCGAATTATCGAATATACGATCATTCGATCTATCCGATCTTTTCGATGACTTTACGATTTCGCAAACAATTCGTACCATCGTTGTTCGATTAAATTTGATTGAACTTCGATCATTTCACGTGAAATTCGTAAATGTATATCCTGAAAAACAAAATTGAAGACCACTTACATTTTTTACACTAATATGATTTAAACTTTCAATAAATGCAGTTCTAGCTCGTCATTCTTTCTCTGACGTAAACCAATAATAAAATTCCATCTATAAAGCATCTGTTCACTGAGACTTTTTAAATGCCAGTGCTCATATACCTCAGTAACCAATTTCAGACGGGTACTGATGTTCATTTTCGGTTATAAAGGAAAAATCAGTTTAAGAAGAAATTCTTGAAACCAAAATTAGTACAAGTTGGTCTCCTAGCCTGTTGCACAGCTGAGCTTAGATTCCCAAGTGGGATTTCGGCTTTAGGCACTACCAAACAAAAATTGGGGAATATGAACCATTGAAACTCTGTTATTTTTCTCAACATTTAAATCCAAAGTGTAAGGAACTCTTATGCCATATGTTATCATTTTGCAGTTTTATAGGCTTGGGCTATATTTAGCTCTATAAACAATGAGGAGCCTTTTTGTCTATGCAGTGGTTAGTATTTGAAGGCCCTAAGTCCTGTGGTTTTGTGGTCTAATTTCATAATATTAGAGACTTCAAAATGGCAAGCATATGATGCTTTAAAAACGGGGGGAAGTATTATTGGTATCTATATTATATATAGATAGACACATATGTAGTATATATATTATGGGGCAGATATAGTAAGGTTTAAATGGTAAATGTGAATTTTTAATACTTTTTATGTCAAAAATTTTAGAATTTCGAATGAAAAAAAATGGAAACTCGATCAAAAATTTACCTTTTTCCTAATTCAAAGTTCGAATGGATTTAAAATAGATTCGAATTAGAATTTTCGAATATGCAAAATAGGCAAATTCAACCATCAAATATTCAAATTTGAATATTCGAATTTCATTTTATTCGAATATTCGACTATTCAATTCAAATACTTCCCGTTTAAATTTTTATTCGACCACCTAGTTCGCCAGATGAAAGCTACCAAATTGGGTATCATTATTTTTGATCAAATAAAAAAAATTCGATCGATCGGAAAAATCGTTCGAATCGATCGATCGAATTTTTCCTATTCGGTTATTCGACCAATCGATATTCGAATTCAAAGGTTTTTACGTCACATACTATTCGTATGGTCGAATTTCTAATTTTTTCGGCCATTGATAAATCTGCCCCTTAGTGTCTCTGTTATATATGAGACAAACTGATTGTTAAAATGTACAGAATGGAGTTTGTAATATAATTACATCCTTTTGTACACTAACCAGATTTTGTTCTCATTCTTTAATAGAAATACGTCTTTTGTAATTTTTTTATCTGTGTATACGGTCACAAATAGTTATATACCACAAGAGACATTTATTGTATGTATTAGGGATAGTTTTGGATACGGAATGTATTTGGGACAAACGGCACCCCATACTAATACACTTTTGAAAATCTCACATTGAGAAACACAATCGGCCTTACTTTATTCTGTGTTCAGTTGTGGAGAGATTTTAATAGGAACAGACTGCTAGGAGGATGATTACACGAACAAGAAACTGAAGGACTTCACAGTAAAATAAATGTGAAGAAGAAGGTAGAAATAATTTGGAGTGTGAGGTCCATTTAGAAGAGCAAAGGTTAATTGTGCTTGTCAGAGTGAAGGAATTGTACATATTGGCATTCAGGTTGAACAAGGCATTCATTATGTACTTGTGCTGAGCAGATTCTCAGCTAATTAAAGAATATTTCCTAAAGTGATTTATAGAGCAAAATGTGCATTCCCCTCTGACCTTCACAGCAAAAGTCTACTACTCACATTCACAATAAGCCCAAGCTTGGAGTTTTCATTCTGTTCTATTTTAAGTTGGGCTTAATGTAAACATGGGACATCACAGTGTTTATATTTTACTTTTCTGTCAAATATCTTTGAATTTACTCACAGTTTACAAGAATTGCTGTTTGTTTTCCAGTTTATTTTCACTTCGGCAATTCATAAACAGATGTCCATTAGAACCACAAACTAGAAGTGGAACAATAATTACATTTACAAACTTTAAACAGCAACACAGATTTTGCCTTTTTCAAACTTATACAGAATGTAATGAACTGAGGAGGAAAAAAAAGTTACTATGAGGATAACAGTGGACATTATGGGGCAGATTTAACAAATTTGTGTGAATGATTCGAAAATCGATCGAATTTTCAAAAAGATTAGAATTTTCGAATAATTTTTGTGGCCACTTCAACCATCGAATTTCAAAAATTCGTTAGAATCGAATGATTCGAATAGATCGAATAATAATCTATTCAATCATTCGACCATTCGAATGATTTCCCTTTAAAAAAAATTTGAATCCCTAGTTGGCAAGATTAAACTTACTTACCGAATTGCTACACTACTTTTAAAAAAAAACTTGATTGAATGGTTAAAATCGTTTGATTCGAACGATTTTATCGTTCGATCTAATTTTTCCTACTTGAATTTTCGTTAAAATCCTTCGAAGGGTTAATATTCGACCAAAATTCGATGGTCAAATTCGAGGGTTAATTAACCCTCGAATTCGACCAATAGTAAATCTGCTCCTTTGTTTTTTTATTTCCAATGCAGGCCTATTCTATAAGTAAGCATGAGGGTAACCCTACTTACACTGAAACAGATAATTCATCCAAATATTGCTCTGTTGCAATGTAGTTCATTTACTACATTGTTGGCAGGATATTGGCAATATCACCTTTAATGTTTACCCACAATGCAACCTTTTTGCAAGAATTCCAGTATAATCCTAAATGCCCACAAAAGAGCATGCACTACAGCTTCGTTGCAAAATACCCATCCAGGTGCAAACAATTGAAGAATTGTTTATTCTTAACCAATGCTTACTTCCAACACCATAAATGTGTTTGGGTTAATAACTGGGTTAGCATGCAAGCTAGTTAAGGGAATGGCGGAGGTAACACCTTTTCAATGCAGCTGTTAATTCCAAGACTCCCCTGTGTATCTATGGCCAGTATTTGGCACACATTTTGGGGGTTATTTATTCAAGTCCGAATGGTAAAAACTTGAAAATTTCAAGTTTTTTACCTATTAAATCTGAATTTTTAGTTAAAAAAAACTCTAATATTTCGAGATTTATTATACCTTGAGGCTGCAAAAAGTCAGAACCCACAAATACTCCATCTTCAACCTGTTGAGGTCCTGTAGAAGTTAGTAGCAGAGGTCCTGTTTGCAATTTTGAAGATATAATTGTCCGAGCTGGGTTTCGTATGATAATCCGAACATTTTGGACTTTTCTGAATATTTTCAGATTCTGATTTTAGCTACTCCGTGGCATTATAAATTTTGAAAAATTTGATTACTCGTTCCTCACAACTCAATAAAAAAACTTGACTAGAGAAAAGTGAGTTTAAATGACTAACCCCCCCTTATTTTAAGTTTTATGTACCCTGCTGGATAATGCTGTAATAGTAGATTCAATGAATGCCTTTAAGAGGGGCTTGGATAATTTGTTGAATAAGTATAACAGCCAAGGCTATTGTGATCTTAAAACAACAGTTAGTTTAATATAGGTATTAGTATAATTAGTTATGTACAGTATGTAAGTGAATAGGGTTAAATTAGATGGACTTTAGCCTTTTTTCAACCCAAATTAACTATGTTATTATACAACGATATGCCAATAATATTGTATTTGAATGCAGTTTCTGTCTGCCCCTTCTCTTCTCTGAACTTATGGTTCTAACTATTGAAATAACATCGCAGAAACTATCTTATTAACACGTACCCGTGAAGAAGATAACTGTGGAAGTCTTGGCTAGAAAGGCTCTGTCTTGTCTGGAAAAGATCTGACTTCTAATGCACTGTTTTAATATTCAGAACGAGACGTGAGTGCAGAGAATAGTAATAGACAATCAGGGAATACTTTGAACAGCAGCATTCAACAGAATTACAAGATTCCTATTTGCTTTTTTAGTTCTAGAAGCTCATCAGGAATTTGTTAGGCTGGATATAGATATCTAGATATTCTTAGAACTATAGCTGGGTGACTATAAAAATTCCTCAAGAAAGGTATTAAACCCAAAAAGACTGCTATAGATATTGAATGAGCAGAAAATGCCTTGGCAATTAAATTAAATGGTTCCGTTTATTATCAATTCAAATTTTTCATATCAGCAAATATGAAAAAAAAACAAGAGAGCACCAGCTATGTCAATATTCTTTTCAAAACACCAAATGTGTATAGTTCTGCCACTTGGACACTATAAACTTCAACCAAAGGCCAACTGATGTTACTGCTGGAGACATTTGTTTATGGGAATATTAAAATGAAAATAATGGTGTTTGGAAAATCCCACTGGCTGAAATGAATGACCTACTTACTTAGAATAAAAAAAGAATCTAAAGAACAATTCTCTAAGGGGCAGATATACTTAGGGGCTTTACTAAGGGTCGAATAGGGTCGAAGTGAAAATTCGAATAAAACTTGAATTTCAAAAATTCCAATTATTCAATAAAAGTAATTTTGGGCTACTTCGACTATCGAATAGCCCAAAATTTGATTCAATTGTTAACATTTGAAAATTCAAAGCTGCCGAATCACCATTTTAGCCTATGGGGGACCTCACAGAACTTGTCCTGAAAATTTTTCTAAGCTCAGAGAAATCGAAGGATTTTGACGAAAATAGTTTGACTCATTAGATTCGATCATGATTCGAACGATTTTCACCAAAATCCTTTCATTTCACAGAACTTAGAAAAATTTTCATTTTCAATTTTCATTCGATCAAATGCGCCAGTTTTTCGATGAAAATGACCCTCACCCTCAAAAAAAATTGATGGCTGAATTTAGAAGTATTTTCCATTTCAAAATTCGACCTTTAGTAAATCAGCCCCTAAGGGTCTATTTTTTTTTCTATTTTGTGTATTTCCGATCGAAAATGGACCTTTTTCATTCGAACAGGTCAGTTTTCAATCGAATAAAAATTGTTTGAATTGTTCAAATGCATCATTCAATTCGAATGATTTTGGTCAAAGAAATTCAAAAACACTCCTTAAAGGTTCCAGGAGGTTCCCCATAGGCTAAAATAGCAATTTGACAGCTTTAAGGCGGTGTCAAATTTGAAATTTTTAAAGAGACAGTACTTTGATTTTCGAATGGTCGAATTTTAAAATTTTATTCGATTTCTTTTCAGTTCAAATCTTGGCCAATTCAGTAGTCAAAGTAGCCAAAAATTACTTCGAAATTCGAACCCTTCGACCCTTAGTAAATGTACCCCTAAGTAAATCTTTTAATATTCAGTATGCACATTGCATCATTGTTCGTTGTCATGCGGTGTTGCATCAACCTTAGGTTCTATTTGTATAAGTTAATTCTATCCCAGAAGAGAATGCTCTACAGGGAAAATAAGAGCTGCCTTTCAGTAGCTTACAAGAAAAACAAGGCATCAATGTGTCTGCTAGATATCATAATAGATATCATAATAACAAACTGTATACAAAAGGAACATATATTTCTCAAAGCAGCTATATTTTTAATTATATAATTATAATCTAGTGTTTATTGATATGGGATCCATTATCTGGAAACCCGTTATCCAGAAAGCTTCCAATTATGAAAAGGTCATCTCCCATAGACCTCATTTTATCCAAATAATCCAAATGTTTTAAAACTATTTTCTTTTTCTCTTTAGTAATGAAGCAATCAATTATACTTGATCCAAACTAATATATAATTTATCATGAATGGAAAATGGTCCGTTGTCGATCAAACAGGTCCATTTTTGTTCGAATTCAAACAACATTGTTGAATGTGCTATTATATCTTTATTCTATGGCATTTTTTTTTTAAATAACTGACTGAATAAAATGTATTGGGGCTTATTGTATCTGTCAGTTGCATAACTTGCACTCTCCAAGCCCCACATTTAAGGAAAAAAGGCCCAATATTGTAATAATCAATATCTATCCCCTTCTCTCCTGGGCCCCTCTAATAAAAACTTTAGGGTCACAATATATTACTTTAACATAGCTTGGCACCTGTTATTTATAAATCTGCGTAGATGTGTATTTATTCCTTAATTCATTTACCACATGTGCAAATACTGAAGATCTCTCAGGACTAAGCATGATGAAAGTTCAGTAATCCAGTTATTTATCCATGGTGAACATTGTGTTCCTGATGGTACAGTATGACAAATCATATAGGAAGACATCTCCTTCAGTCTTACAACCAAGCTGCAAGCCAAAGTACTAAAACAGAAGAAGATATTTTAATATTACTATTGCAGTACACAAAAGAGTAACACTTACTCATATACACATCAACTCCTCCAAATCCTATCCCTCAGAACTTAGCTGTGTTCCAATATCTTGCATTGATGTCTGTCTGCAAGTTTATATTTATGACTAAAGAATTAGGCTGCATCTGTGCTATTAAACAACTGGTTCTGAATCAATATTTGGCCACATGGACATAAAATAACAATTTCCATATCTTTTTCCTATACAAATATCTTTTACTCAAGGATTGATGGATTTGGGAGGGATGGCTAGAGATTATATATTATAAACATTTCAGCACTCAAGAACTACAAGTACAGTATGTATACAAATAATGAATACAACTAAAGACAGATACCAAATACTCAGGACAGATACCAAATACTTAGGCAACCTTTTGTCAGAATTTTCATGGTGTGTCTATAAAAATCATAGGAGAATGGCTTCCATTTTGTAGGAGTAATATGGCAAACCAGCAAAGCAAATAGATTATTTTTTCAGAGCAAGCTGAAAACATCATGAGAGTTAAACCTTTAGAGCAGTGAGAGAAAAGAAGCTTCAGGAACACACTAATCCTATCCAGGAAAATAAAAGAAAAGGCTGGTTAAATGAGTGGCTGTGTATTTAGCATCTGTGCTCAGCTGTATTTATGGATTGCAAAGTGCAAAGACAATTTAAGCTTCAGTAACAAGTGCACAAAATGATTTTAATCAAAAGCGGAAGATGCCAGACATTGGATATAATCTCTGCATTTGTTCTGAAACATTGATAACAAAAATGTGTTTATTTTCTTGTCTGATTCATGCTTCATTGAGCACAAACATTAAACTGAATTGTGAAAGCACATTCTGTTCATAGTGTGAGCTCAGATATGTGGAACACAGTTGGTACAGCTGATGCTAGGAATGGACATGCAGTTCTAAAACATTAAAGTGCTGCCTGATCTTTTGGTCCAGTACTGCACATTTCAAGCTTTTATTTAGTTATTCATAAACTTCTGTGCACAGTTCTTTTTGTTCATATCAAGTTGTGTCTTGTATCATGCAGGAATTAAGTTCATGGCAGACTGAATAGAGAAGCTTTGAGTGTTAGAATAAACTGCCAAATTTCAGGAAAAGAAACAAAGTTATCCTATATTTTCTTACTTTCCAGCCTTAATGGTAGTGACACGTGAGCATCTGTCACTTGCGGTTTTTAAAAGTCGTTGGTTTTGTCACCCCATAGAGGAAAACGTAAATCACCAGCAACTACATACATAGAGCTATTTGGAAATGCCACTAGCCTCAAAATGCACAGAGAACCTTCTGGAGTAATCTATGAGTAATAGCTTGGCCATGTAGAAGTACTGAATATCTTCACTAACTAAACACACAGGGATATTAGTATCCATGATAGTATGCAACTCATGTTGTATGTGGCATCACCAGTATGTAAAAAAGGTGAACGTAGAAGTCACAGCAACATGTCATCAGCACTTAAAGGGATACTGTCATGGGAAAACTTGTTTTTTTTCTTCAAAACGCATCAGTTAATAGTGCTGCTTCAGAAGACTTCTGCACTGAAATCCATTTCTCAAAAGAGCAAACAGATTTTTTTTATATTCCGTTTTGAAATCTGACATGGGGCTAGACATTTTGATTATTTCCCAGCTGCCCCTGGTCATGTGACATGTGCCTGCTTTCTGGCAGGCTGTTGTTTTTCCTTCTCAATGTAACTGAATGGAATGCAGTGGG
>CM044442.1:80919294-80976034 GCA_024363595.1 Xenopus borealis | reverse complement strand
AGCTGGGAAATTGACAATATGCATAGCCCCATGTCAGATTTCAAAATGAAATATCAAAAAATCTGCACTTTAACTGATGCATTTTGAAAAAAAAATTGTTTTCACATGACAGTATCCCTTTAAGGACGTGTGTGCATGACACAGGCCTGGCTTTAAAATGGCCAGCAGCACATCAAAGCCTGATATAGACATTCTGAAAAACGTTTGTGTTTTTTCTGGATAGGTGCAAAGTTCACAGTATAATACCTGAAAAACTATCTTTCCATGTGTCACTACCCTACTACCATTGAGAGCTAACTGGGATGTTGATTCTATCTGATTCTGATAAATGAGCCTGATCCTGAAATCAGAGTCTGCTCCTGACACCTGATCATCAGGTATTAGGCTCAAGTATTGGGAATCAGCTGTCAGGATTGCAATCTAGGGTCAGAATGTTGCCAGCCCAGAAACGGAAAATGGCCCTAGATACCAGTGTTATTAATATACATTGGTGGTCATTGTCACCAGCTCAGCTGGTAAAATACATAAACCTGATCCATTTACTTGAGCCTGGTAATGAGACAAACCTGACCCTACCCCAGCTCTTTGGTCAGCTCTTTGGTATTTCAAGAAAAAAATCCATTTGTTGCTAACAGGTATCAACTTAAATAGTTTTTTCTTTATACATAAAGAAAGAAGTAGATGTTTACTGTGTAAATGCTTTATGACTGCTACCAAGGACATATTTTTTGTATATTAGCCAAAGGAATGTACCTAGGGTTGTGGCTTTAAGAGGACGGACCTCAGGGATCTATATAGAAAAAAATCCCCAGTCCATAGCCAGACACTTGTGGCTAAATCCTGTGGAGGGAGGGGTTCTCCTTCTTGTGTAAATCACCGCATACAGTATGTCCACCAATGTTCAATTTCATGCCCCTTTAATTTTTCCTTGTTACATTTTTATCTACATTATTGGTGCTTGCCCTTTGTTCTTTCGTTTACTGTACATTTCCATATTCTCTGTGACCTCCATTTAACTCTTCTCTCCCCTCATCTAGTATTCTCTGCTCAAAACAGGAAGCCAGATACTACACATATTAAACAAATGGCTATATACTATACTGTATATATATTTATATATATATATAGACGTATGCAAAGCAGGTCACACTCGCAGGTCTTATAGAAAAATTATAAAACTTTTATTTCAGGCAAAGAAACTGACGTTTCGGCTGTGACACCAGCCTTTCTAAAAGTGACTTATAATACAAAACCCTGGTTCATTTAAACACACAGTGGCGGGAAAGTCAGTGGGAGGAAGTGAAGAGATGATGTACGAATAGTGTGAAAATGTCGAAATTAAATAAAGAGAGTGAATACAAAATGTTCTGGGACCCGAAAAAAAACTTCAAATCAAACCAATAATGAGGTACAACGACAAGTGTAAAAAATAATAGTATAAGACTGGAATCCAAGGAGTGGAGAATAATTATATAAAGAAAAAGAACAAAGCTTGCAGTTAAAAGAAAAAATATCGAGTGAAAATGATATAAAGAAAAAGTAAAGCCATCCAGATCCAATAGAGGAGGATACAGATAATCACAAATTATTTGTCACAAAGTAACAAGTCTGAGAACCAAGAGTTAAAAAGGCACAATTTGCATTACATAGTAGCTATATGATTCATTGCTATAATAATCAGGAACATTACATATTATGTTATATGTAGTTATACAACACTGGAGTCCAACTTCCAAGGTACAACTAATGGCTGAAAAAACTACCCGGGCGGTGCTTAATAATGGAAATAATTAGTCCAGAGAGAAAGTTACTGCATCCAATATCATGCAGAGGTCATTTGTTATAGTGGCATATATCAGTGCTCTGTCCTCCTGTTTGGTTTTTGCCAAGGTCAATGGTGGCAACCCTAAGGAAGCAGAAAGAGTAAGAGAAAGATATTACTGAATATATAACGGAGACACGTGTTTTCAATATGTTGTCTATCATAGATGAATTTCCTAAAAAAAAGGATTTTTTGGAAAAAAAAAATCTGAGCAATCCTGTCATCAAGAAAAGAATACAAATTATCCCTAAGAAAGGCAGAAGAATAAAAGAAGAAACCAGCAGTAGGCATTGTTTTCTATACCCTTTTAATGCCCCTCTCCCTTATGGCTTTTTGCATGCTACATGCTATTTATTTCTCCCTTCCACCAATGTTCTGAGCAATCCCATCCTATTCTACTCCCCGCAGTCTACTTTTCTGTGCTCTTTCCCCCAAATACAAAAGTCTGTGTTCCATAAGCACATAAGCTCTTGATAAGGAAGGTATGCCCCCAGCATTAAATCAGACATGCAGTGATTCATCTATTGTTTAACATCCTCAAGCCAAAAGATAAGCCCTTCGATCCTACCAGGCCTGCTAGTGCCAGCTCAACAATAATGCAGGGAAGAAAGCATACCCTCCCCATAGAACAGACAGCCGTATTCTGTACAAAATAAACATAGCTCTGTACAAAATAAACATATCCATCAATGTCCAGATATAGAGGGGTAAAAGATGGATTTTACTTATAGGATGGCACTCCCAGAATGTACAGAATTTAAAGGTCTAAGCATTCTGTGTTCATCTCATGTTTGCTTTTTACTTTCTTAAAATCCTATTCTGTGCTTTATAGAAGGGAAGAAAAGACACCTAGGAGGAGAGACAACAATGCATCCTTTGCTTCTGCTCTGGCTGCAGGATTCAACATACAAACAAGGATTAAGTTACAGTAGCACCTTTCGGATCTCTACATTGGACTTCCTCCAAATTGGTCTCTTGATAAAATGTAGACTTTTATTTATTCATTTAAAACACATATTTGATTGAAACGGGCTAGGGAGAGCACAGCTTAACGCGTTTCGTGACTACATTATTCACTTCATCAGAAGATAGCTCACATGCTGCTGATATTGCACTATAGCTCTATTAACAATAAACCATGCTTGCACAAACTCATAGTATTATGATTTGCAATGAAGTCCAGTATCTTATCCTTTAATACCCCTTTGAAAAGCTTTCCTATCACTGATGTCAGACTAAACGGCCTATAGTTTTGAGGCTGAGAACTGCATCCCATTTTGAATAGCGGCACCACATTAGCAATACGCCAGTCTCTTGGCACCGTGCCAGCCTCAATGAAGCCTGAAAAATTAAGTAAGGTGGTCTGGCAATCACATAGCTAAGCTCTCTTAGCACCCTGGGATGAATTCTATCTGGTCTGGGACCTTTGCTTATCTTAACAGGTTCTAGTATCTTTTGAATTTCCTCATGCCTGAACCATGCAACATTTGCATTGCTAGAATTGGGACTATTTAGAAGAAAACCTTCATTAAATGGTTCCTCATTTGTGTAAACAGAATCTCTCCTTTTTTTCTGTTCTCCTCAACCAGCTAGTCCCATCCCTTTCTGATTTTTTTTTTAACACTTAGGGGCAGACTTACTAATGGTAGAATTTCCAAGTGAAAAACTTCAAAATTCGATCAATGGATTTTTTTGAAGTGGTCATTTTGCATAGAATATAGTCGTTTTCAATCGAAAACGACTGTATACAATTGAATAAAAATCATTCGATTCGAGGGATTTTGCGCAAAATCCTTTGAATTCCTAGGACTTAGAAAAAAATTTCAGGACAGGTTCTAGGAGGTCCCCCATAGGCTAAAATTAAGCAGCTTTAAGGTGGCGAATAGTCGAATTCAAAGGATTTTTAAAAGGCCAGTACTTCGAAATTTGAATTTTCAAATTTTTTTAAATCAAATTTTGGGATATTCGATAGTCGAAGTAGCCCAAAATTACGTTGAAATTTGAATTTTATTTGAATATTCACTTTGACCCTTAGTAATTGTGCCCCTTAAATATTTAAAAAATAATTTTGGATTGTTTTTACTGCTTGCTGCAATACTTTTCCATATCAATTTTAGCTTGTCTGCATGCTTGCAGTAACGTTGGTATTTTATAAAATGCTGGGCCAAAATTGTGTCTTCCCTTGCATTAATGACACTTGCTCATTCAGACAGGAATTGTGTAAAGGTTATGAAACTGCAAAGGATTTTTAATAGCGTTTCACCAATTAGTAGTCTGTAGGGCTGCTTGTGCCAGTAAAAGCAAAGCTTGACAATAAAGTATGCAATTACATTTTTGACAAATCTCTTCATGGCAACAGTTTTTTTGAAGTACCTTTCTGGTTTCAGCAAAATACTGCCTCCATTCATAAAGCAAGGTTTATACAGAATTGGTTTGCTGAGATGGGAGTGAAGTACCTAATCTCAGCCTAAAGAAATATATATATGCAATGAACTGGAATGTTGACTGGGAGCAGTATCTGATTGCACAATATTAGTGCTCAACCTCACTAAGGTGTAAATTTACTAAGCAACAAAAATCGCCATTGATGGCTTCACAGCCATCGCAACACCTCGCCGGCAAAAATTCTCTCAGACAACGCTAATTCACTAAAATGTGAAGTATCGTCCTGGGTGGCGGTTGCTGGCCAATTTTTGATAGCGTTACTTCAGCAATGCGAGTAAATCCAAGCGAAGATGTGCTAGCGTTCAATTCTGCCTAGCACAACTTCAATAGAGGACTTCACTCAGGCTATTTTGCATACAGTGGGAAATTTGAACTTGAATGGAGGTCTGTAGGTTACATTTTGCAGCTAATATATTATATTTACACTGATAACTACACAGGTGCAGGGAACCTTAATAAAGTCTATAGAGTTATTTTAATGCCCTACACATGAGCCCACTGTAAAATAGTCTAAGCTGAAAGAGAGGCAACGTTCAGTAAAATCCACATTTTAGTGAATTTGCCTAGTCGCCAGATCGAAAATTCGCGAGTCAACGCATCAACGCTAGCAAAGTGACGCCTGCGTCAAATGGGTGAAGCGACAGAACACTATAACGCTGGTGAATCATCTCCCTTTAGTATATCTGCCCCTATGGCTCTTGTGGCTGAACATGTGGTTCCATTAACAGCAGACTCGAAAATTTGGTGCAGGAAAAGACTCAATAAAATCGTAAACGTTTTTGAATTGCACAATTTTTTCAGATTTGATTCCCAAAAACTCTGAATTGTTTAAATTATTGCCCAAAAACCATAAATTATTCAGATTATTGTTCAAAACCCAGAAGAGATCATGTTTTCTTCCAATTGTAAAAAGGACATCTGCCATTGACTTCTACATGGCCTCAACAGGTTTTATATGGAGTATTTTTGGATTCTGACTTTTAGCAATCTAAGGGTATAAAAAATCCTAATAATTTTTTTTCACAAAAAAAAATTGTTTTCCCCTTTAAAACTCTGACAAGAAAAATACAGGTTTTAATAAATATCCCCCTATATATCAGTGTTTTCAAACAATCACAAGCATCAGTGACTCCAACATTAATGCTCACTGGGACATGAGTACTTTTTACTTAAAGGAAAACTATACCCTAAAAATGAGTACTTAAGCAACAGATAGTTTATATCAGATTAAGTGGCATATTAAAGAATCTTACCAAACTGGAATATATATATATTTAAGTAAATATTGCCCATTTATATCTCTTGCCGTGAACCACCATTTCATGATGGTCTGTGTGCTGCCTCAGAGATCACCTGACCAGAAATATTTCAACTCTAAATGTAACAGGAAGAAGTGTGGAAGCAAAAGACCCAACTCTGTCTGTTAATTGGCTCATGTGACCTAACATGGTATGGTTTATTTGGTTTGCTTGTGTGCACAGTGAATCATATAATCCTAGGGGACAGCCATTATTTTTTAAAATGGCAATTTTCTATTTATGATTACTCAATGGCACATACTACTAAAAAGTATGTTATTATGAAAATGGTTTATTTACGCAAAGCAGGGCTTTACATATGAGTTGTTTTATGCAATATCTTTTTATAGAGACCTACACTGTTTGGGGGGGTATAGTTTTCCTTTGAGTATTCTATACATAGTCTAAGCAATTTAAAATACTGCACCCATTCTAAATGTATATTAAACACGAGTACATTTTACAGGCAAACAAAAGATTTTATGTGCCCCTCAGAGTAATAGAATGCTTTCTTTTTTTCATTTATTTAAACCATGTATAATGGAAACATTTTAACACATTTGCTGGTAATATCTTTTTTTACCTATTAAGAAATCTGAAATAGGGAATGTAATTTCATGCTTAAAACAAATTGTAGATTAAAATTGATAATCTTACATAGGTTAGATTGAAAAAAGAACATTCCTCAAGTTCAATGCTCCAAATGACACCCAACACCCATAAATACACACACTGACCCCTCCATACAATCACACAAACTATATACTCATACACTAACTATAGACTTTAGTATCACAATGTAACCTCTGTGACCTGTGAAATAAATGATCTATCACATGAACCCTTATGGTATGGACCCACTCCTTGCATAGATTGATGGATGTTTGTTTAAGTGAGAGGTGCAACACAGACACTTTGGCCAAGCCTAGTATAAAGAGTCAATGATGGCAGAAAACTTCAGGCCCACAGGAAGGAGGCCCTGGAGGGACTTCAAAACCCTACTGATGTCCTCACCTCTTTAACACAGGTCAAATGTGGATTCCTACACCAAATATATCTATCTGCTTTACCCTTAATAACATTAGGATGGATTAATAGTGCAACAATTTGTTTTTAAAATTTGTGCTGTTATATTCTGGTGCATGAATCTTTTCTTGTCTTTTGTACTGATTCCTGGTTTTGACCCCAGTTTGTTCCTGTTTACAAGATAAACTGGTTCAAACCCAGTATATCTGACTACGCTTAGCTCCTTTTCAGTTCTTACATTTGGTTCCCTTGTTTGCCTGTTTGGAATTCAAGAATCTTGTGCAGTAAAAGATGGCAGCACCCAGGTAGCTGAGGACCAGGTCCGAAGCAAAAGGGTACTGTTATAGGCAAAATACCACGTTTACCAAAATCCATTGATTTCCCATGATTTTGACTTACTATTACGTACTATTTTCCATTAAAAAAAGAGTGATGACTTAAGAGATGTAAACAAAATTTTGCCTTTTTTTGGATCAGGTATGGCCTCACCTTAATTATGGAATTCAGTTTTGGGCTCTACACCATATAAGAATATTAATGACCTGGAACAGTCCCTGGTTAACCGACATTTTGACCCATGTACTGGCAGTGGTATTGTGCAGGAAGATATTTACTGTGATCACTAAATATTATTATCTTATAATAATACTACTATGTGGTAAAATTATTATGCTTCAGTGTTGCTTCAGCCTTGGTTCTGCTTCTGGGCTGCCCAATCATAGCTGTAAGACTCTGCGATGCTCTTTCTGCTACTCCTTCTTTGGTTCCACCTCTAAGCTCCACCCACCTATAAACTCACATAAATTCCACCATGATTGCAGGTAAATTGTACAGCCACTGATTAAATTCAAGCCATCTTAAGCAAGGCCTTCCCCACCCTTATATTATAATGTGTTTTATGTTTATTTTAATACACTTGCTAAACTGACTTTTAAGCAAAATATAAATACATGATGGTTTAACAGATGTTTAACAGAAACACTTGAGATCACAGGTACTTGCAGTAATATAGCTGTTTTAGTACACATCATTACATGAGAATAAATTAATTTGCATAACGCATTCATTTAGAAGGATACATATTTCTTGTCTTAATCTAACAAACTTTACCTAGTGAGAATTAAAGTCCAAAACAGAAAATTCTAGAATAAATCCTGATAATCAACTTCTTTCAGCTGTTGCCTGAGTCTCGGCTTTGCAGATAAGGAGAAGTTAACGATATAAGCTGTTTAAAAGGTAAAGTAAACTTATTTTCCTCCCACAATTGCTCTGAAGACCCAAGGAGGCAGTGACAAGTGTCCAGTTAAAGTGATTTCAGTTTCATGATGCTAAAAGCCCTCGAATTCGGCCGAAATTTGATAAGCATTTGACTATCGAATGCTTATCAAATAGTTTAAGGCTATTTTTACCTCAATATTCGATTCCTCGATGAAATTGTATGATCGAATCCTGATTGTTCGATTTCTCGAAAAAAATCGTAAAATTTCCTTCTCATGCTTGAAAAATTCGTACGATTTGAACGATCAAGGCGTTCAATCCTACGAATGGTATTGGAGCAGGTGATAGAAAAAAAAAAGAAGCTTCTATTGCAATTTGGTAGGTTCAATCTGGCGAAGTAGGCAGTCGAATAAAATTTTAAAGTTAAAGTGCTTCAATCATCGAATGGTCGAATTATCGAATATCCGATCATTCGATCTATTCGATACGTTCGAATTTTCGGTATTCGATGATCGAATTGGCCAAATTTGCATATTCAATTATCCGATAAAATCGTACGATCGGAATTCAATCGAACTTCGATCTATTCACGTGAATTTTGTAAATCTGTTTTGTTTTGTTTTTTTAATTTATTTGTAGTTTTTGACTTTGTTATATGACAATATTCTATTTTCTCATAGTTTGAAAACTTTCAATAAATATTTATTGCTGAAAAACAAATCTCAAATGTGCTTCTGTGTGAACCAGTTTATACATCCAATTTGATGTTGACAAATAAATACGCCTTCAAATATATACATATCAGTAGAGGAATGCATTACGAAAATACCTATTTGTAAGTCTTTTTACAATGTAAAAGTAGGTAAAGAACCTTAATTCTGAACAAGAACCCTCAGTCAATTCAATTTGCTTCTCTTTTCTTATTTCGTTATCAGAGAAGAGAATACATTGGTTTTCATTCTGGGTTCTGCAGCCAGATGGCACAAGCTATTAAACTCAACCTCTCTATAATAAAACATTGATAAAAGTAAAAAAGCTTTCTGAACGCATGCAGCAACTCCACTACTTGTTCTGACACCAGATTTTTTAATAAAATAAAGGGTAAGACTTTCTTCTGATGTTCTCAACATTCCCCATATTACTAACCAAAACTCAGTGGAAACCTAAGCTCACTGTTCTTTCATGAGACTGATTGATCATTTTTTTGTGAGAATCCAGTGTGCTTTAGGTTTGTTTGATCAATGTTCTCTTTTCCACAAGGGGTATTTTAGGGATAAAAGGAAAGAACTGTTGTGCATCATACTGTGAAAGGAAACAAAAAGAGATGAATGGGTAGAAGCTACAGCAAATGAGAAATGTGAACCCAGATTACACTGGAGTCTGCAATTCCTGTTGCTCGTGGCTACGTTCCATCCAGATTGATGGATATGTTATTAAAGCCATGAAAAAAGGAGAAAGAAAATACCAGATGTAAAGCTTAATTCTTATATTCTGCCTTGGCATGAATTTATGCAGATGCTTACCAAAAAATATGTTGTAACTATAAAGTGTATTACTTTATACTGCTTAGATCCAACAAATTAGAGTTTAAGCACCAGTGATAGTTTGCAGTGTGTTAATTATGTCATACATTAGAGAGAACTGTATGTGAAACAGGTCCAAAGGCTGACATTCTGACATCATACCTCTACTACTAGACTTTGATAAGCTATAACATAGATGTAATAGATGTTTACAATCCATATTGTGGCTAGGCACAAACATTGGCATATATTTTTGCCAGTTAACATGTTATTTAATACTTTCACTGCGTTTTGCACCACTATACCTATCCTTCACTTTATAGCTCCTTTGACCAGGGTAAATCCAGGGTTGCTTTGAATGTTGCCTAGGGTTGCCACCCGGCCGGTAACCTGCCAAGGCCGGAACTGGTATATGTAGTTGCTGGTAATTTGTAATACTCTTAAGAAAAAGCGCTTTGCCCACCCCCAATTCGCTCAGTACTTAACTTTTTTCAGGTTCTGTCCATCGTGTGTCTTGCTCCACCCCTTTTGCACTGTATGTGACTCCACCCCTTATATGTCACAGTCTGCCCCTTTTTTGTTCCCGCCCCCCCACCAGCCAGTAAATTTTTTTAGAAAAGGTGTCCAGCCTTATGCTGCCCCAGGAGATGCTTCTACTTGTCCCAAATTAGTTATATACAAATGGCATTACTGGTTGCACATTTTAAAAAAAAAAAAACAATATTGACAAACAGCCAGATTGTAAATCCCCTTTATTGATGAATCCAGAGCAATTTGCTTCTCCTGAAATTATTGCTGAATGCTGCAATATGAAACACGGTGATGATATTTATAGAACACTAGTTTAACAATTAGAATTACATTTCATTATTTCATACATGTAAATTGTAGTTATATTAACTTGCTTAAAGGGGGTCAAACATACTAACTGTATTTGAGAAATTTTCAGAGACAGCAATTTTCACTTTTTTGATGAGCACTAATTTACCTTGCTGTCTTACTAGCACTTAAGGTGGTCATACATGGATCAATAAAATCTCTTAGCGTAGTTCCAAAATGGCAACTTGCTAATGTGGTGCAACAATTCAAAAAGGGATCCCCATCTCAGCCAGTTAGTCTGATGTTAGAGCTAGGAAAGCCTATGGCACAAGTTAAATAGCCTTTCCTCCTCTGAATGGCTGCCCCCTTTGCTGCACAGCAGGTTATTTATATAAACAATAGTAGTCATTTTGAAGCAAACACAGCGGTGTTAACAGCACAAGGCAACTCTGCCTTATATTTTTATTACTTTAAAAAATTGTTTTTGATGTTACTGTTCCTTTAAAGGGGAATCCAACCTGTAATGAAAAAACCCTCCCCATCTCCCCTGTGTAGACCCCACCCCCACCCCCGGGCAAATGCCCCTAATTTAATTTTTTACTTATCCATCCTGCAAATTCTTGCCACAGGAGTTCACGGCATACATCTTCTTTCTTCGGTCTTCTTCGTAAGTTTTGGCACATGCACAGTTGAGGAGATTTCCAGACCTGAACCACTGAGCAAAAAGTCACAAAAATTTCCGAAACGTTTTCATAAGAGGTTGGATTCTCCTTTAAGGAAGAGAGCTGGAGAGAATGCAGAGACATGGAAATAAACTGTTAGGGGGATGGAAGACTTAAATTATGAAAGTATACTAGGCTGGGGTAGTTTTCTCTGTAAAAAAGACAATTGAGAAAGAAGTTCAAATCATTTTCTTACTGTTTTGTATGTGTGTTGTGGCAAAAAAGTATAATTTACTTTGTAGGAATCATTGTCAAAAATGAATACACTTTTATTAATACCTGTGTAACATGGTTGGGAAAATCATAGGGGCAAATTCACTAACCTGTGTAGTTGTGCCTGCGTTGGCTTCACTAGCGTTTGCCGCACTTCGGTAGGCGTAGTTTCGCCATACTACGCAAATTCACTAAAATGCAAAGTTGCTCTCAGGGAGGTGAACGGTAGCGAAGTTACGCTACATTTACTTTGTCAGGCAAAGCCTAATTTGCATATGGCACAAAGTTAAAGTATAATAGATGTATATTCTGCAGCCACTACATTAAACTACACAAGCTCAGGAAACCTTTAATAACTTAAATAAAGGTGTTCTATTGCCCTACACATGTGCCCCCTATATAGTTGAGTTGCCATATGTAAGTAAATGTAGGAGGGAAGGAGGTTACCCTAAAAAAAATTTACAATCTTTTTCAGCCTATCACCCTTAAAAAAGTAAAACACACCAGCGTTTTTTTTGGGACTTAGAAAAAATGTCAACTTCGCCTAGCGTAAGGGTGTGAAGTTATTATTATAGTTATTATTCGCCAGTCAGTGCTGGTAAATTAGTGAAGTTTCGAAATGATGTCACGCTGGCGAATTAGCACTAGTGTTAGCCACTTCGCACTTTAGTGAACTTGCCCCATAGATGAAAAGTATATCGCTCACAGAATCCTCTATGAAGCAGTACAGAGGGCTGTAACAGAGGGCCCCAAAAGGTGTTCATCCTAACTATTTCACTGAATGGGAAGAATCCTGTGGTCATCTAAGTGTCTGTGAATTGATCCATTGCAACTGTCCTTTGTGAATAAACAAGTTATTTTGCTGCAAGAGTCACCACTCTGCTTGGATCCTTTGCTGCACTGATCTACATCAGGAACCAGAAGTTCCCAGGGAGGAGTATTACAGTTCAGCCTGTCCTGACCATTTTAAAGTTTACCTGCTCTTTTATATAGCGGAGGCACAGGACTCCTGTAGAGCCACATGCAACTAAATGCATGCTAGATCTCCTGCAATAGCAGAAGTGGGATATATTTATATACTGTATATATATATATATATATGTATATATATATATATATATATATATATATATATATATATATATATATATATATATATATATATATATACACATATATATATTCTGCATATTACATAAGAAACTTTTTCTTACTGCACGGGGGGGGGGGGCTAAAAACCTCATGCATGTCTGGATTAAAATGGCTTGATTAAAGTAATAAATGTATGGTAATAGAAGTGCAGCAAAAAAATAAAACTGAATGAAACTGTCTTTATACGCTCATGGATTAAGAAAGAAATTTTGGATCCACTTTTCTGATTTAGTCCTTTACCCTACAGCTATGCTTGTATATATGTAGCATCTTAGATTTATTTGATTATAACTCTCCTGAAATGGCAATGATTTGATTCTGTCATTTAAAGAGACCATTAAACAGTGCAATAAATGTCTCTAGCAATTTAACAATTCTAGTTATTAAAAACTGTCCCTCCAATGGCTCATGTATGGTGGGAATGCAGAACTGTGTCGAGATATTGGGATAAAGTGGTCAAGCTTCTCTCAAAAATATTGCACATTAAGTTTGAGAAAAACCCAATGGTTATACTCTTGGGAAATAAATCAAAATATCTTCTAAATACAGCACATAAACTGAGCCAATATATATTAATGGCAGCCAGGTGGATAATTGCGTGCAATTGGAAAAGGAGAACACTATCCCTGATGTCTCTGAAAGCAAAAATAATTTATATAGCGACCAATGAGAAGCTTAACCACAGGTTGCAGAACGATATGGAAACTTATGACAATATTTGGTCACCCTGGTTGGCATATGAAAAAGATGCTTTTTTAACGTCATCATTACATGCTTAAAAAAGAAGGGGGAATGAGGAGAAAGGGAATAGGAGCAGAGATTGAGAGAGATAGTTAAGGGAAACCCAGCCGCCTATTAGGGATGTTTTGTATTTTTTTTTTTTTTTGTGGGGTTATCTGTGTTATATGTATGTATAAAGCCCATACTAACCAATGCATATTTTGCCATGGTTCTGCCTGTAAATGGTCAATTACAATTAGTCTGCCCCTTATACAGTCCTGCACCACCACTTATTGCTTTAGGTTGTGTATGTGAGAGCCCTTGCACATGCCCCCCATTGTATAATATTAACACCTCAATGCTTAACCCTTGTTATTAATACAGTAAATATTGTATCTCAAAGTAAAAAGGATTTATTTGCTTATATTCTTTCAGTACTTGAAGAAAAAGTTAATTTAACACATTTTCGTGATTTTACATTTTCCCAGATTTTACATATTTTTTTCCTGGTCCCCTGAAAAATGTATAGGGGGGGGGGGTTGTACTGTTAAAAAAATATATGTATTGTTGCAGCTGTTATTATATTGGAGGTATGCCCTTGGTGGCCTGCAGAGTGTATTTATACAGGGATTGATGCTTTTTCTGTAAGAGACTGGTTAATGGTAAAATTTCAATTTGGTTATTGTTATTAATCTAGTAAAATAGTGCTGTTTCATTATTCATGGTTAGTTTGCTGTATAAGTGTTGTCTGCAGCTCCCATGCAATGGAACAGTGCAGTTTAGGCACTTTGGCACTTGCCAATTTTAGAGTTCTAAAGGGCCTGAATTTGCATCTCAATGGCACCATCCCAAGCAACAAGTGTCCAATACTGTTTGCACTAATGTGATATTTGCCTGACAGGCACTTGCACTAGTTCTTTTAAGCAATTGGCATGAAAATATTGCACTATTGCCAGTAAGAAAAATAATGCCACCCCTGAACTACTAAACATTTTGGGAATAGGTGCTCCTGAAATGGCCTCCTTGTACCATTGCCCTTAGAGGTTTTGTTTTGGTTTATTCCTATTCTATTCTTTCATCTCAAACAATAATGCTGGCAATATGAATAGGGCAAATGACTATTTTTGCCATTTCCATCCTGGCATTGGATATTGGTTGGTAAATACACTTGGTTTCTGCTTGTGTAGAATAAGCAAGTTCAAATGAATCTTTGTTTCCTCTTATTTCAAGTAATCTCATGTATAGACAGCAGCATCTGAGAATGAGATTTGTTCAATTAGCTCAGTTGCAGTCTAATTGCAGTAATGGTCGCAATGCTTTTTATATTCTCCTGGGGACAGTTGTGTTTTAGCCTGCACATTGAAGGCGAGAATATTTTTTTGAAGAACAATGCAAAATAAATGAAGTTTGAGCCTTTTATTATTTGCTTTGCTGCCACTATAATACTTTACAATTGAATGAATTATACAATATTATCAGCTATGAGCAGTGGGATAGAATTACAATCCAAAAACAAAACAATAGGGAACATTTGAGATAGCATGGATCTCGGGTAACATATGCAGAAATTCTTATCATACATGGATTTTCCTTTCATCTGAACAGGACAACAATAATGAAATATAGATCACATCATTGCTTGTTTTAGTGCCCTTTGTTTTAATCAAATTGCACATATTATCTTGTGTCAAAGGTGTAATTTGTTACTGAAAACAGCTAATGAACTCTAAATAATCTGTAATTTGAATAAATCTGCATAAACATTGTACTTTAGAAACTGAAGTTTCTACTAAGGATTTTAATTAAATAAACCACTCAATCCAATATATCAAGGAAAACAATTTAATAAGGGATTTAATTGGCCTTTGTTACTTTTCACAGTCTGAGTACTGTATGTATGTTCAGTCTGTAACAGGAGATTTATAATCCTCTTGCTCCCAATGATGACAAGCCCTGCTCACTATGCCACTGACATGAAATTTACTATAATTCACATGCTCCTATCTACAGAGGTGAGCAAAGTAATCTGGAAAGTTTTGAAATATAATTTAAAATTTGTTAAAAATTTTGATATTTCAAGCAATAAAAGGGTCATAGAATAATATTTTGCTTATATCACTTATAGCCAGAAAATATTTAATGCCCTCAAACTTAACGCATGTGAAAATACAGTGACTCAGAGGCTTATTTATTAAAGGTCAGATTTTATTGGTTTTAAGGGGAAATGTAATTAAAAACACAAGGGTTGTTTAAAATGGCATTTCTGCCAATGCAGCTGCTCACAATTTAAAATAATGTGCCGGTGAATATTACAGCTCTCATTATCACTAAGCAAAGTTTAGTGTTATCACCTGCTCTAGAGATTTTGTGGCAGCAAACCCTTTGCGAAATTTTATTACATACACTGCACAGGTTTGCCATCTTTGAAAACTTTGCCATGAAGTCATTAAGGTCTCAAATTGGTAGAAAATTTTGGTCGATAAAATTTCACAAACTAAATATATTATAATCCCCCCTTATTAGAGTTTTTTTGAACCATGACTAAACTCACAAACGTTAAAACCATGATTGTTATTGAAATCATTAAAAGTTCTGGGTTTTAAAAAGTATGAACGAAAAAAGTACTGAACGATCCAAAAAAAAAATATGGGTACCTTGAAAACCTCTAAAATTTTTAGTTTCTTGAACAATTCGTAGTGAAAAAAAATATGAAAACCTCTAAAATTCCTATTGGTTTAAAAATGATCCAATGGGATCAGTGTTCCTCCCCTTCTGTAGCACTTCAATAACTTCTACATTTACATCTTGAGCTTTTTAGAAATATAGGAAAACCACAAATTTTCTGTGATTCATGTAAAAAAATTGCATTGGACCCCTCGGTATTACATATTACTATGACTAAGGGGCATATTTACTAAGGGTCGAATTTGAGGGTTAAAAAACTCGACCATGGGAATTCTTGGGAATTGTTGGGAAATGAAAATCCTTCGAATCTGAATATCGAATTAGAAGGATTTTACCGCTATTCGATTGGTCGAAGATCGAATAGTGAAAATTCGATCAAACGTAATGAAACCCAATTCAGTATCTTTAATCTGGCGAACTAGGCAGTCGAATAAAAATTAAAAGGGGAAGTTATTCGACTGTCGAATAGTTGAATATTCGAATACATTTTTATTCGAATCATCCGATTCGATCAAATTTTCAAATTCACTGGTCGAAGTGGTCTTCAAAAACACTAGAAACTTCGAATTTGAATCTTTTTGAAAATTCGATCGAACTTCGAATCTTTCATGTGACTTTTGTAAATCTGCCTCTAAGTGATTTTATTTTGCCCAGTACAGTTTGGTGGAAAAATGTGCTGTTTTTATTGACAACCTCACAACAACGTAAAAACAAAAGCCAAAATTACTTTTGCACATTTAAAGGCTGAAACATTTTAATTATGGAATGAGGTTATTACTATTATCAGTGAGCCCAAATTAATTGTGGAATAGTAGCAGAACGTACTTACAGAGGCCAGATAGCCTTAAATAGATATAATGAATTCCAAAATAAATAATGTGTCTATTAATAAAATAATGTATCCCCCCAACAATAACAACTTTTGAGTTCTCTTTCCTGTATAAAATCAGAGGTTTTTGCACTTTTGTGCCTGATTTGCTAGCCAACATTTGTTCAGGTAAAGCCATGGCTTTATAAAAACATTAATAAAATATAAAATCATAAAACCCTGCAATCATTCTCCCCAAATTAAGTTAAATCTACCACCATCTTCCACTGCTTTAGGTCCCCTTCCAGCCTCACAGCCTGGGTACCGCTGATTTATATGGTCTTTGTGCAAACAAGTTGTCTACAAAAGAAGTTTGCATATACTGGTAATAATGTATTATTTGTGATGGAAGCAGCAAGGTAATCTTTTCTACTTCTTTTTCTTTCAATTGCACATTCACCTAAAATGCATGTAAGGAATTATTACAAAGATATAAACTTAAATATAAACTTAAACATTATAAACTTAAATCACCAAGTACTAAGTGAAATTAATTTCATCTTTCATACTCAAACATCTTTTGACTTGGAGCAAGGCATAACTGTGATGTGAACTTGAAATCTCATGGTATTTTTTTTTACTTCTGCTGACTTACAGCTGGACTTTTAAATAGACCAATGAGTTCATGCCAGGTGAGGTGATGTAATCCATTTGAGTCATACAGCTTATTTTCCTATCTAAAGAGTTATTTTAATAAGTGGACTATTTTTTCATAAAAAATGCACATGCACATTGATTGCAGAGAATGGCATATATATGTGTTATTTTATATTAATTCCTTTCTGTTGTTTTCATCTATGTTCTAAATAAACAATTACATGTGCCGAGTGGTCCATAAAGTTAGTCACTGAGTTCCTTGCAGTGATATTTGTAGCTAGTGAAGGATGCAGTCTATCTCTAACTATCTTACTTCTAACTTATGCTGAATGAGGTAATGAAGAATATCATTGAGGGTGACTGCCAATACTAATATCTAAAACGGTGGTAAAACAGAGGGGGATGAATGAAATTTTTCCTCAAAGTAAAACTCACATATTGAATGTTATTTTATGCTAAAAAGTTATAATGAATTGGGTGAAAGATGTTACCAGTTTTAAAACTTGATTATGAAGCCAGAGTAGTGCCAGATACATTTCTTAAGATTTGGGTCACTTGGGTAAATGTTTATCCAGTAATATAAATGTTTTTTGTTATATGGTAGATAATATCTTATGGCTAGTAAAGGTATACTACTGACTAGGTATATGGCTGTTATATATTTGTGTATATTTGTATATGTTTAATTTATGAAAAGACATTGATGGGTGACATTAATGTATCAGCAACTCTAATTTCTGTAATTGTTATATTGTAATGAATTAAGTAAAAGCAAAAAGAATAATTAGTCAAAAATGCAGGTGAATGCCATTGACAGAGAAGGTAGAGGAGTTAATGGGGCAAATTAAAAAGCGAAAATTCGCTATCGTTCGCCGCACTTCGCCAGGCGATTTTTTGCCAGCACTAGCGAAGTAGCGCTACCGTTCGTTCGCCAGGCAAAGCGCATATACGCTAGCGATGCCTAATTTGCATATGGCGCGAATTTCAAAGTATAATAGAAGTGTATGTTACAGCAAATACGTTGCACTACACAAGCCCAGGAAACCTTTAATTAAAAAATAAAGTTGTTCTATTGCCCTACATAGTTGTGTTGCCATATGTTAGGAAATGTAGGGGGGAAGGAGGGTAACCCCCCCAAAAAAATATCGATCTTTTTCAGACTATCACCCTCCAATGCTAAAATACGGCAGCGTTTTTTTCGGACTTACTAGTGTATTGAACTTCGCCTGGTCTGACCAGGCGAAGTAATGTCTAACGTAAGTGCTAACGTTCAGGAAAATGTTCATCTTAGTGAATTTGCGAATTTACGATCCTTTGTCAGTGCGCAACTTCGCCTGGTGTAAGGGTGCGAAGTTGCGCAAGTCTATCTACTTTGCTAGAGTAAATTCGCCAGAGCTGGTGTTAGTGAATTAAAGTCACGCTGGCGAATTAGCGCTAGCGTTAGACACTTCACGTTTTAATGAATTTGCCCCTATGTATCTGTTAGTGTGGATGGAGGAGCTTATGTGGATGGAAAACACCTATATGGAATTCACCCTTCATACAGCTCTAAAACCCAAATGAGAGATATCATTGTCAACCAAACACAGTATTTATAGGGCAAATGTCAAATCCATACTCCTATTTTGCTATGAAACCTGGAAGTTCAGATTCTTGTGGTGTTCTGGCCCAACTTTATTTCCAATGAAGAGACAAGTAAAGGAGAAGCAGAAGAAACTGCTTTTAAATATTAGAATCTTTGTGTATGAAGAGTAAGATGCAGTGCACTCAGCGGGATTGGAGATTGTACACAGTGCTTGCAGACTAGTTGTATATTAGTGGTTCCAGATAGCAGAGCAGTTTGAATAAAAAAAGCAATCAAATGCTGAGCACTCACTGAAAAGCCAATACGACAGAGCTTCTCTGCAGGCTCATGCAGCCATTACAAAACAGCAGTCATTTCCAACTCTATCACTCTGAAGCTATACAGAAAGTACTGTGTATATGTATAGTACAAGTAATGTGCACAGTGACACCCACAGGGAAAAATAAATATATAGGAAGGCCAGTATTTTTTTTCCAGAAAAGGTGGCAACCCTACCTGTGTGCAGAAATCAAACTCAGAAGCCATTCATTAAAAAAGACAGCATGTGACTGGGATCTTTTTCCAGAACTGTAAAACATTATTGCAGCAGTATTTGCCATTTCAGTTGCTATAAGTTACTTTTTGTTGGAAAATATAGATTTTGCTCTAAGCTGACAACGCATAACTAAAAATCCAGATGTCTTATTAAGTAACTCTAATCATATTTAATACCTTAAATGCAACGACAAAGCAACATTCCAATTTGTAATTTCCCATTAATAAGACATACAAAAAGTTCATTGTGTCGTCAGAATAAATATGATTAACATGTTCACTTGGATTCCTGCTGCAAAGCCGAGTGTATAATAACTGTTTAACACCTGTTTAAATAAATAAGTATTCAAAATAGAGTAATGAGTCTCAAGCTAATGAATAGACCCATGAATAGTCCATGCTGAATAGGTTTCTGAAACATGGAAAATATAATCAGTTGGCCCCTACAAATGTAAATGGGCATGTTATAAATATACTGTATTCTACCATACTATCTAAAAAGGATGCATACGTAACAGAAAATATTTTACTTGCTAATATATTTACCTAACAAAGCAACGTATACATAATTATTACATATTCAGCTAGCACTTCTTTGTAAGAGAATGACTTACAACTAGTGAATTCAATTTTATTGCACACTACAGCTCTGAATTAAACACTTTATGGTTCAAGCAGCAGAAAAATAAGTGTCTCAGTGATATTGTACATGTCACATAAAAATCATGTGTTTTCTTCATTCAGTAATTTCCACGCCCAGCTATAATTTATCTCATATTATAAAAGGAATCAGAAGTAATCACAGTTTTATAGTTTTTCTTGCTAACCTGAGGCTAAATGCAACACCAATTTACTCCCTATTAGAAAATACATTGTTCTGGTATTTCCATTGGAAAACTAGCAATGCATTAATGAATACATGCAGTGGCTCTTTGTAAACACATGTGACACAATATCATAACTGATGTGCCCTTGATTGCTTGAAGGTTCTGTATTATATCTAAGAAACTTCAAGTCTCTACAGGTGTTAAAAACACCAACAATCATTATGGCAGCTTTATTTATGTTGTAAATTAGTTCGTAATTATTATAATATAAATATATATATATACTGGAATTACTTCTGAAACTGGTTTATATAAAAGTATTTAGGGAAAAAAATTATATGAATAATATAAGTAGTCTGACCAATGTAGATACAGATATACTGGCAGCTTTGGACTGTGCCTCAGCCGCAACCCCGCTCCAGTATTCCAGTGCATACTATATTCTTCTCATGACTGCAACGGGGCCAAGGTTCTTCTCATGAATGCAACTGGGGCCAAGGAGGTAGGTTGCAGGCAGGAGCAGGTCTGGACTGTCGGGACCCACCTCTTTTTATTTACTGGGCCCAGTCCGACTCTGTATATTGGCCAAATGGACCTTTCACACTGTGTAACAGCAGGCAACTAAATTATTTAGGCTGTAATACCTGCTGCATGAACAACATTTAAGCAAATAAGTAATATTGTAAATTAAGCACATTCTCTTCAAATACAGTGTCTTATATAACAGAACTGGTAATACAGCATACTGAACCATAGGAAAACCCTACCATGCAAATCAAGATGTGGCCACAATTGACACATTTGGGGAAAAATGTAGGGAAAGTTGTACCAACTTAAATATATTGCAAAATATGGGCAAACAACCTCTGTTTTGTTTAAAGTGTAAGGCACTTTTGGTAGTTTAAGGCACAGAATTTCTAAATGTCCTACATGCACATATATTGATAATGGGTTGAGTGCAGAGGATTTGTTTATATGTATTTTGTGGTCACAGCAAAATTGAATCCCGGCTTAATAGTTAATTTAGTGGTAAGCACAACTTTCCCTTGTTTGTTATTGTTTATACAGGAGCAGTGGCCAGCTCCATGTTGTAGATCCCACCCTTTCAAGTTATAGGAAGGTGATCCCAGTGGTGACCAATAAAAGGGCTTAATGTTTGGGGGTTTTCACCTTGAAAGCAGCAAGTAAGTTGCAGGTAAAACTTAGTCCCAGGGTAAAATGTATAATGAAGCAATAGAATTCTTAATGAATCAGATGCAATTTGAGAGTAGGACTGGCCAGATAAGGGATGACTTTGACGTAGTTGGCCAGCTTAAATATATTGCAATAAATGGACAAGCAATCCCTGTTTTGTTTAAAGGGTAAGGAATTTTTTAGTAGCTTAAGCCACAAAAGTCTCAATGTCCTAAATATATTGATATTGTGTTAAATGCAGAGGACCTGCCTTCAGGAAGAGCAGAAAATGATGGGTAATAAAATATGTATGTATTATGGGATAGTTTCTCCCCCCTTGACAATTTTATGGTGAAAAAAATGTTTAACAACACTACACAGGTGTCGGTAATTAATTGCAAATATTTTGGCGGCAATTTTCTTTAGACCATTTTGCTAAATAGTAAACCTGGAGTTAATTAGTACATAGCATTTTTTTCAGTGAATGCAATAACTAATCATCACATAAGTGCACTCCAGAAAATTTGCAAATTTCTATTTATTGCCATTTAATAAACTGGCGATAACATATTTGGTGGTAACTTTGTCTACAATTTAAGCTCATAATTTTAACGTGGTTTAGTAAACAGACACCTCAGTCCCTTTCTTGCTTTCTGGTAGAGATCAAGGATTTCTGCCCTGGTCAACAAGAATGAAGCCATGTTACTAGAAATGATATATTGCACCCTTAAATGTCTCCTTTCTATATCTTTATGGCAAATGTGATGATATTATTTCAGCTGGAATGGGGACTCCTACTGCAGAAGAAACCATATGCACCTTCAAGAATTCCATCATTCCTTGTTTTACATTTGGCATCAATATATAAAGGCTTGTGCTGAATACTTAGGGTATTCTTTATATTCCCTGTAGCATGAAAGGAATATTACTCAACCTTTTACTTTGTGGATTTTCATGTGTATTCATTGTTGCAGCTGTGGCAGTAAAATAACAATGTCTTGTCAGATTTTGCCTGAACAAACATACAGCCATAATATTTTAATTCTCAGATGTCACATTAGGTTGCAGACTCTGAGATTTGATTTAATATATTATATTCTTTTCTATTCCACCAAGGCGGTTATGGTGACTTACTATAATATAGACATGTCATTATCTTTATCCAGGTGGGAAGCTTTGTAGTTTTGTTCTATGAAATGAACAACCAAGTAATGTAGCAAAGTAATGATATGATAAAAACATACACTGCTCAGATATGACTGGTACGAATACAGTAACTCGGTTGAATGAAGTATGCTGATAAAATGATGGTTTACAGATGGAATTTAGAATTTAAAAGCTTGGATTTAGAAGTTATATACAGGTAATACGTGTACATCTAAATATCTTTTTATACAGTTTTTTTTTTATACTTTTGTTCTATCCTTTCTGAAACAAAAAGAAAAGAAAATATCCCAAAAGCTACAGACATCCGTATACTTAAATCTTTTATGTGCTTGTGTGCAGTTCTGACTTTGATAGAAGCTGAATAGCCTCACTTGGCTGAGCCCAGAGACAACATCACCGAAAGCACTAAATGTTTCAGGACTTGTGGCTGTTTGTGAAGTGAATGATAAATTGCAACACAAGGCTCTAAACATATATTGTGCTGTAATACAACCAGTGCATTTAACAGTTTGCCTTGCTCTGCTTATGATTCAAAATGCTATAAATATCACTGGGTAGAATTCAGTTTATGGTCCAAATAGGAATTTGAATTGCCATAGTAAAGCAATTGATGAACTACCCAGACCTTTAGCTAAAAACCACACTTTAAACTGTGTATAAACAAAAAATATTTACCGGTATTAAGCCCCCTTAGGACCAATGTATTCTCAGATTACACTTTGTGTTACAATTCGATACATTTATCAAAAGTCGAATTTTGAATTCATGTGAGTTTTTAAAAACTCCCATAAATTCAAAGTTCAACCAATCAAAATTTATTTAGAAAACAATCAAGTTTTTTAAACTTGAAATTGACCTGAAAATTTGAATTGAATTGGAATTGGTTTTGATTGAATTTTAAAATCTAGATCAATGTCCGGAAGACTGCAAACAACTCCAAATTTATCCCTGGACCTGTCCCATCGACAGCAATTTGGCAGGTTTTAGGTGTCAAACGGTTGAATTCGAGTTCTTAAAGTATTAAAAATGTCCAAAATTGAATTTAAAAAAAAAACTCAAATCAAATTTTAATAGCTACCTAATCTAATTTGACAGTTTTAACCATTGAAAAAAAACTCGAAAATTAGATTTTCTAAATCGACCCTTAAATCTGCACCTTTGTGCTTGGCTTCAGCTAAGTTGTACTAGATTCAAGCTCAGCAGGACCAACTAAAAACTAGTTAATAACAGATATATGGGTACCAATGCTCCCTAAAGGTGTGTGCTCCTGCGCACACAACAAATTGTTTATCAATTCTGACCCCAGCTCATTTTTAAAAAACTGCTCACTCGAGTTAAAAATGTGCGCACAAAATTTTTTTTATGCACGTACCTTAGAGGAAAACATTCATGGACACCATAAATTAATGGCAGGTGAAGCCAGTGAAGTTACTGTACATGTGATGTACTGGTCATTCAACAATACCCTATGTACTCATGTTATCTATTTCTGTTTTCAATTTCATTTCACAGCAGCATAATGCTCAACTATACCTAGCTGATATCTGTCTCCAATTTCATGCTTGGTGGAGGAGGTATCTTCATGATGAAATCATGAAATGCTTTGACGTTGGTCTGCTGCCAGTGTTCCCTCCATAACTTAGATGTACATCATAGTTGCTCTGTTTGATTTGGTCCGTTCAATAAGATTTTTCATGTCGCTCTCCATAAATGGTTTTGCCTATGTGTATTTCAGTTTCATGGGCATCTCTGTCACTAGCTTTATTTCAGTAATCCTTTAGTTTCCCCAGAACAGTACCCAGAAAAAGAATACTTCCATACAGTTGATATTAAGCTCCCCATAGACGCAACGATCTTTCCCTGCCGAACGACCCATTTTAGGGAAGTCTGACCAATCTGTCAAATTATCGTGCGGTTAGTTGGATACCAATGATCGTTCATCTTACGATTTTTCGTCCGACATTGGTCTGATGATTGATCGGCCAGGTTAGAAAATCTTTATCGGTCCCCATGCAATCTACCTATGTTTGCAGGGCAAGCAGGCTGCGATCCTTCAGTTTTGCTGGCAATATCGCCTGAAATGGTCTTTTTAGTTGATGGACACATTGGACATTTAAACGATCGTTTAGAAGCAATCGTGGTCTCACGATAACCATTGGATCTTTCAAAAATCTTTACGTCTATGGCCAGCTTTATGCCTAGATTTACTGTACTGAGTGAAACCTTAAACCAAATACTGGCAAGACTCATCTGATTATTGCACCTAATTAGCAGAAATGCCATTACTGTTTTGAAAATGATAATTCTGATATAAATCATCATAGACCTTTTTTTCATTTTATTGAGTCCATCAAGTTCAACCCCTCAAAATAAAGGCCAGTGCAAATACATACATAGACTCACACCGACCCCTCCATAAACTCACAAAAACTTACATAAACTATTTACTGTATATCAAATTGTAGATTTTAGCATCACAATAGACTTTACCTTTATGCTTGTCCAAGAAATCATCCAAGTAATTATTAAAAGCATTAACAGAATCAGCCATCACAACAACATCCGGCAGCGCACTCCACAACCTCACTGTCCTCACTGTGAAGAATCACCTACGCTGCTTCAAATGATCATTTCTTCTAGTCTGAAGGGGTGACCTATGATGTGGTGATCCTCTTTATGGGTCCTGCAATTTGCCTATAATGTCCACTAATGTACTTGTAAAGCCAGACCAGGCTGGCTGGGCACCCTAGGCAACTGAGCAGGCCAGCTCGCCCACTTCCTTTCCTTGTCCTTCCCTGATGGTAGTGCCCATGCACAGTGAAGGTGCTTGCCTGAATGTGCTGGTAGATGAGGTGCGTCTATTCTAGGGGCAGGCAGAAAAGTTAGCTGCCCAGTGCCCCCAGTCGTTGCTCCCTAGGCAGCTGCCTCTTCTGCCACCCCCTAGTTCCAGCCCTGTGGAAAGTGTAATCATGTCCCCTCACAAGTGCTTTTTTCCAGTGAAAACAACCCCAACCTTGACAGTCTACCCTGATAATGTAAGTCTTCCATCCCTCTAACCAGTTTAGTTGCATGTATTCTCTCCGGTTCATTTATAGCCCTCTTAAGGACTGGAGTCCAAAACTGCACTGCATACTCCAGCTTAGGCATTACCAGGGCCCTAGAGGCCCACTTTTCAAAGGTCGAATTTCGAATTCATGAGAATTGTTTTAATTTGAATATACTCAATTCAACTGGGAGGTTATTTAAGAAGAAATTTGAATGTCTAATATTCAATCAAATGGTTCCGACATGAAAATTCTAATCATATTAGATTTGTTATGTTTGGTAGCCGAGGATGAGGAGAGTATAACAGTGCTTTATTAACAGGCTCATACAGGCCTTACACAACAACAGTAACTTCTTACTTTCACTTTCAAGCTGTACAGAAAGTCCTGTGTATGCACAGTACATGTCCTGTGCACAGTGACACCCACAGGCTATTTGTATAAAGACCACAAGATTCATATTCGATTCGTACAAATCCAGAAAAAAAACCCAACTCGAATGTCAGGAAGGCTAATAAACCAGACAGGCATCTCCAAATGGCTCAACAGACCTCTGCCATTGACTTGTACATGAATTAGGCAGGTTTAAGGTGGTGAATATTAAAATTAGGACTGTTTCCATGGTCAAGGTGTGATAAATCTCACATTTGAATTTGCTTTCAAATAGAGGGATTAAAATTTGAATGTGTGATTTTTTTAACCTCGAAAATTTTAATTCTAATTTACCAATTGAGCCTGGAAAAACCGTCCCGCTTTAAAAGAAGCTGGATAGGAACTGTATGAGTTATTACCATGTTTTCTATTATACTTGCCTCCAACCATTTTTAGTTTATAATAATATATAAATACACCATAGAATGGTATAATGTTATGTCATTTACCACTAAACAAAAGTTGTGGCATTCCTTTCCGTGTTGACTTAACTGAGCCTATGTTTGTTGTAATGGAACATTTCAAATTTCCTGTGCCATCTTTCCTCTTTAAATCCTCCTTACCTCTCCATATTTATTTTCTTAAAAAACTCACTTTTTGTGCTTATTTGCTACCAAGCTTTTCTGACATTAATTTACTCTCAGAATGACTACCAGTTATTGGCAGGCCCACGTGAAAGGGTTTTGCTTCTCTGATTCCTGCCTGTTGTTAGTCCTAACAACCTGGCAGCAGCTTCCTCACAACCTACTGGGTTGAGGTATCCTACAATAGTGTAAATCTGGTTATGGAACCCCCTAAGCTGAATCTGTCTTGTCTTTGGCAGAATATGTTTTTTTTCCGAAAGCCTCTGCTAGCGAGGGACTCTGTCCCTCTGTTACTGAATTAATCAGGTGATTCTCATTCTTGAGCAGCTGCCAGAAACACTCAGCTGATTTTAATCTGAGCCCGAATTTCAGGCCATCCAAGCTGGAGGTCATTATTGTTTTGCTTTTAAAACACTGTATTCATTTATGTTCCACCAAACTGAACTCTTTTGTGCTTGCAGCTGTAATATTCTTGATTTCTGCTAGTTGCATTAATGCGCTTATGTTCATTCCAGAAATATATTTTTAGCTGTCTGTTTAAATTATGAAGTAGCTGAAGGTTTTCTGCCAGATATCATCCCTAGTTTCTCTGGAGTTAGCATAACACCTGGAAATGAGTCATTTCATAGAGATTTGCAACTTTAGTAGAATCATTTATTTCATCTGACATAAAGGGGCAAACTTACTAAAGAGTGAATCGCAGTTTTTTAGCGAAAATTCCCCAGAATGATAATTCGCAGGGACATCAACAATTTGCTAAAAGGCTAGAAAGACAATTCACTAGAGCAAAAACTCAGCTCAAGACAAGTTTCACTCCATTTCACCCAGGCGAACAATCATTAATCCACAAATTTAATAAAGCGTAAATTTTTCTATACGTTACCCTTTTCGCAAAGCCTATTTAGCCAGGTTCTGATGAAGCTACATCCTCAACATGTGTATGTCAGTGACCTATCCTATATTCCAAAAAAGTCATTAAAAAGAACGCTGACATTTTTTGCAACAATTAATGGTGGATTATGTTTACAAATTGTAATTGTTAAATGTTATTTACACATTTGCAGCTCATGCCACATTTGTTTTAATAAAGTCTCTAGGACAATAGAAGATCTCTTTTGTCTTTATTTTGCTTCCTTGGACATAAATGGGCACTTTTACCATTTTACCAAGATCACTAATAAATACATACTGTAGCCACCATATTTAAACTGATGTAAGTAACATAGTAAGTTAGGTTGAAAAAAGACACACATCCATCAAGTTCAAACTTTTAACTTTTTTTGAAAACCGCTTCTGAATATTTAGGTGGAACCTCTTTTCTTCTAATCAGAATGGGTGACCTTGTGTCAGCTGGAAAGACCTACTGGTAAATAAAGCATTATACAGAGATAATTATATGATCCCCTTTTATATTTATAAATAGTTATCATATCACCCCTTAAGCGCCTCTTCTCCAGCGTGAACATCCCCAATTTGGCCAGATTTCCTCATGCTAAGGTTTTCCATACCTTTTACCAGCTTAGTTGCCCTTCTCTGTACCCTCTCTAATACAATAATGTCCTATTGAGTAATTTAGACCAAAATTGTACGGCATATTCAAGAATGACCCCTTCCTGCCGTGAATCAATGTCCCTTTTAATACAGCTCAAGACCTTATTGGCCCTTGATGCTGCTGACTGGCATTGCTTGCTACAGCCAAGTTTATCATCTACAAGGACTCCAAGGTAATTTTCCATAATGGATTTGCCTAGTTCAGTACCATTAAGAGTATAAGTGGCTTGGATATTTTTACATTCCAGGTGCATGACTTTACATTTATCAATATTTAATCTCATTTGCCACTTAGCTGCCCAGATTGTCAGTTTGTCAAGATCCTGTTGCAAGGATGCCACATCGTGGATGGAATTTATTGGGCTGAATAGTTTTGTGTCATCTACAAACACTGATACATTGCTTACAATTCCCTCAACTAAGTATGCTAATGAAGTTTTTCTAGGAACAAAGTAACGCTAGAGAAAATTCGTTATGAAAAATTTGCAATGATAATTTTTGTTTGAAAAAGTATTCGGGCATTCATTTGTCAAGGCGAAGTCTCTAATTTTTATGAATATGTGTAGTCATCACAAAATAGTTGACTTTGTTGAGCGAAGTGTGGCGAAGATTTCCACATTGAAAAATTCAGATTTAAGTAAATCTGCCCTCAGTGTCTCAGCTAGTATATTCATGAATTTGGATGTAGTCAGGCAGAAGTACCACAAGGGTGACACATAAATCTTTCTTTTTTTCTAATCTCTAGATTGTTACTTGCTATTTAAGTCACAGAAACTGAAAAATTAGAGCTGTTGAAGTGGACTTTTTCAGTGTTCTCTTTTTTTTCCTATAAAACCCAACAAAAATGGGCATTCTGGCATTCAAGGGAACTTAATCATAGCTCTATGATCAATACGCCTATGATTAAGTGACCTTAGGGCATAAAATGCGTAGAGTAACAGAGATGTTGAGTGCCTGAATGCCCATTTTTGTTGCTGATGGATTACCTCTCCCTGTGCTGAGGGTCTGGGATCAAAGTTCTGTGCATCAAAGGTGTGCATACATTAGAATTGAGGCCAGTTCACAAATTATGGCAAACAGGAAGAAATTTGTGTGAAACACAAAATTTCATATTAATTCTGACCTGAGCATACCATTTTTAAAAACTGCACACACAAGTTTAAACACTGCACACAAAATAATTGTTTTTATACAGGTCATGGAACTCCGAGGTAACTTCTAATATCCTCATATTTTGCAACAGGGGGTACTTTATTTATTATAATACACAAGTTTCAGTGAGTCATGTGACAAAAATGACATATTTATGGCTCTTGTGTATTATAAGTGTTTTTACACTTTGAAATTGATAAAATACAATTATCATGACAGGATAAAAACTATAGCGTGCTTTAACTTTGGAACAATTATATGTTTCTCTTAGATATAAATGGGTGCCAGGTTTAGACTTTGGGATGTTTTATCTGTGTTAGAGAAATAATCAGGGACCTCATCTTAAAAGGGGTTCACCATTTAATTAGTATGATGTAGACATTAATATTCTGTAGACATTAATATTCTGATTAGTATGTTGTAGACATTAATATTCTGAGACAATTTTCAATTGTTTTTTTTTAATTTTTAGTTATTTTTTTTTTGTTCAGCATCTGTCCAGTCTGGCTAAACAGCTTTCTGGTTGTTAGGGTCTTGTTTACCATAGCAACCAGGTAGTAGTTCCAATGAAAGATGAGACTATTAATATGAGAGGGCCTGCAAGTAATAAAATGCAACAATAGCAATAAAATTGTAACCTTACAAGCAATCATTTTTGGCTGCTGGGATTGGTGACCACCATTCAAAAGCTTGAAAGAGGTAGAAGAGTATGAGTATGTGAGTATACAGTGAAAAATAAGTTATTTATATTCTACAAACAGGTAGGGTAGCTTTTACCTTAAATGTATACTGTCATGGGAAAACATGTTTTTTTCAAAATGCAGCAATTAATAGTGCTACTCCAGTAGACTTCTGCACTGAACTCCATTTCTCAAAAGAGCAAACTGATTTTTTTTACATTCAATTTTGAAATCTGACACGGGGCTAGACATTTTGTCAATTTCCCAGCTGCCCCTGGTCATGTGACTTGTGCCAGCACTTTAGGAGGGAACTGCTTTCTGGCAGGCTGTTGTTTTTCCTTCTCAATGTAACTGATGGAGTCACAGTGGGACATTGAGTACTGATCTTAGATCTACCAGGCAGCTGTTTTCTTGTGTTGAGGGAGTTATCTGGTTACCTTCCCAATCCCATTGTTAGGCTGCTGGGGGAAAAAAGGGAGGGGGTGATATCACTCCAACTTTCAGTACAGCAGTAAAGAGTGATAACAAACAAGGGAAAGTTGTACTCACCACTAATTTTTAAAAATTAGGTGGGGGTGCAATGAGGCTGTGACCACAAAATGCATATAGACAAATACAAGAGGTCCTCTGTAGTGGTGGGTGAATCTCCCGAGATTCGCTTCGCGGAAAAATTCGCAAATTTCCAGAGAAATTCGCGAATTGGCGAAAAATTCGTGAAATGAGTCGCAGGACGCTTTTGACGCGCCTCGCGTCAACTTTCACGCGTCGCGTCGTTTTCGACGCGTGGCGCGTCGTTTTTGGCGCGTCCCGTCGTTTTCGGCGCGTCTCGCCGGTTTCTTCGCGTGCCGCGTCATTTTCGTCGTGCGTCGCGTCATTTTCGTCGCGTCAAAAACGACACGCACCTTGTTTTTCCTGCGAATTTTCGCTAAGCAACAAAACAGGGATTGTCCATATATTGCAATATATTTAAGCTGGCCAACTACATCAAAGTTACTTTGAAAGGAGCAAATAAGTTGCAGGTAAAACTTAGCCCTTTGTAAAATGTATAAAGAAGTAATATAATTCTTAATGAATCAGATGCAATCTCTGTTTTGTTTAAAGGGTAAGGTATTTTTAGTAGCAGTAAAGAGTGATTAAAGTTTAGCAGAGCACAAGTTACATGACTTGGGGCAGCTGGGAAATTGACCATACGTCTAGCCCCATGTCAGATTTCAAAATGAAATATAAAAATATCTGTTTGCTCTTTTGAGAAATGGATTTCAGTGCAGAATTCTGCTGGAGCAGCACTATTAATTGATGCACTTTGAAAAATGTTTTTTACCATGACAGTATCCCTTTAAGGCTACCCTGTAGGCTGTGAATATGATCTGATTCAGAACCATTTCTGCAGCTAAAGATTGTTAAGCTCTTTAGCAGCTGAATTTACTTTGATTTAATTAATCTACTGCATTATTGACCTACATTTCTATAGTCTATGTCAGTGTGACGGTAATGCACAGTCACAGATCCAGGTACAGTACCAGAAGATTTCATTTTGATTAATGACTTTCAGCATAGTCAGTCTAATTAGGGCCAATATCAGCTGCATGTATTTACTGCTAACCTGGTACTTTCCACTGTTATTATACTGGATGTAAAGACAACTCATTTAATTTCTATAGTACGTGATAAACTGTAGTGTAACTGTAGTGTAAACATTCTTTTAACAATATAAAAACTATGAATTCTGGAAAACCCCGGTAAAATCCCCAAAAATGTTTGCCTTTTGAATTCTAAGCAAACGTTGATATGAAAATTATACTGTATTACTTGCATGGAAAATTGTTGCTACTAATGTTCTGTAACCATCATCAACAAGGCACAAGTTCACTAGTGAACCCAAACCATCTGTCTGTCTGTATTTTCTTATCCTGCACTTTCAATTGCACTAAATGCTTGTGTTATATTCTACACTTCCTACAGCTATATTTCACCTTTTTCCTTTTAGTTCTAGAAAAAATAGGGGGCAGATTTACGAAATTCACGTGAATAAATCAAAGTTCAATCGAATTGGATCGAATTCCAATCATACTATTTAATCGGATATTCGAATATGCAAATTAGCCCACTTCGATCATCGAAAAACGAAAATTCAACCGTATAGAATAGATCGAATGATTGGATATTCGATAATTCGACCATTCGATGATCGAAGTACTTTTACTTTAAAATTTTATTCAACTGCTAGATTGAACCTACCGAATTGCAAAAGAATCCTATGGGAAGCCCCCCATAGGCTTTTTTTTCTATCAACTGCTCGAATACCATCGTACGCCTTGATCGTTCGAATCGTACAAATTTTTCGAGCAATCAGAGGAAATGTTAAGATTTTTCGTGAAATTGAACGATCGGTGTGCGATTTCATTGAGGAATCGAATAGAGGTAAAAATAGCCTAAAACTATTAGATAAGCATTCGATTATTAGCAATACAATTATTCAGAAATTAATTACAAACTGAATTTGCCCAAACCAGGGGCAGTATTCATCCTGCAGATTTAGTTTCACTGGAAAGTGTCCAAGCCCAAGTAAAGCCTTCCAAGTGGAACCTAGGCAGAACTTTGCCCTGTAACTTTTTAGAAAGTGGGTATGCACACTCCAAAATAAATATAAACAACTCGGTATGCAAAAAAATTTTTTTACTTCATATGCAAAAAGTCTTAATTAACATTGACAACAATAGAAAACTTTGTTCCATATAGAAATATATAGGCATTTGAACATAGTAAATACATACCACTCAGAGTATATTCAAGTAGAAAAAGGAAACCTACAAGTAGCGGATACACTTGCCAAAGATGAGAATCACCCCAATGTTTCGGCGTAAAGCCTTTGTCAAGGGGAATTCTGATAAACCGTTGATCCTCTCAGATATAAATAGTACACTCAATTGTTTGTCTCATTAGCGTATTCGCGCGCTTACCCCCTGCATTTCCGGGTTCGTGACATCACGCCAATCAACATTTCTGCTCCGGATCACCAATCCAGGGCCTAGACGCAGATTCCCCGCCCCTAGAAACCCTAAGCCTATCTCCGAAAGACATTCAGCGTCTCCATAGCCTAGCAGCCGATCAAGCCGGAAGTACAAGGAGGACTATACGCGAAATAACACAGACTGCACCGCTCTCACTATAATCGTGCGAGATACAATCCACATTGTCGCATGTCACACTATCCCACGCATTTTATCACAACAACAGAGCCGATATTAAAACTTTATCCCATCATCACTAATTGTACAACTTCTATTCTCACGCAATATTCAATTATGTGCTCTTAATCAAACAACGCCACTAATATAATACATAGCGATAAGTTAATGCATTAAAAATTCATATACAAATTAATTAAAGTGAATACTACAAAATTAATTATAAATATGGTAAGTCTGAAACTTTGCCCTGTACCTTTGTCTGTACACTTGAGTACCTACACTGAAGGTGGTACCACCAGGACTTCTAATCCTTCTACTTTGCTCAACGGAGCCTCAGGCTACTCACTAGCTACCCTGATCCTAACACTTACTCCTAGAGTGAGCTAAAACAAAATTCATCTCACCCTAGCTTCACTTACTGGGACAACAGTACCTTCATACTGAGGATCATCACCTCCTATTGGAGAGATTCAAAGAGATCAAAATTTAGAGGCCCCTAAACTGAAAGAACACAAAATGTTCAAAAATAAACAGCAATTTAAAGCAAACCAAAAGCAAAAATTGGCTAGCATTGAAGAGTTTCTTATCATAACTCCACCGAATATTTGAATATTGTATAATGATTCCAAGTGCTGTATTCTCAAGGGATGCAGTTTTTATGGCTATGCCTGACTATATACACCAAACATTACCTGTATACCAGAAAAAAAACAAAAACAGTAATTAATAGAAGTACAAAATATGTTGTATGCTAGTTATTAATATGTGAAATAAATGTAGCAGCGATAAAAAGGACCACCAAGAAGTGATTCTTTTAATCCTACACCTATGAATAGAACAGTCTGTACTATCTGGTTGCCACTTATTTTACACAACTTTTTACATCGTTTTTTACTCAGCTTATTAAATGTGCCCCAATGTACACTGCCTATAGCCCCTATTCTGCAGTAAACTACTGGTAGTGATGTTGGATCCGTATGTGCACAGTGTTCCAAAAGATTTATGAGATGGAGATGACCTAGAACATAAGCCTTTAAAATATGTGATGAGTACATGACCCTGGACTGAATCTGAGATTTTTATGTACTTGTGGCTGAACAAGGCTCTGTTATGCTACATGCATACTGAGCCAAAAAATTGTTACATAGTTGGGTTGAAAAAAGACAAAGTCCATCAAGTTCAACCCCTCCAAATTAAAACCCAGCATACACAAACACCCCTACACTCTTTCACACAAACTGTATATGCCTATAGCTATACTAACTGTACAGTTTAGTATCAAAATAGCCTTTGATATTATGTCTGTCCAAAAAATCATCCAAGCCCCTTTTAAAAGCATCAACAGAATCAGCCATCACAATATCACCCGGCAGTGCATTCCACAACCTCACTGTCCTTACTGTGAAGAACCACCTACATTGCTTCAAATGAAAGTCCTTTTCTTCTAGTCTGAAGGGGTGGCCTCTGGTGCGGTGATCCTCTTTATGGGTAAAAAGGTCCCCTGATATTTGTCTATAATGTCCTCTAATGTATTTCTAAAGTGTAATCATGTCCCCTCGCAAGTGCCTTTTTTCCAGAGAAAACAACCCCAACCTGGACAGTCTCCCCTCATAATTTAAGTCTTCCATCCCTCTAACCAGCTTAGTTGCATGTCTCTGCACTCTCTCCAGCTCATTTATATCCCTCTTAAGGACTGGAGTCCAAAACTGGTTTGCATACTCAGATGAGATCTTACTATGGCTCTATCAAGAGGTATAATTATGTTTTCATCTTTTGAGTTTATGCCCTTTTTAAGCAAGACAGAACTTTATTTGCTTTAGTAAAAATTTGCATGCCTGAAATTCAGTGTTTTAGTTACTCCCTGATAGAATTGCCTCTGCAACAGAATCTGAAAGGAGACCATGTTATGATGGCAGATGGCTGCCTTGGTTCCATATCCACGAAATGCACTTTATCTGTTCCTACTTTTTAGCCACACCACAATTTAATAATTAAATTTATAAAAAATGTTATTTATAAAAATTCACAACTCAATAAAATTATCTTTCCTTTTACATTATGAATGTAGTTCTGCCCCATTTGCTCCTTTAAATTGCTATCTGGTGGAAAGTAATTCTCCCTTTGGAGCAGATATTTCAGATTGTGCGAATGAGAATGCTGTTGTCTATATTTCAGGTTTGCTCTACAGCTGCATTTGTATTTCTTTTTCCTTAATCAAACTTGGTTTTCAGCGAGTAGAAAACAAAATGAATAGGTAATTTGACTAGTTGCATTCTTTTTCCTTAATCAAACTTGGTTTTCAGCAAGTAGAAAACAAAAGCTAATTTGACTAGTTGCAGATGGATCTTTACAAATCAATCATTAGATCTGCATAACAGTTCTTAATTCAAAAGGTTGTCCAAGAGCATGGTGATTTCTTTTTCCACAGCTTATTTTCTCCTAGCCAGGGTTTAAAGCCTTGCACAAAGCTCCAGTCTATATTTGGAATATGCTGTCACATTACTTTTAACAGATTTGCAACTCTCAAAAACTTTTTTCCTCAAACAAACCTCTGCCCTGACCCCTCAGACTATGAAATCTCATCTGTTATTGACATTGCCTTTTGTTCAACCTCCTCCACATGTGTGATTCTGGAACTTGACTCAATAACAGATCAATCAGATATGCATTCTTCTCAATCTTCACCTTGTCAGGGAGTCAATAAATTAACTGACAATAATTAATCAAATAGCAAAATGATTGCCTGCTGATAATGCCCCTTGGCCTGTCCAATTACTCAGTCTAGCCCAGATTTCAAGATCAGTAAAGCTAGCTATGATTTTAACCTTCACAACATGATTATGTGGATTACATGTGTCACAGTTTTGCTGAAGGATTAACATTTCCTTTGCAAGATTATTGTTGTTATTGTTTCATATAATACCCTTTATTACTTTATTCACACAACGCTGTATATATATAACAGGAAGAACACAGAATACCTAGTGTCACCATATTTCCATACATATGTAGAGCTGTGCTATTGTTGCTGCAAAACCGTTATTGTTGGTATGTATAAATGCAAAATGCAATAGTATTCTGTTTTGTGCTATGTTGTCTACATCTTTTGTTAAAGAAATGGAGTGAAGTAAAGTAAAGTATGCTGCTTTTGAGGGACTCTGTTTATATTCCACAAAGGGGGAGAGAATTTGTTTCAGTTCCTGAAGCACAACTGCACAAATCTATTCACCCGTCATTAAACAGAATCCATTTAACCCTTGCTTTATTGTAATAATGCAACTATACAGTACCTTTGCTAGCATAAACTGCAAGCTAAGCATCTCCAGCCACCCAACAGCTGGAGGGCACGTAATTGAGGCCATGTATACAATAAAGTCCTCTTATAAACTCAGATTTTGTGGGCAGTTTTCTACAGCACAAGGCTGCATAATTTGTAGTAGGAGGTGAAAAGGCTTGTTAAAACAAAGGCAGAGAATTATCTGCATAGAGCCAGCTGCTAAATCCAGACAGCACTGAATTCAATTATTCTCTTGCTCCACCAAAGGCTTTAGCTGCACTTTTTCAATGGGGGCACAAGAGAATTCACAGGTATCTGCAGCAGTCATGTTTTTCCTGCTACCTCCAGCTAGGCAATGAAAGATATCTTCATGTGTCAGCAGAAAGATGCCCTTGCAAGCCAGCAGCTGTTCAGCAGAGATATAGCACCATTACAGACCAGACACCAAGAGGGACTTGTTAACGATTCCTTTTCAGAAAGCCATTTGCAAAGTGAAGGCCTCCAGTGTTATAACATAGCAATGAGTGAATAAACATGCAAGGCCAACAGCTGCACCCAGGTTGGCAGATACACTTCCATATACTGTAAACTTTACATAGAACGTGTTAACTACATCCCCAATACTTCATTCTTCATCTGAGAAAGCAATCTTCCATTCTATAAACTGTCAGACCTCCCAAGTTGCTGAATGCTTTGAATATACGGAGGGAGAAGCTGCAGATTCATTGATTATTGGAGAGAAATGAGGGGTGTTAAACATAAACAGGGAAAGACTGTGCTTACAGAAATATGAAGCAAAATACAAAAGCCTAACTCTGGTTTGTTATAAATATTTCCCGACAACCAAAGATGTTGGGATTTGTATTTCAGATGGAAGTCTGCTCTGTTGCCCGTGCTGATCTCTCTGTGTGTGTATATTGGGCAGCAAAATCATATCAGCATTCTTGTCTCCATCCCCTTGAGCAGTTAACAAATGCCAGCACTAGTGGTTGTTTTGTATTTCCTAGTGATATCATTTAAGGGTAGTGATACACAAGAAGAGTCAGGGAGATTTAATCACCCAAAAAGCCTTCCCGCCAGCTAGGATCTGAATCGCCGGTGGGATAGCACTCGGAGTGCTTCGCTTTCCGAAGTTACCTCAGAAGGAAACTTCATTTAGATTCTAGCCGGTCTTTTCAGGGAGATTAGTCGCCCAAAGCAGAAGCGATTTTTTGCTGGGCGACTAAATCTCCCCAAATCTTACTGTGTGTCACTACCCTTATGGTAAAACAAACTCCTCAATCTCAGGTACAGGAAGTGTGCTTAAATCTGAGATCTCTAAAGGGAAATGTCCTTAAAGGACATGTAAAGCCTACATTTTCTTCCCATGTATATAAGTTGGGGATATCTTCCCCACCCAAACTGCATCATATGTAATGCATATACCCCCTTTGTTTGCCAGCGCCATCACATTTTCCTAAAACACATAGCAGCTTTCACCTGGTGGCCATTTTCCCTCTGATGCATTATCAGTACTATTGACATCTGAAATAAGACATGTATGCTGTAAGGTCCATGCAATGCAGAATGCAGGTTTACACAGGCACAACATACTTTGATAAAAAAAAGTTCTGCTGGGTTTGAGCATTGTAATTGTTAAGCTGAGCTCAGGAGAGGTGGTTAGGAGAAAAAAAAAACAGACAGTTGCTATAGGAACAAGCAATGCTCTCTCTTCATTGGCTGTTAGTCTGGAGGGTGTGTTTGTAATCTGAGCTGAGAGGAACTGAGCATGCTCACTGAGCCAAGAGCCAAAGGAAATTCCTGAGGGAGGGGGCAGAGTGGTTTAGTGTAGTAGAAGAATTGGTAACTGATTAAGGGGATACTGCAGCCTTACTGTTAACCTTTTAACAACCAGAGTGGCAGTTATCTAAAGATTTCAAAGAGGCTATTCATTGATTACATTTTTGTGGAGAGGGTTGACATGTCCTTTAAAGAACTAATTTTTAATATAATCTTATGGTTGCTGTAAACTGGAAAAATTCTATAATCAGTGCTAAACACTGGACAAAAATATATAATCAGTGGCAATGTATTCTTGCTGAACTGTCTAGAATTTTATAAAAAGTGCATTTAAAGCAAGATTCTTGGGCCACTGCATAAGTGCCCAAGCACAGCTCTACTTTCTGTGCTTCAGCAGCTGTATCGTATGTTATGTAGAAAATCTGATCAGTTTCCAACTGCACTTTTGAGATCACATTCACTCACTAATACCAAAACCATTTCTTATGCTGGCCATACACAGGCAGATAAAGCTGCCAATATCGGTTGTTTAGACCAATTTGACAGCTTATCTGCCTGTGTATGGGGACTTCCGACAGGTCTTCCCGATCAATATCTGGCCACAATATGGATCAGGAAGGTTTGATTTTCTTCCGACCGACCCGTTGGAGCCCCTTGGCGTCATCGTAGTCTGATCATTTGACCATATGGCTGAACGTTCGGATTACCCCGATATAGCCCTGCCATATTAGTGGCATATCGGGGAAAGATCTGCGTGTTTGGTGATGTAGCCAACGAGCAGATCTTTGCATCTATGGCCAGCTTTAGAGTGCATAGGTTCCCATTCACAATATATTCAAAGGCAGTGTTGGACTGGCCCACAGGGATGCCAGGAGAACTCCCAGTGGGCCCAGGTGTCAGTGGGCCCTCTTGCTTCTAACAATTTGGCCTATTTCATGTTCATTCCCTATTTCTTAATGTGGAAAAAGAGGCTTAATAATGGAAGAATAGAGTGTAGTAAGTAGATCTAAAAGAATAAAGAGGTTATGTGAGGGCAGAAGGAATACTAGTTTGTAAAGTTGGGCCCCTGGTCTAAGGTTTTCTGGCGGGCCCCTGGAATCCCAGTCTGACACTGTTCAAAGGCTTCAGTACAACAGTGTGAGAACAACTCTATCATTATCATTTTAGGAGTAGTGATGGGCGAATCTGGGGCGTTTCGCTTCGCCAAAATGGCGAAAAAGTTAAAATTCGCTAGGCGAATAAATTTGCCCATCACTATTTAGGAGGTTATTTTTCTTACTTTCATTTTTCATCCCTCCAAAAATGTTCGACTATTTATTATAGTTTACATTGTGCCATTCAGTAGAGCATTCAGTAGAGCATGGGGCGCCGAGCCAATCGGATGACTCTCCTGCCTGAAACTGGGCTGGATGATGTCACAGACATAAAAACAGAGGAAGGACGTGATCCCCTACACTTAGTTAAAAACAAAGCAAAGAATGATGGGAGTGATATATATATATATATATATATATATATATATCACAATAGCAGACTGATTCATACATTTTATTGGCACATGGAAGCTCAGAAACCAGCATAAATAGCATCAGAAATTAATAATCAGCCTTGTAGCATCTGCTTGATTATTTGAGGTGACCCCTGAGATAAGCTTCTCAACAGCTGCTCTAAGCACAACAAGCATGTGGGTGTCATACACATTCCTATCAAATCCATGATGGGACACTCCTGTGATAACTTTAAAGTCCACTCCTCAATCATTACTGCATCTGCTGCGCCCCTGATAGTTCTGCCCCTGGGTGGGTCCTGATCTGACCCACAATACAGTACAGAAGTGGTTGTTGGGTTGTTAAGTTTATCAAAGAAAGATACAGTACATAAAGTAAAGTTATGGGAGGCATTACCAAAACCCAGTATCCAGAAATCTCCGAATTATGGGAAGGCCGTCTCCCATAAGCTCCGTTTTATCCATATAATCAGGTTTTTTTTTTTTTTAAAAGAATATTTCCTTTTTTTCTGTAGTAATAAACAGTACCTTGTACTTGATGCAACACAAGATATAATTAATCCTTATTGGAGGCAGAACTAGCCTATTGGGTGTATTTATTGTTTAAATAATTTTCTAGTAGACTTAAGGTATGAAGAAAATTATGGAAAGTTCTGTATGAAAACCCTGAGTCCCGAGCATTCTGGATAACATGTCCCATACCTGTACAAATGCATGTTCACTATGGAGGAAAATATAACAAATTGCATGTATGAACATAGTTTTCTTTAGGTTCTTTTACACATTTTGTTGATACTTCTGGCAATTGATTCTGCTAACATTTGAGTTGTCTAGTTGTTGTAGGCTGGTGAACATTCTAAACAGGGCCAGACCTAGGGGTAGGCAGAGTAGGCACATGCCGAGAGCACAAAGCTGTGGGGGCACCAGGCACGTACCTGCTCTGTCATCTACCCCATGTCCGGTCGTATCTCTGACTGACTGCGGTTGATTTTTTTTGCATAACTGCACTTCTGCACATGCATGCAAGCTATTTCACACATGCAAGCATGCTGTTTCACACATGCATGCTCAAGCTCAGTTTCAAGTATGCACAATCGAGCGCACACTCAGCGATGCCGTGGCCGGCCAAGTTGCCTAGGGCACCTGGCTGGCTTGGCCTGGCTCTGATTCTAAAGCAGGGGGTCCTTTAAACAGGGGGCCAGTGCATGGTCCATCAGACTGTTGGAGGGCCAGACTATAGTTTGAAAAAAAAAACCATGAACGAATTTCCATGCACACTGCACATACAGTTATACTACTTATATGTAGTGCAAAAAAAAAGGTTTAAAAAAATGTTAGACATTGGCTCAGCAACTCCTACATCAGTGCAACTCGGCTCCTACTCTGGTTCAACTCGGCTGCTTCTTCGGCGCAACTCGGCTCCTACTCTGGCTCAACTTGACTGCTTTTTCTATGCAAAATGGCTCCTACTCTGGCTCAACTTGGCTGCTTCCTGAGCCCAACTCGGCTGCTTCTCCGACACAGCTCGGCCTCTACATCGGCAGTTCAAGGGGAGCCAGAATAATCCAGGAAATGCAGCACAGACAGGTCCCCATTAACTTATAGGAGCCAACAGCCTGGGACAATTGTACCACCAGTGCCCCCATGATGGCGGCCCTGCACACCTCACTACGTATCTATCTCTCCCTGAGAGCAGTGATTTGGTTATTGGTTCCCCTGTAACTCTAGCTAAGACTACAAAATGTGCAGAGAGTGCGCGCAAGAGGAGTACCTGGACAGAGTGAGTGGCACACTTCTACTAAGCTGCTGCTCCTCTTTTTCTCAGCTCCAGCACATAATGTCACCATGTCCCCCCAAGCTGACTCTGGATGCAGCTGCTGTTGGGGACAGGTTCTGGATAAATAACTTTGGAGGGCCATATCCGGCCAGTGGGCCATAGAAGACCCCTGTTTTAAAGCATTGTTCAGCTTCTGTATATTTTTGTCTGCAAAATACAAATTTGAAGCTATGTAGCAGAAACGACATTTGCAGTAAAGTGCACATATTTATCACTTTAAGAAATAAGCATATAGAAATTATCTGGAAAAGGAAGTCTTATCATACTGCTAATGTGACTAAAATAGCTTCCTGTTTAATGCAAGTGAAAGGGGAAGGTCGAATATACATTAAATTTGTTTGTACATTCTTAGTTGCAGCAGTTTGTAAATGTATTTTAAAAATGGCATTGTATACCCTTAAAACCATACTAGAATTTCAGATGGTCTTTTTTTCTGTGCAGATAGTTAGTAAAGCTATTGTTGTAAATAATAATTGAAGTAATCCATTGCTGCACATAAACTTGGGCAACTTGAAATGCTGTTTTGTACCCACCCGAGTTGTAGACTTCAGTAAGCGCAGGTAGTTTAACTATTTATGTGCTGTGAAACTGAAGGGAAATTATCCACCACTATTCCCTGATAAGTGCGGGAATGTTATTTCTTGTTGACAGGAGGACCTCTCTACTATTACACCTCTCTGTATATCCTGCCACTGAACATTTTGCTGGGCTCTGCATGGTGTAGTTAGCTCATTCGCTAATGTTAGCTGTGTCAGATAGAGTCATGATGATTGATTGATTATACAGTATTTGTACCTCTCCACTATATCAACTATAGGCATCCTGCTGAAAATGGCCTAATCCTGGCTAAATACCAAACCAAATCCTGGATTCGGTGCATCCCTAGTGACCACAAAAATGGGCATGGTCAAAAAAAGTTGCCTCTTTTTGTCCCTCTTTTTATTGCAAAAATGTTGGGAGGCATGCACAGGCCAGGTGCAATAGTGAACTTAAAACATGTACAAGTTAGCCATATTTGCTGTACCTTAGAAAAAATGTGGCTGTCAAATTTGCTTTCCCAACTAAGCCAAAGGAAAAAGAGGTAATGAAGGGGAAATATTCTATGATAATAAAATCTAGCAAATACATGTAGATGTTAATCCTTGTTAAAGATGGCCATGCATGGAAAGATCAGCCCATATGGTGAGGTTGCCATATGAGTGAATCTTAACCCTATCTGGCCATTCAAGCAGCAGTAAAAATGAACTGATCAATCCACCCCCCCAGCTTGTGTTTACAGCCAGAACAGAGGAGTCAGAGTTATATCTATTTGGTTATTTCTCACCAAATACTAATTTTATAGAACATTATCGACAGCATGCTGGGTGGTTATGTTTCCAAAAGTATTCTATCCATGGTTACAGTCAGCAGCCTATAGAACCATGTGTGGAGTGCCAAAACAATAGCTCCCCTGACTAATCAACTGACCAGACATCAAACGGAAAACTTTGATAATCCCTTTGGGCAAAGACTGCAATGGGACTTCTGACACCTGAGACCTTTAGTCAGTGGTGTAAATACTGGGGAGCAGGGAGTCCGATCGCACCAGGGCCTGCTCTCCCTCGGGGCCTGCCGGAGACTCCACCACAGCAAATGTGGTAAGGGAAACGCATCTGAAGGGGAAGCCTGGTGCTCATCCTGCACCCTGGCCTGGAAGAGGGCCTTTCGTACAGTCAGTTCTGCTCAAAATGGAAGTTAGAGTGCTTTAAGTTCTATAGCAGTCTGTACCTGCAATGAAAGGCCAAATCATCGAATGAGCCTGATTTGCCTACCACCTGGGTCAGGGCCTAGCCAAGTCGACTGGGTGCCCATGACAACACGTTTAGCTAAACCCGCCCCTGCGCCGGCAGGAGCTAGGGTTGCCACCCGGCCAGTATTTTTGATGGATTGGCAACCCTAGCAGGAGCACAAGTGCACGTGTGCCATAACATTGGGGAGGACAACAAAATGGGAAACATAAGGGCAGGGAAGGGATAGAGGAGAGGGACTGAGTGAGCGAGCAACAGGGGTAGACAACAGCTGCAGACGGGAGCAAATCCAAACTAGGAGTAGGCAGAAGAATTTAAACAGGCACCTACCAGCCCTCCCACATCTTTGTGCCATAAGCAGGTGCCTTCTCTGCCTACCCCTAGTTCCAGCCCTGACCTGGGTATCCAAATAGGCAAAGATCTACTTGTTTTGACTCCCAACTAAATAAGTTATCTTTATGTGGAGACCCTGCTGAGGTTTAGATATGGTTTTACTCAGGTAGTCTCCCCTGTATTTGTAAAGTGGTCCTCTGATTCACCCAGGCATCTATTACTCTTTTGCCTGGTCCATTGTAATTGAGCTTGGTCAAGGTTTGCCCGGTAGGTGGCAGTGTTTAAAAGTATAAAAGAAGAGTTCTCATGTGCTCAGAACTCTTTTCCTGGATTACACTTTGCAGGTAGGTGGGTAAAGGAGTGGGTCTGAGCAGGTGATAGGCCCCAAGGTAGGAACAGTTTTATTTTTTTAAGCAACCCCAGGACTGCTGTTACTTTCAGCCTGATCAATCTTTGCACCAGGAGACACTCAGGGTCCACCTGAGGGTAAGTTGTTTAAAGGGGCCACTACACACTGCTGGGAGATGAAAGGAGTTGACCATAGCTTCAGGATGCCTGGAATAAACTGGCAGAAAGCCACACTATTTCTACACATCTTAGCCCTCCTATGGGTGTGCTACATTTACATGTATGATCGGTTTATTATTCTTCTGTCAGGTGTGTAACTACCGGGGGAACACGGGCTGCAACTGGGCCAGGGCCAGCACCCTCTGCAGGGCCCCCCGGCAATCTTGTGCCCGCTGCATCCGACTGGAGTCGGCTGTAGCAGTGCTGAAATTAGGCACAGACGAGGGGGGGGCAGGTTGCATGGCCTGCACCAGGCCCCGCCCCCCACCTAGTTCCGTCTTCTGTAGCAAGAATAACTCACATTTAACATTTGACATGTTACCATTGCATATTTTACTTAACACAAATGTTTCATAACATTTGTGTTAAGTAAAATATGCAATAGTAACATGTTAACAAGAGGACAGAACTGTTAGATAAAGTCTCTAGTGTCTCATAGTGTGAGTATGTTAAATTCATTTAAGATCTTGGTGTCAGCATAGTTCCATGCTCCCAAGGTAAAATTATGTTTGCTGTGTAAGGTTCCCACCTTTTTCTCAGTTTTGACCTCTTTGGATTAGCTCTGCTATTACTTTGCCAACAGTGGCATAACTACTCGCTGGTGGGCTCTGGTGCAGGATTGGCACCCGGGCCCCCCTATCGGGCTCTCCCCTTATGAATTGCACATTGGAGTTCTCCAAGCCTCTCCAGCGGGCCCCAAGAGGGAGCAGGCCCTGGTGCAATTGCACTCCCTGCTCTCCTGGTAGTTACGCCACTGTTTTCCAACCTTCTGGCAGTTTTGCACTTGGCTAATTACATAAGGTGTCATAATTGCTATCCTTGCTATATTCAGACTGGGCCAATTTTTCTTCCTCAGAACTCTCTCCCTGAACTTGCAATATCAATGGCAGAAACAGAGCAGTCATTCCAAACCGCCCCGTCCCCCTGTATAATGTAGTCACAGGGAGGCTTAGTATGAAGAACAAACAGAATAGGATTTAGAGACAATTGCTAATTCCTCTCCTAGATATACATGAAAGCCAAGTCTAAAGGTGTTTTTTTAAGGTGAAAACTTTTTGTTGCTGCCCTAGATATTCTTTGAACTGTGAATGAACGACTGCTAGAACAAGGCTTTCGTTTATCTGCAACATTATTATAAGCTAACCTTTTTATTGAGTTAAAGCAGGTTGATACACAAAGAGACTGTATACAGCTGCAGCTTGTCTGTCCTGTATTCTGGTATTTTTAGATTAACAGTATTTTTTTTCAATAGTCTTTTTTGAGTTTTTTGTTATTTGTTTTCTACATGTATTACATATTGTCTCAGATAGGTAATCAATTTTACATGCAAATGACTGCATTAAATGTATAGCCTTTTTATAACACCAACAAAGTGAAAGAAAAATAAACCTTAATAAAGAACTTGAATGAAGAAAATACAATAAAACTGTACCTACATTTGTTTACATTTCATGTTTACTTGGCTTGTGGGTCCCTCTAGCCACGAGGCTCCAAAGGGATCCATTTATGCTAACACTTGGCCTATATTGACTGTTAAAGATTTCAATGAGGTTGCCCACGTTATGCCCCTATACATCATCCATGGGGAACACATTTTTTGGAACAATTTCTGTTTATCCTTGAGTATGTAGGTTAGCTTCTCCATCACCATTATATTACGATGTAGCAATGACTTGCTTGGTGGCGTTAATATTATCTTAATTAGCTTAAATTGTAAATTGGTGAAATTCTCAATTGGTTTGTTTTACAGGGCTTCATAAGGCTCATTTCTCAATGGAATATCTATCATTGTATAGATTTGAATGTAGGGGCAGTTACAACCTCTGAAGCAGTTTGTTGAGTGACCAGGAAACTATTTGGTTAATCTTACTGGGACCATGTACCGCCTTTATAAAAGAATAATAATTAAAATAATAATAAAATAATAATAAAACAAATTTAAAAGAGGTCTCTTGGGTTTAACAGTATTTCTAATAAACCTAAATATTTATTTCTGTGCAGCCTAACTTCTAGATGTGCCACTGACTATTACATACTACTAAAACCAGAACAAACTGATTTATCTTTAAATCCTTTATAAAATCTAAGATTTATTATTAACTGCTCCGAAATACCTTAAAGAAGACTTTCCTTGTACAAAAAAATGACTCAAGCCTGATGTTTTTTGCTGATAAAACAGAAAGCAGACTAAACCTACAGATTAATGAGAAAGCAGAGGACAGACATTCTAGAATGCTCGTTGTCTGCTCTAATTTCACTTCCTCCTCTAACCGTGTCCAATAAACCTGGCCCTCGGGGCATTGAAGAATAACTGCCTGACTTACACAAATGAACCCAAATTACTATTGAGCACATGGGAATTTGTAGTACGTCACCCGCTGAAACACTGGCTCTTGCATAGAATTATGGCTTTAGTTGGCACTAAAACAATAATAAAATGTATTAAATACACAATACAACAATAATGTTTCACAGCCTACTGATTTCCAGTATTGCAATAATTAAACATAATATAAATGTAAACTAATTTCATAATAGGGATTCACCAATTAGATCATTTTTGTGTTGCATACCTCCCAACTGTCCTGTTTTTCGTGGGACAGTTCTGATTTTGACAGCTCAGCCCACAGTCCCGGATATTTTCAGGCCTGGATTTGTGGAGAGGCCACCTAGGCCTGGGCCTAGGGCTGCAGGATTTTATGAGGCGACATGCTGTCCAACCACACCCACATTGGTTCTGAAATTAAAATTTCCATGTGCAAATTCCCATTGCTCCGTCCTGATGATGAAAATTTTAGCAAATAAAAGGGAGGGGACAGGGGCGGCAAACGACAACGGGCCTAGGGGCGCCTGCTATGTAAATCTGGCCCTGGATATTTTACTGAAATGCCCTGACTTTCGCTTTGATCTCCTGCATGAACAGTCAGAAAAAGATACAACATTTCTAACTTAATTTGCTTTTGGCAGAGAGACCAAAATAGATACTTAGATACTTTTGTAACAGTTAACAAGGTCTCTTGGGAGAACGTAAGACTCAAATCTTAAAGGGCAATTCACCTTCATTAGCAAAACTGTAATAACACATAAAAATAACAGAAATCTGTTCAGACTTTCATAACCTACCAAATTTTGTAAAATGAACATGGTAATTGGGGGTGTGGCCACAAAGTGAGCATGTTCAACAAATTCATTGGCATGGCTACAAAAGATTAATTGGGACACCGAATCAAATCCAAAGCGTTTTTAAAGGGGTGGTTCACCTTCAAGTTAACTTTTAGTATATTGTAGAAGGGCCAATTCTAAGAAACTTTTCAACTGGTCTTCATTACTTATTTTTCATAGTTTTTTAATGATTTGCAATTTTCTTCTGTTTCTTTGCAGCTTTCAAATGGGAGTCACTGACACCATCTAAAAACAAATGCTCTGTAAGGTTACAAATGTATTGTTACTGCCACTTTTTATTACCTATCATTCTATTCAGTCCCTCTCCTATTCATATTCCAGTCTCTTATTCAAATCAATGCAGGGTTGCTAGGGTAATTTGTACCCTAGAAACCAAATTGCTGACACTGCACAATAGAGAGCTGCTGAATAAAAAGTTAAATAATTATAAAACCGCAAACAATAAAAAATGAAAACCAATTGCAAATTGTCTCAGAATATCACTCTCTACATTATACTAAAAGTTAACTCAAAGGTGAACAACCCCTTTAATGGACCAAATTCTTGTCACTGTCAGTTGCCCTGTGTGTTAAGTTACATAAAATTAAGGATATGGAACTAGTTAATCTGAATATTGAATATCTAAAAGATTAACTAGCGCTCATGTCCAGCATTGTTTCTGTAAATACAAAAATGTATCAGATGTCACGTCACAAAATTCTGAACTTCCAGAAGTCAATATGAATGTATTAATTTTTACACAGACATAGTCAGGGTTGGACAGGGTCACCCAGGGCGCACCATGACTGGTACTGAAGGGCCCTCTTTCCAGCAACCGGTGTTCAACTTAGGCCCTCCATCTAAAATTTGCCTAGCTGGCGGGGGGAGGGTACGTCCTGGGTGGGGCAGTAGGCTGGGGCTCATGAAGTCCAAAGCCCACCAGGTTTTTTCCCAGTGTCCCAGCAGCCCATTCCAGTGACTGAAAGGAAACCTTGAAATTCTGTCTATGGGGCCCATTTACAAAATTCACTGGAATAGATCGAAGTTCGAACAAATTTGATCGAATTTCGAATGTAGGATTTATTCGTTTGGTCAAATATGCAATTTTTGGCATATCTAATCATCGAATAGCGAATGGTCGAAGGATCGAATAGAATCGAATGAACGAATATTCGATCATTCAACCAGTGAAAGATTTTAATTTTAGAGTTTATTCGATTGCCTACTTCTGCAGATTGGACCTAACGAATTGCAATAGAAGCCTATGGGAGCACTCCCATAGGCTTCTGAAGCTAAATCCTGATCGAATAGGATTCCTACAATCGTTCGAATCGTACGAATCATTCGAATGATCGAATGATTTATTCGACTGATGGAATAAATTTGTATTTGATCGTCGAATGATCAAATATCGAATAAAAGGTAGCCTAAAACTATTCGATTAACATTCGAAAATCGAATGCTAATTGAATATCGAGTAGAAACAAATTTTTTTTTGGGAATAACAGTAAATTTGCCTCATGTGTCTGCCAGCCATGCCCCCCCCAGGATATTACTGTAATGCAATGTAATGTAATGTTTCTCTGATTTCCATGTGTGCCCAACCCGATTTGAAAAGCAAATAGACTTCAAGTCCCAGCATCCTTCACTTCACAATGAAACAATATGAGGGAGGAGACTGCATTACACTGTCAACACAAGGGATCTCAGGACTTAGTTAGAAGGAGTTATAATGGTTTCATTTAGAGCTGCCATATTTTACTGCCGCATGGTCCAGGCAGGGGGACAGGCTGGTGATATCATGGGGTGGACAGTGATGTTGCAGGGTGGACTGGGTGACATAACAGGGTGGGACTATGATATGGCATTGGCCAATCACTGTGTCAATGTAGGCGTGTTCTGCCTAATTATCCTAATTTCTAAGATGAAACAGGCAGTTTTAACCATGGTAGCCCCTTGAAAACTTGTTTAGAACTGGACAGTTAGCAACCCTCATTTCTTTCAGTCTATGGAACATGCTATGTTTATTTAAAAAAATAATTTATAGTTATATCTGGTTCAGATAGCCTATATGCACCTTTTCTACACAAGCACAGCTAAATGAGCTCATGTCAATATAGGGGGAAATATTTACCTTTTTTATTGTAGGGCATATCAGAGGCTAATTCTCGGATAAAGAAGCCATAATACTCTCATTATGAGAGAACTGTCTCCTATAGTAAAAAGACATAAAATATCAACAAAGTTAATTTATTTGCAATGACATGTCATTTATTATTTCTATCCAGTACCACTATAACGGTTCCCTTTAAAGGAGAAGGAATAGCATTTTACGCTTGGGCTGGCACTCCTATCAGCAGATTTCATTTTTCAGATTGTTCAACAGAAATCAAGACTCTTTTTCTATTGCTTTCCTTCTTTTACTTTTTACTGGTTTCCCAAAATTGACGTTTAAAATGTAATGTTTTGGAGTTTCAGTCTGGCAGCTCAGTGATCCAGGAGCATGCATCAGAACTGTAACATTTTGCTAAAAATAGTTGATACAATTAGTTACAATATGTATCAGCAGTATATGAGGAATATTAGCAACTATTGTATCGATTTAATTCACTTTTCTCTGGATCAGCTAATCAGTTCTGCTACTTTCACTTAAACACAAATGTTGTGTTGATGGTTGAATGCAAGTTTTTTCTCAACCCCATTTACTGTTATATTGGGTTACTTTGAAACTGCAGTAAAAAGGCAACTACTCTTTTTTGTGAGGGGACCAAAACATATCTGCATTATACTTTGTATGTATACAATCTGCCATAAATGACAATTAACGTATCCCTTGTGTTTATGTGAAAGTAGACCAATAAACATGCTTTAATGTTAAACAACCCAATCATTAGTCCTGATTTCCAGTAATGTGGATGAACTGAACTTTTTCTATAATTTTGATGACAGAGTTATGCATATTCTTTTCAAAATAGTCTGAGCTTCATATGCAGCGTGTGGCCTATAAGTTAGTAGCTCTTAAGTCAGACCATGTATGGATGCAGATTGTAGAGCATTTTTTGACAAAAATCCTCCCTGTGTGCTCAGACAGGTGAATTACGGCTGTTGCCAATGCTTTTAATATGTGATTGAATCAGCTGTTTCTGCCAGTAACATTAGACTTAGCCTACCCAAACAAAAAAATCACCCTCCGCCTATGCTTGGGGGTGCCTAACTTTTGGCACCCCCAAGTGTAAAATGTTATTCCTTCTCCTTTAATGTCAAAGTAATGGTTTTTAGTGCAATTGCAACTGTGTTATATATTAACAGGCATATTTATTTTGCATTAAGAAACCTCTATAAATGTGGTCTCAGAAACATAGTAGTTACAGTATTAGATATTTGGATAATACCTTTAGGACAAATTACACTTGAGGTTACATCAATTTAGTTTCTTGTCTCAATTATTCATAGCAAGAAATCTACAGATAACGTCCTTTGAACAATTGTTGGAAAGTAATATGTCAGTAGGCGCTCTTAATAAACTTGGCAAACTTTGCTCCTTTATGGCATGTTTTGTATGTTTCTTCCTCCAATTTGCCTTGCATTTATTGGACTCTAATACCAGCAGCTACACCTAGACACAAATTAGAAAACATCAGCTGGATAACAGTGTAGTTTGGCCACATATGGATAACCTGATAAAGGAATATGATAGACATGCTGCCAAATAGATTATATAAGGGCCCACATTTGGGGGCCGATTTACGAAATTCACGTGAAATGATCGAAGTTCGATCGAATACTGATCGTACGAATATGGAGATGCAAATTTGGCCTCTTCGATTCTCGGATATCAAATAGATCGAATAGATCGAATGATCGTATATTCGATCATTCGATGATCGAAGGATTCAAAATTTTAAATTTATTCGACTGCCTACTTCACCTGATTGAATCTACCGAATTGTAATAGAAGCCTATGGGAAGCTCCCCATAGGCTTCTGAGGCTATGGGGCCAAATGAAATGATCGAAGTTCGATCGAATAACGATCGCACAAATTTTTCGTTAAATTTGGCCTCTTCGATCATCGCATATCGAATAGATCAAATAGATCGAATGATCGTATATTCGATCATTTGTTGATCGAAGGAATCATTATTTGTTGATCGAAGGAAAAAAGTTATTCGACTGCCTACTTCGCCAGATTGAACCTACCGGAATTGTAATAGAAGCCTATGGGAAGCTCCCCATAGGCTTCAGAGACTAATTCCTGCTCGAATACCATTCGTACGATTGGATCGTTTGATCGTTCGAATTGTACGAATTTTTCGGATGCTCGAAGGAAATTTCACAATTTTTTTCGCAAAAATTCGAACGATCGTTAACCGATTGTACGAATTCATCAAGAAATCAGATATCGAGCAAAATGATAGCCTAAAACAGTGTTTCTCAACCTTCCTAATGCTGCGACCCTTTAATACAGTTCCTCATGTTGTGGTGACCCTCCAACCAGAAAATATTAAAATATTTTCGTTGCCAGCCCAGAGCGGATTGTTAGGAAAGTACAGGAGACAGTGTGGCTGCATAAAGGTTTGTTTGCTGTGAGTAGTGCGGCAAAAATATTTTGACACACCCATTTTGTGGTCACACCCAAATTACCATTTTGATTTTACAAATTTTAAATGGGCAAGGAGAGCTGTTTGGAAGTCCCTACTAAGGGGATATTGAAAGTTGTAGTGCAACTGGCTTCCCTACACAGGTTACTGAACTACTACTCCCAGAGAGCTACAACCTTGCCCCAGGGCTAGTGGGGAGAGAGATGAACCTGCTCCTGGAACCCCTTAAGTGACCCCTGTGAAAGGGTCATTCGACCCCCAGAGGGGTCCCGACCCCAAGGTTGAGAACCACTGCCCTAAAACAATTCAATAAGCATTTGATGGTCGAATGCTGATCGAATTTCGAATTTGGTCGAATTTATTTTGGGGAATAATAGTAAATTTGCCCCAAAGTGTTTATTTTTTCTTGGATCCATCAGTAAAAACCCCATCCATATTTAATGTACATGTTGTATTTTATTAGATGGTTTTCCTGATCTACATCTAAATACTACATTGAGTGTCATAACCTGTGTTCACATTCTAGCAAAGATTCTTTGAGTAAATATATTTTACAGTCTGTTCCTGTACCATCTCTGCTTCTAATATAGTTTATTAGATCACATCATAATCCTTTTCTCGAAAGAACAGTATGATATAAAATCATCTAGCATTAGAGTACATCCTGTTTTCCCCATCACTTCTCCTTCTCTCCTGCTTGTTCAGTCTAGTAATAGACGTTTTATGATATCCTGGATGGATCTCGACTTGTCAGAGCTTTAGGAGTCATCCCGTGAATAAGTAATTACTGCAGCTGTTATGTCTCACCAAGTACCTTAGCAATGTGTATGCATCAGTGTACCCAAGGCTTTACAAAGGAAAGAAATACAATGATAAGTAAACATTTTGGCCAAATAAAAGTAAACACAGGAAAGAAGACCCTGTTCTGGGCTAAGCTTCTAACAGTGAGGTTTGTGCAAAGCATTCACAAGCTTCTCCTCAAGTGACCTCTCTGCTGTGTTCAGCTCTGCATTCATCAATTACACATGGTGAAGACTTCAGATCCTTTATATATTTTATCCTTCTAGTCAGCACAAAGCTATTATGAAAATAACTGCTTAAACTGATATTTATATTATATGCTTAGGGATGTCTGATTTATCTGTTTCTATGTGGCACTACTATAAGTGGTCTGCAGAGTTGTACAAAGTCACTTCTTAGCACCTGTGAACAGATATGGCCATGCGCATGTTCTTGGGTGCTCAATATGTAAGTGCGACTGTGAGAAGTCACTGATATATGGTTATCATGATGCCCACGTGGAGGTATACACTGGCATCTTTGTGTAATCAAACAGAACTGATGCCACCTAGTTTCCAACACCTTTCTGCCTATTTAAGCCCTTTCTCTTCTCTTTATTATGGTCTCAGCTTGGGTTTGTTACCAGTCCTTTACTGAAGCATTTGTAACTTGCACATGTCTTCCAATCGTGGCCTGTTGTTTTGACATTGAACGAGTTCTGTTTGCCTTGACATCTTGGATGCTTAGCTGATTTGGTGTCTGCTTCCACCGTTGACCCATCTTAATACTGCAAAGCTCTATTACTTCCTTAAAGTGGGATGGGATAGACCAAAGAGGCCACGGAGGCAAGTGATTAGAAAGCTGAGAAGTCTATTTTCATTGATATATTGAGACGTTGAAGCAATGGTATTTTCCAAGGATGTAAACAGAAAAATATATATATTAAAAAATACAAATATTTTTTAAAGCATGGGTTGGTTTCAAAATCTGGCTCTATGCACAAACCTTACAAAAGGACAGAGTACTTAAATGTAAATTTGGTGTCATGTTGATTTTAATTAATGGAATTATTTAAAAAAAAAAAGCATGCAGCCACTTATATATATAGTAACTATTTGTTCTACATCATTTAAAGCACAGGGCATTGCAAATTGCCTTGTGACCCAGGCATTAAATCAATTACCTTCAAGTCTAATATCCAGTGCCGAGATAATCAAAATGTTACAGACATCATTACAACAAAGGGAAGCATTGCACTGCCATGTATATTCCATTAAATAGAAACTTCATGCAGCACATAATTATTGCATTGTCTGCCTCACTGTTTACATTTTTTTTTTTTGCTCACAGGATTTACATCTGCCAAACAATGTTCACATTTTTTGTTGGTGAGTACTGTATATCTCCCTGCAACTCACATGCTCAAATGCAATGACTTTGTGTTATACAGCCTCTGCAAATTGCCCGCTTGTAGAAGCCTCTACACCATATAAAACGTGTCAGGGTTGATAATGAACCATTAAATGGAAGTGAGGTTTAAATGTCAGAAACCAAAGGAATCAGTTTGCTCAAACATTGTGTAATGCTGGAATCTGAAGTAAGGTTGTGTTTTTTAGTTCCCGGATTATATCCTATTGCTGTGCATGCAATTTAATCAGTGTCACGGATACAAAAATTAGATTTCGAATTTGAAATTAAATTAATTGCTATTTTACAATAAATACAGCAGTCCATTAACCCATATAGCTAGGTTGCATTTTTGCTGAAATCATGTAGTATGTTTGAAATTCATGTGTGATGTAATACAGTAAATTCCCTATAACCATAAATGTTCAATACATAAAATTAATGAAAGCTTATTGTCTCCAACATTTCTCTATCCTAATATGTAATACCTCTCTGTCCTTCACTGTCTGTAACTCCATAATAACCATTACCATACAAACCTGTTGTCCTTCATCCAACCAGTCCAAAATATTGCAACTTTTTCTGTGTAGGAGGATAGATGTCCAATATACAGGTGTCAGACCTGTTATCCAGAATGCACAGGATCAGGGATTTTCATAATTTCATATCCAAGTTTACTTAATAATTTAGAGATTAAATAACCCCAATAGAATTGTTTTGCTCCTAGAAGGATTCATTATATGTAAATGCTTGATGAAGGGGTTTACCAGGAAACGTTGCATGCTGCAAGGATTAAACCTATCAACATTACCTTGTGTGCCTCATGGCCAATAAAAGCTGCCAACAGACCAAGTCGGCAGCTTATTGGCCCATGTGTGGGCCCTCCGATGCACTTTCGATATCTGGCTGAAAGTTGGTCAATCGGGCAGGGTGAAAAATCCCATTTGATGGCACCCCGCATCTGTTCGTCGATGCGGTCCTGAGATTCAGCGTCCATATTGGCTGCATTATGATCTGATCATTGGGCCCTAGGGAGTTTTTGAGGACTGTGGGGACCAGGGGGGGGCTGGGGTACACGGGGCTGCGGTTTTGGGCCCCCCAGCAGTCCCTGGTGCCCCACTCCACAAATGTTCGCCTGCTAAATAATTTGGACTCTTCCTCAGCTTTTTGAGATTGCATTAGATGAATTTATGGATTTGACTTTAAGGCTTTGAGCCACATATTTGGTATCCTATACCTGTATTAGGTGCAGGAAGAATTTAAGCCTAATTACAATTTCAGGTATGGTGGTGTTTAAATGGATGCAATGGGGTGCCCTGAAATGATCAGAAAACAGAGTAACAAATAGAATGAGTTTGTGGTTGATAAGAACCAGTCTGAATTAATTAGATTTTGAAAGGGACTACAAACCAAGGCTAATTCCACATGGAGCTGAAAAAGCAGAAACACAGATACTTGATTTATATTCTAAATTGGGCTTAGTATGATTTATCTTAAGGCAGCTTGGTGGCTCTGTAAGAACACTTTCTACCTCGCAGTGCTGAAGTCAACCCCAGCCAGGGCATTATTTCTTTATAGTAACTTGTATTATAGTAGATGTTCTCCCTACGTCTGTGTGGGTTTCCTCACAAACTCCAAAAACATAAAGGCGGGTTAATTGTCTTCTGAATAAACTGATGATTGGATATGTGAATGTTGTAAGATCATAAGCTCTCTGAGTCAGGGAAATATGTATAACCTCTGTAATGTATAGTGGAAATGTGTCAGCGCTTCATAAATAACAGGAGGTTGAAAAAATATATACTTTATAGAGCAGTGATCCCCAACCAGTAGCTCGCAAGCAACATGTTGCTCTCCAACCCCTTGGATGTTGCTCCCAGTGGCCTCAAAGCAGGTGCTTATTATTTAATTACTGGCTTAGAGGCAAGTTTTGGTTGTATAAAAAACAGATGTCCTGCCAAACATTCTCACCTGTAGGCTGCCAGTCCATATAGGGGTTACCAAAAAGCCAATTCAATGGACTTTTTCATGCTTGTGTTGCTCTCCAACTCTTTTTTAAACTTAAATGTGGCTCACGAGCAAAAAAGGTTGCGGACCCCTGGTATAGAGCATTCAAAAGATAAAACGCACACAGCATTTTATTGTACTGTGGGTTTGTAGCACATTTGTCTGCATGGGAAATCCATTGCTTTTCACTTTGGAGGAGTTTATATATTGGGATTCCAAAAGGAATAGTTTGTTTTCCTATCTAATAATCCTGTCTGGCATTTAATTTCTAGAAAGCTTGTGTCATCTTTACTACACTAGTTCCAAAAATACATTTATTATCTGGTAATTATATAGCGCTGACACACACACAGATTATACTGTATATAATTAATATCAGTCCCACTTGTTTGCAAACAATGGTCTCTCAGATCACACTATAGGGCTGTTTTATCATATTGTTAATTAACACCAGAAATTGGTGTGAAAAGCTGTGCAAAATAAATGGCAAATTTATCAACTTGTGTTTATTATTTTAAGGGCCCAAATGCCTCATTTAACACCATGTTTATACCACTTCAGGCCTTGTGTAATCTAGTCAGTGGAAAATTGTCTTGAGTTCAGAACTGCAGCAAAGCAGTGTTCACAGAACACACAGTGATATCAATGTAATCTGGGCTGGAATTAGATG
>CM044442.1:80896975-80911168 GCA_024363595.1 Xenopus borealis | reverse complement strand
GCCAAACGCAACGCAGGGGAGCGCAGGTCCAAAACGCCCGTGTGTACCGGCCCTTAAATAGGTCTTTCACCCACTCCACCCTGCCCAAGCTGGCTTCTGTGTTATTTGTTCCTGCTTAAGTCTGTATCCCCTTTGATGTTCCAATTTTTTAATTATGCCTTTTTTTTGCTTTGATACTTGCTGCCTGTCCTGACTTTTTGCCTGGCCCTGACTATGATTTGTGCCTCCTCCTTGCCTGTACTGTGTTTATATCTGAAGTGTTCCGGTTCCCTGCTGACCGAGCCTCAGAAAGTTCCGGGGCCCCAAAAGGGCATCAGTGAAGACCTGGGTTGTAGGCTATACCAGTGGCCTCCCTAGGATTCCTCTTAATTTGTCATTACAGTAGGCCCCTTGAGAGTGGGGGATACCAAAAAAAAAAAATAAGAACTCAAATGTGGAGGACCAAAGTTCTGGAAAGGGTCTAAAAAAAAGATTTTGGTGTTTTAAGTAATAAGCATGTTTACTCATTGAATCTGAAATCCTATTGGATTGATCAGAGCAGCCAGATAACTTTTTAGATGTTTGCATTCACCTTTTAACTCTTTCATCTCAATGCAGTCTTGATCTTCATGTTTAAAGGCCCACTTCATATCAGTGATTGCTGCATTCATAGGCTGTTTCCACGTATGGTTTCTTTCTCCACTGTCTCTGACGGCAATCCTTTATCCCACTATTATACTTTGCAGTTACAAGCTAGCTTTACGTGGGAAGTTCAAACTCTGATTTCACTATTTCCACCACTAGTTATGATTTTAATAGCTACCAACATGGTGTAGGGGTGGGGGCCTGAAATGAACTAATAAGATTGTTGAGAAGGGTGATCTGGCAACTTTTTGTAAAGAGTCTGAATAATTAATCGTTTTCTTTTTGTTTCCATCATTCTGGGTAATAATCTAGAAACTTCTATTTAAATAAGACAATGTATTTCTGCTGCTAATTTTCCATTCCCTGTTGTACAAGAGACAGACATCTCCACCCATGGTATACAGCTTAAACCAACTTCGAACCCTTACGCCAGACGAAGCTGCGCACTGAGGAAGGATCGTAATTACACAAATTCACTAAGATCAAATTTTTTCCTCAACGTTACCTCTTACGCTAGACTTTACTTCGCCTGGTCAGACCATACATTTCCTAACATATGGCAACACAACTATACAGTGGGCACATGTAGGGCAATAGGACAACTTTATTTTATTTATTAAAGGTTTCCTGGGCTTGTGTAGTGGAATGTAGTGGTTGTAACATATACTTCTATTATACGCTTAAGTTCCCACCATATGCAAATTAGGCATCGCTAGCGTAACTGTGCTTTGCCTGGCGAAGTAACTTCGCACTTTAGTGAATTTGCGTAGCGCTGGTGAAAATTCGCCTGGTGAAGTGCGCGAACGCTAGCGAAGCCAACGCTAGCGAATTTTCGGAACTTAGTGAATTTGCCCCCAAAAACTTTCACAAGAATAAATCTGCACTGCTCTCTTATTAAGTCGACCAAACCTACTTTACTACACTTATAAACGTACTTTCTGCTTTCAAAAAATATGTTTCATTCTTTGTTCTGCCTACCTCGTTAAAGCCCATTTTATAACCATCCACCTTAAAAACAAAATGAAAGCAATAAGAAATCATATTATTTCTTTTAATCATACTGTATCTACTTCCTTACCTAAACGTTTGCTGGCCTCACCTTTGCTCTTTCACCTCTGCAAATGAAGTATGGGAATTTATCTACTCCTCTCACCTTAATACCTGCTACCCAGATAATGTTCTTTTCAAACCTTCTTCCTCTTTATCAAGAAACCTAACCATTATATAGTCTTTACATGTCATAGATAATATTTTCTTCTTCACTACAACTTTCTTTTGGGTTGTCTTAAGGCTCTCTCCTATGCCTTATAGCTTATCAATAGTGATGGGCGAATTTATTCGCCAGGGGCGAATTTGCGGCGAATTCCCGCGATTCGCGAAACGCCAGTGATATTTCGCCTGGCGAAAATTCGAAGAAAAACGAGTCGCGCGTCGTTTTCGATCAGTGTGCCCTGTCTGCTGTTGAGAAAGAGAGTTCATATCAGTCATAGATGCTACAGGATTTCTTATTGTAATCAATTGTAATATGATTCTGAACTAATTAGTTAGCAACTTGAATTGTACAGTTTGTATTATATTTATGCTATATATTATGAGTTGACCCCTAAAGTCAGAAAAGGAACTAAAATGTTCTGAAAGCTTGCTATGATTATATTAGTTAGCCAATAAAGGTTTCACCTTTATACCATTTTGTTATTTTTTATTCAAAAGGGTTGACCAATAACATTTTTACTGGCTAACACGGTACAGCAACTTTACCTGCAATTACAAAGGTAAACTAGTAGATACATTTACTGCATTTATTTATTTATTTTTTGTGTTTTAGTCTGAGAGTTTCTAAGGGGAACATTTAAACAAAAAAAACAAAAACAAAGGGTTGTTTTACTGCTGGTAGCAAACAGCAATTTTTTTCTCTTTCCCTCTGTCTGTTAATTAATGGGGAGGATTTAATCAAGTAAATTCTGATCAGGCTTTGTGTTCTGTGGTTCAAGTGGGTCAGCGCTATTAAAAGCTCAGGGGAAAAATAAGGAGAAAAGGGAAATAATATAGTGTAGTATTTAATTGGAGAGTTGTAGTTGCAAAACCTCATATGGTCAAGTAAAGAATTAATACAGCAAGTAAAGAATCGATAAACTTCCTAGATTTGGAAGTTTATATAAAAAACTCAGAAATTAATTTTAAGACCTTTTTTAAAGAAGTGAATTCCAATAATTACGTACTCCCCATGAGTAACCATCATCCACAATGGATAGGTAACATTCCCTTTGGACAAATGTGCAGGATCAAAAAGAACTGCACAGAAGAAGAAGCAGGACTGGACTGAGAATTAAAATAGGCCCTGGCATTTCAGGTACACAAGAGGCCCATCAGCCCACATAGAGGCCCAAACAGCCCCCACCAGCCCACTAAACACTGACTTTCTATGGGACCTTATAGCAGCCCCTCTGGCATTTGCCCTAACCCACAAATGGCCAGTCCGGGCCTGAGAAGAAGTATTAACTACACAGTTGAGGTTTGTGAGTAATCGTTTCAGGGAGAGAGGATACAATGAAAATGTGGTCCAAAAATTGTATGAAAAAGTACAAAAAATAGATAGACAGAGTCTCCTAAGAGAAAAAGAAGTCTTCTCCACAAAAGACAACCCCTTTGCTAAGAGCATAAAGAAAATTGTTTATAAAAATTGGGAAGTATTAACGTGTGATGGGGAATAAGGAAACATATTGCCCTGAAAAACCAAAGGTAGTATTTAGAAAAACTGATAACTTAAAACAGATATTGACACAAGACTATGTAGAGACAAATAGAACAAAGAAAAAGAAAAATATAGAAGGGTGGGCAGGTTTTTATCCTTGCGCTTCCTGCAAAGCATGTAATTATGGAAAAAATAAAAAAACTTTTACATCTACTGTTGCAAAGGAAGAATTTAAAATACACCAATGTATGAAATGTAACACCGAAAATGTAATACAGGTATGGGATATATTATACAGAATGCTCGGGACCTGGGGTTTGCCAGAAAACGGATCTTTCCGTAATTTGGATCTTCATACCTTAAATCTACTAGAACATCATGTAAACATTAAATAAACCCAATAGACTGGTTTTGCTTCCAATAAGGATTCATTATATCTTAGTTTGGAACAAGTACACGGTACCTTTTTATTATTACAGAGAAAAAGGAAATCATTTTTTAAAATTTTGGATTATTTCATTATAATGGAGTCTATGGGAGACAGACATTCTGTAATTCAGAGATTTCTGGATAACGGGTTTCCAGATAAGGCATCCAATACCTGTATATTGTATACAGTGCCCCTGTGACTTACAATACATTGGTAAGACAAATAGAAAATTACATGATAGAATTAGAGAACATATTAGGAATATAGAAAAGGGTGTTGAAACACACAGGGGCAGATTTATCAAGGGTCGAAGTGAATTTTCGAATTCAAAACTTTGAATTTCAAAGTATTTTTTGGATAATTCGACCATCTAATTGGCCAAAATTCGATTCCAATTGAAAAAACCTCAAAATTCGAATTTTCGAAGTACTGTCTCTTTAAGAAAACTTCAACTTCGATACTTCACCATGTTAAAGCTGGCGAATTGCTATGTTAGCCTATGGGGACCTCCTAGAACTTGTAGCCAAAGTTTGGCTAAGTTTTGGCAAGTAGAAATTTTTAAAGGGGAAGTAGTGCGATCGTATGATTTTAATTCGAGAGAATAACTCAACGGACGAATTTGGCCAATTAGATGGTCGAATTTCAAAGTTTTTTAACTTTGAAATTCGACCCTTGATAAATCTGCCCCACAGTGTATCCAAACATTTTAAACTATAACATGAAAAAACCCCTAAAGGTTAATGTATTGGAGAATAGAAGTAGTAGATAAAAATGGAGAAGTGGAGATATAATAAATGATACACTGAGAAACAAAAGCAAATGGATACATAAATTACAAACACTAGAACCAAAGGGTTTAACTACTGATTTTAATTTAAAAGCATTTATGCAAAAAATCGTAAATGGTGAATAAGACATTTTGTGCATACAGCTACTGAAAAATGCCTTCCCCTTTAAACAAAACAGGGATTGTTTGTCCGTATATTGCAATATATTTAAGCTGGCCAACTATGTCAAAGTCATCCCATATCTGGCCAGTCCTCCAGTCAATTTTCATCTGTAAGGCATTTTTAGTAGCTGTAAGCACAAAATGTCTCAATGTCTTAAATATATTGATAATGGGTTGAGTGCAGAGGACCTCTTGTATTTGACTCTCAGATTACCCAGGGAGGCTGTGGCTCTAATAGGGGTGGTGGGGGAGTGCAAGGAAGGAAAGGCAGGTTCTAGTTATAGGGGATTCAATTATTAGAAAGGTGGATAGGGTAATCTGCCGTAAGGCCCCCTACATGCTAAACAGTCTGCTGCCTGCCTGGTGTTAGGGTTCGGTATGTGGTGGACAGATTATTGGGAGGGGCTGGGGAAGACCCAGCAGTCTTGGTACACAGAGGTACCAATGACAGTTAGAGGAGGTGGTGAAGTCCTGAAGAACGATTTTAAAAAACTAGGTGTAAAGTTGATTGTGAGGACTTCCAAGGTAATTTTTTAAGATATTACCTGTGCCACGAGCAACGCTAAGAAGACAGCGGGAGTTTAGGGAGATTAATGCGTGGCTGAGAGATTAGTGTAGGGAGGAGGGTTTTGGGTTTTTTGGAGAACTGAGGTGATTTCTCAGTCGCTACAGGCTCTTTTCTAGGGATGGGCTGCACCTCAATGATGATGGTGCAGCTGTTTTGGGAGAGAAGATGGCTAGACTGTTGGAGGAGATTTTAAACTAGGTGTGGGGGAGATGAGATAGTGGGCAAAGGAACGGAAAATGGGGGAGGAGATTTGGTTGGGGGTACTGTTAAGGATAAGGAGGACCTCATGGCATTTCTTCAATAAGGCACCATTATTAAATGTATGTTTGCAAATGCAAGGCGTCTGACTGGTAAAATGCGAGAGCTGGAGGTGCTGGTGCTGGAGGGAAAATATGGTGTGGTTGGTGTGGCTGAAACATGGCCGAATGAGTTGCATGACTGGGCAGTTAATATCAGCGCTATACCTTGTTTTGGAGGGACAGAGGCAATAGAAAACCAGGAGGGGTATGTCTGTTTGTTAAGCAGGATTCAAAAGCTTATATAAAGGAGGAGGTGATGTTAGAAAATGATTGGGCAGAAGGCTTATGGGTAGAGTTCTTCACCAATTCTAGAGTCCGGCAAATTCATTGCAGGGGTATGCTATGGACCCCCTAATTTAAGTGAGGAGGAGGAGGCTAAGCTCCTGATGCAAATAGAAAAGGCTGCTTGTTTGGGTAAATTAATGATATTGGGTGATTTAATTTACCCAGATACTCACTGGAGCAACAGTGCTGCCAGATCAGTTAATGGGAACAAGTTTATAAACTTTTGCAGGACAATTTTATGGCACAGGTTGTTGAGGAGCCTACCAGAAAAAAATGCTATTCTGGATCTAGTGATTTCAAATGACCCAGAACTTATAGCAAATGTGCAAGTCATTGAACCCCAGGGTAATATTGACCATAATGTTATATCATTTAATGTCTGGTGCAAAAAACAAACATATACTGGGGCTGCCCTTCAGAGTATTGATTGTGGCATTAAATTTGCAGCTAAAAACACAGATCAGAAATGGTTGTCATTTAAAATGATATTAAATCATTACTGTTTTCAATTTATTCCCTTAAGGAGTAAATGTAGAAGCTCTAATACAGAAGTAAAAAAGTTAATAGGAGCAAAAGTTGCATTTAATGAATATAAACAATATAATAAATGTTGTCAATCAGCAATCTGGAAGGCAAAGAAAGCAAATGAAGAGTTAACTGCAGTGGAGGCGAAAAATAATCCTAAAAAGTTTTTTAAATATATTAATAGTAAAAAGATTTAGGTTGAGAGTGTTTCTACATTGAATTATGGTACCATTATGGTAGTAACAGATACAGAAAAGGCAAATGTGCTAAATCAGTTACTGTAATTTCTTCAGTATATACAAAAGAGGAGTCTGAGTTCCCAGGCTTACCTCATAACTGCACTGATGGCTCAGCTCAATCTAGTCAGTGGCTGACTCAGGATATGATTCAAAAAGCTTTAATGAAAATTAATGTAAACAAGGTTCCAGGGTCTGATGGCATACACCCCGGGTTCTAAGAGAGCTTGGTTCAGTTTTAGACCAGCCCCTATTTCTGATTTTCTTTGATTCTCTTTCATCTGGTATGGTGCCTATGGACTGGTGGAAAGCTGATGTCATTCCAATATTTAAAAAGGGATTACGATCTCAGCCTGGCAATTATAGACCAGGAAGTTTGACATCTGTGGTGGGAAAATTATTTGAAGGCTTGTTAAAGGATCACATTCAAAAGTTTGTCCTAGAGAATGGCATTATGAGCAGCAATCAGCATGGCTTTATGAAGGATAGGTCATGTCAGACAAATTTGATTGCTTTTTATGATGAGGTAAGTAAGATGCTGGACAGTGGGGGGGCAGTAGATGTGATATATTTGGATTTTGTCAAAGAGTTTGATACCGTGCCCCACAAATCACTGCTTTTTAAACTAAGGGCTGTTGGGCTTCATGAAGTTGTTTGCACATGGATAGGAAACTGGCTACAGGATCGGGTACAGAGGGTGGTTGTTAATGGTACATTCTCTACTTGGAGTAAGGTTCTTAGTGGGGTCTCTCAGGATTTATTAACTTGTTCATTAATGACTTAGGGGAGGGTATTGTAGGTAATGTATCAGTGTTTGTAGATGACACAAAACTATCCAGCCCAATAAATTCCATCCACGATGTGGCATCCTTGCAACAGGAGCTTGACAAACTGGCAATCTGGGCAGCTAAGTGGCAAATGAGATTCAATGTTGATAAATGTAAAGTTATGCACCTGGGATGTAAAAATATCCAAGCCACTTATACCCTTAATGGGACTGCACTAGGGAAATCCATTATGGAAAATTACCTTGGAGTCCTTGTAGACCATAAACTTGATGTAGTAAGCAGTGCCAGTCAGCAGCATCAAGGGCAAATAAGGTCTTGAGCTGTATTAAAAGGGGCATAAAGTCATGGGAGGAGGGGGTCATTCTTCCACTTTATAGAGCACTTGTAAGGCCCCAAACAGGACATTATTGTATTAGAGAGGGTACAGAGAAGGGCAACTAAGCTGATAAAAGGTATGGAAAATCTTAGCTATGAGGAAAGTCTGGCCAAATTGGGGATGTTCACATTGGAGAACAGACAGTTAAGGGATGATATGATAACTATGTATAAATATATAAGAGGATCATTTAATAATCTCTTTAATGCTTTAACAATAGGTGTTTCCAGCTAAAAGAGGTCACCCTTTCTGATTAGAATAAAAGAGGTTCCACCTAAATAATGGAAGGAGTTTTTTTTAATAGTGAGAGCTGTGAAGATGTGGAATTCTCTCCCTGAGTCAGTTGTAAAGGCTGATACATTAGATAGCTTTAAGAAGGGGTTGGATGGCTTTTTAGCAAGTGAGGGAATACAGGGTTATGGAAGATAGCTCATAGTACAAGTTGATCCAGGGACTAGTCCAATTGCCATCTTGGAGTCAGGAATGAATTAGGAGGAGCTGCTAGGGCCATGGGCCACCACATGGTACAGAAGCCACAGACAGAAAGACAGAAGGTGTTACATTAATATATTAATTCTTTGAGGTTTAGTTCTCCTTTAACACACATTTAAATTGACCTATCTCATTGTTCTACCTTAAACTAAAGACAGAAATTCCATATTATAGTTATTTTTATCTCTGATCACCAATTATATTTTAAAAATTAATTACATTGATTGATCTCTATTTATTTTAACACGTCCACACCCAATTGCTGACTCCATGAATGTTGCCTTGGCATTATCTTTAATGCTATCATCAACACTGCTCCTGATACACAGTCACTAACTAAACCATGTTGCTTTCACCTTTAAGGGCAGGGGAGATTCGGGGACATTTTGTCGCCGGGCAACTAATCACCTCTTCAGAGCGACAATCTCCCCAAACTGCCTTTTGCCTGCTAAAATGAAAAATCTCATATGGCACTTGTGGTGCTTCGATTTCCGAAGTTGCCTAACGAGGAAACTTCGAGGTGACTGCAGAAATTGAAATCTGTTGCTCATCATAGCAAACAGCATGTGTGCCCATAGTCTTATGTTATTACAAGTCTGCAAGTACAGGAAACCCCAGCAGCTACATTTTTACTAGGCTATCATCTGTAGCAACCAACAGGTAGCCCTATGCCCCCAGTTTGAATGCAAACATCTAATTGGTCCTGGAATGTAATTCATAATGTAAAATGCCAATGGGTCATTATTTACATGATGACCGAACCTGGTGCAAACTTTGCATCTTTTATAAAACGTATAAGTTACTCGAATTATAGCAAACAGAGTGATTGATATTGTTTACTGTAATGGCACAAACATTGCAATACAAAAGGGTAAACATGAAACTAAGAATCTGGTAAAATGGGAGCCTTTTATTTCTCAAAGAACAGTCGAAGCATAATTGGAAAGGGGATTTTTTTTAACAAGGTAGGGCAATGTACAGTATATGTTATTGCATAGCTAAAAACACCTAAAAGGACTGAATATTTTACCCCACCAGAGGTGTGAACAAGTAGAGCCAGAGCTCCAGTTGGGTATACAATATTTTTTTTTCTTTTCCAAAAATTAGTCCCTACCAGTGATAGGTCACCCCACCAGGAGGCAGCTCCTGTTGCAGGCTGCCATGTTGCATAGTGCAGATGCACATAATGAGCAAGTCTCACAAACTGACATCACACATATAATGAATGATTTGTGGTGCTCGCTCATTATGTGCATGCGCGTGTTTCAATATGTCCATCTATACTGGGAGCTCCCGCCTGGAGCAGGGGACCTAGCACTGGTGGGGGGCAATGTTTCTTAGAAAACTGTTTCTCCTACCCAGAGTGCAGGCTGAAGTAACCCCAGCTTTGGTAGGGTAAAAAAGTTCAAGGTGAACGGTGCCCTTTAAAAACAATGTAAGTATGTGTTCATGTTTACTGCAATGCATTTTTGCTAATTTGTCTGTGGTTTTGTCGGTCACTAATTGTAAACCTAAGGGCAGTCAGTGCAACATTCTGTGTGAACACAGGTGTTTAGCTGTTGCATGCAGTTATTTAGCTGTACTTGACAAATATATACACGTCTATTTGGCTGAGGTATGACCTCAAGCTACAGGCCAGCCCTGCCTTTCATCCTTCTGTCTCATGATAAATAAGTGAAAAGTCTAATAACTATGTTTAACCGCTCCATCAAGCAATCTGAAAAACGACTGCCTGGGTGCTTTTAAAGTTGTCATCACAGGGTTGGAAGATTATGCAGTTAATGAATCTTTGCATAGTGGGGATAGTGGATTCTTATTTGTCTTACTAAGGGGTTGTTTTAGGACAAGTCTGTTAAGAACATCTAAATTTATCGCACCAGCTGGCTGTACAATGGATTCAGCCAGGCACAATTTTAATATTAGTATTTTAATACTGGCCTGCCGTAAATAAAAATGTGTGCCAGTAGCTTTCTAAATATTATTTCACATAACAACATTAATCATTTTCTGTGTACAGTGATGGACACAGTTTTATTTTTATTAAATGGTTTCACACTGTTCTTTGCTTTCTTGTGTGTTGGCTGCACTTAATCTCAACTCTAGCTGATTTTAGATAAAAGGGAAACTTTATTAAAGGAAATATAAATGATTATCATAGAATTATAATTTCAATAAATTCCATCATTTCAGCTTTTCTTTGCACCTTGATGTACAGGTATGGGATCCCATACCTGTATTGCATTTACAACTAAATCTATGGTTTTATTAAAGGAGAACTAAAGCCTAACTAAAAAAGTATGCTAGAAATGTGTAAAAATTATATTTTGGGTAATCACAGCCCTTTAGCAGTAAAAATTTGTGTCTCCAAAGAAGCCCCAGTAGCTCCCCATTTTCTTTTCTGCTGATTCACTGAGCATGCTCTGTGCTGCTGTCACTTACTGAGCTTAGGGACCCACTCACAATATAGTGTATTTACAGAATAGAAACATAACAATATAAGGATAATAAGTAATTAATGCAGATAATTACTACCCAACAGCACAGAAACCAGTGCAACTAGCATCTGAATTTAATAATCAGCCCTGTAGCATCATCTTATATTACAGACAAATTTAATTTTTTGCCTGGTCTGACCTGGTGAAGTAAACTCTGGTGAAAGGGTTAGTGTTCAGAAATTTTTTTTTAGTAAATTTGCGTAGTTCCCCCCCTTCTCCAGAGTGTAACTTCGCCAGGCGTTAACTTGCGAAGTAGTGCTAGTCTATCTACTTCGCTAGCGAATTTTTGCCAGGGACACTGTTTGTAAATTGGCGAAGTTGCGAAATGAAGTCACGCTGGCGAATTTTCGCTAGCTTTAGCCACTTCGCACTTTAGTGAATTTCCCCCCAAGGTGTTTGCTTTCCCACACCAACTGTTGTATCAAATCTTGGAGTGCCTTGCCTAAGTCTCTAGGTATTTTCAATAGAACAGTTCTTATAAAGTACAAAAGTTTCAGTAATACTATCATCTTCAAACTTTGATTCTGGTTATCCAGGATAGTTCCATTTGTTATGGGTTTTGGAGCATCTCTATAGTCTTGTAAATTGTAGCGTAATATTAGTCAGCAAATATGTTGGTTAGTAATAACTTTACTTTACTTTTTTTTCGTCTTGGAAAATAACAATAATGTGCAGTATTCTTTGTTTGGCCATTTTTTTAAAAATTATTTTAGCTCATAATACACTTTATCTCCTTGGTAGTATTAGTTCACTCATATGCTTATATTTGTATGCGTTTAGTATCAGGAGTTCTTTTAAAACCTAGATAAACGTGGTTCTTTTATTTTTCTATTTTAGATCATATAGTTGGTTTAAGATTATATTTTGTTTCTTGTTTTAAGTTGTGTAGCTGTTCTCCTTATACCTATAAGCTTTGTGGGCACTCTAAAATGTGATATTTAAGACTTCAGTAATGTAGTAAGTACACTGCACACCCGGAATCTACTCACTCTGCAGTAGTGGTGCCGGTTCTCCGTTGACCTGGCACAGTCCCCTAGCAACAGAAATTTTTTTATTCACAGATTCGCACTCACCCAAATCTCTGCAGTGTGGAAAAAAGTAATCATCTAGTTCTTTGGAGATTTTTTTTGTATAATTGGACAAACACAGTAGTTTAAGTTTTGAGAAAGAAGCCTGTCACCAATTTAAAGCAATCAATCCAAAAATCCTTAGGGCCCTTACACACGGGTGTTTTCAACCTGCGCTCCCCTGCGTTCCGTTTGACTGCGTTCAGCTGCAGGGGAGCGCAGGTCTAGACGCACTCCATTAGTTTCCATGAGGTTGTACCCACAAGATGCGAGTAAGCGCCTAACACAGGTTCAGAGAGCAGGTCGAATGTAAATGTCCTCCATCCTGTCCCCTAACTTTATCTAGCTCTAGGTGCAGATGAGCCATGAGCACTCAGTGAATGACCACTAAGAGATTTTATACCCTTTCTTGGTATCCAGGGCTTTGTTAAATCATGTTTACTAATAGGACAAAGTCAAAAGTCATACAAGAAACTCTATTATCATTCTGATGGGACTTTTTAAAAATTGCAAGATGTATTGGACTTATCATTATTTTTACCACAATCTTTCTGTTTATTACTGACTATGATAACATTAAGTGCAATTACATTTTTTTTATTCTATTTCCATCAAGCTGAAAGGTACAGTAACTATACCAATCAATGAGTAGTCTTAGACTGTGGTTTTTCATAGCCTGCTGAGGCTAGTGGTAACAAGACAAATACATTCCTTTCTGATTCTATCATAGCATAATGAATGGCCAAAGGTGAACTAAGGACAATGTTTTTACCTTATTAACTTCTAGTAAAACTATTATTTCTTTGTACCTACTAGTTCTTTTGATAAAACACTATCTCAATTTGATCCCAGCAAATGATTGGATCATATCGATGGTGCCTATTGAGATCAGTCAGGAGTAGCAGAGACAATTAAATTAATCTTGTGACAACATGCTGACCCTACTTTGCCATGGATTGTAGAAAGGACAGGGCCGGATTTTCTTTTCGGCTGCCACTAGGCCACGGCCCTATTCTGTGTGGTCCTAGCGCACCCTCTTTAGGAGCTGCGTGTCTCCAGTGCTCCACAGAAAGCGGCTAGGGGGCATGCCGCCCCTCACATTTTGCCTGAGAAAGGAGAGCACTTGACAGAGCAGATTACTGCTAAAGTGAGGTTTATTTTGGACTTGCTGACCCTACTGCCAAAATACATCTCTTGGTTTATTGTAAGAGAATGGATCAATTGCCCAGAATGCTTGGGACATGGGGTATACTAGAACAATGGTCCCCAAATTTTTGCTTTGAGGACCATTATCGAGGCAAAATATTTTTCAAGGTCCAGGGGGTTGGGTGCTCCGGGGGGTCAGCAGGGTTGGGAGGGGGGGTTTGGTGTCCAATTCGGCGCACTGGCTTCCATTTTGTTGCACCTTGTAAAGGCTCCAAGGCCCGGTGGTTGTGGATCCCTGTACTAAAAAATATATGGCTTCCATACTTTCCCTCCAGTGAAACACCTGCTCTCATTTTAGGTGACTTCAACATTCCCATTGACAACTCTGCTTCTCCTGCAACCTCTAAACTCCTTTCTCTGACAACGTCATTTGGTCTCTCTCAGTGAACCTACTCACCTACTCGCATTGAGGGTCATGCTCTTGATCTTATATTCTGACACTCGTGCCACCCATCTAACCTTACTAACTCTCCCTAACCCCTATCTGACCATCACCTACTGTCCTCTTAGGTAACACTTTCACCTGCCCTATCACAACCATCTCTTTCCACTCTCATGTAGAGAAGCCTTAATGCAACTGATCCACAACAATTATCAACAGTACTAGCACAATCCATCTCTCATATTAACAATCTTTCATGTCCAAATAGGACAGCTTCTTTCTACAATGCTCCTTCAATAGATCTCGACTCCCTTGCTCCTTCTACCGCCCGTCACAGCCGACCAGCTACACCCCAACCCTAGCAAACTAGTGTAACCCGGTACCTCAGAAGATGTAGTAGATCAGCTGAACGATGGTGGTGGTGGTCACAAACTGACCTTGACTTCATCCACTTCAGATTCATGCTCTTCTGCTACAATCAAGCTCTATCAATCGCTAAAGAACAATACTTCTCTTCTTTAATCTCCACTCTGTCCTCTAAACAGCAGTGACTGTTTGCTACATTTAAATCACTCCTATGCCCCCTTCCACCCATTAATGTAACGGCTCAAGATCTTGCTCATTTCTTTAATCAATCTTATTAGACTAAGCATACCATGTGAAAACAATCTCAGACTAACTTGCAGTCAACTCACATCCACTTTGCAATCCTTCACCCCCTGCAACACCAGATGAAGTTAGCAAACTTCTAGCCTACTCAAAACCCACCTGCTCCCTTG
>CM044442.1:80805576-80821578 GCA_024363595.1 Xenopus borealis | reverse complement strand
TGACATATTTATGTATATTTAGAAGAGTTGGGTATTTTCTGTGGAAATTTCCCTTTTCAGAAGTCTCATCTTCAAAAAATAGTCCCAAAAAGCAGAACATGTACTAGTGGGAAAGAAACTGTGATGCATCATGAGGTCATTTTAAGATGGAAAGAACCCTTGCTAAGTAAAAAGGCACAGTATGAAGAACATCCGTTATTTGCCTTAATTGTTGGGGATTCCCATTCAATAGCCCCTTTGCTTCTCAACAGAATCAACATTTAATCAAAATCACAGCTGAAAACCTGTTGTGGGTGAGCAGAATATCATGTAGAATTATTTTGGGGTTATCTGCATCTTTATTGGAAATACTGTCATCCAAAAATTGTCATTCTAGCCAGTATTTTCTCAACAATTTTAGAATTTTTTTGAGAATACACATTATTTTTACATTGCATTTCTATGTGATTTATTTTCCATTAACTAGACAGTAAAGTAAGAACCCATTAGTAGCTATATATAGATGGTGACATTCTGTTACTATATAGGAAGAACGGACTCATGAGGAAAAAATGTAATGTATATGTAAATGTTGCTTTCTTCCCTCATTTGTCACTAAATTTATACTCCAGTTTTGGAGTGTTACCCTGTCAGAAAACGTAGTCAAAACCAGGCCGGGTCGGTGCGGGCAGAATACAATCGGAGTCAGCTAGGATCAGCGTGACGGGCGTCCCTGCTGAGAGACACACTCTCAAAACATGGGATCTCTTGTTGACTATTCTACCCTTTGCCTCTTTGGGAACTACACCTTAACTCAAAGATAAATATACACTATACATATAATGTATCTTATACTACAGGGGTCCACAGCCTTTTTTTACCTGTGAGCAATATTCTGATGTAAAAAGAGCTGGGGAGCAAAGCAAGCATGAAAAATGTGCCTGGTATTGCAAAATAAATTTTGAGATTAAGGGTTGGTGAGCAACATGTTACACATGTGCCACTGGTTGCCTACTTTCACCAATCTGTGTACCTTGTGTCTCATACCTGTTTCTCCGTTTGGAAGAGCTATTAAGTACAGTGCTATTTACTACTTGTATCAGTATAGTTGTATTTTTGTATATAAACTAAATCTAAAATGCATGTCACTAGAAATGCTGAATTTTATATACTGAACTTAATTGCATTAGCCCAGGGGTCCAGCAGCCCTTTTAATGTAATGATTCCTGTAAACCAAAGGGTTGGGGTGGCCTTGGGCCCATACTATAGGAATTAGCATGTCTAACTTTTAGCTTTAGTTCCCTTTTAATATACAGGAAGGATGCATGACATACTGGGTGTCATTTATAAATACAGTGCTTAACTATTTGTAAAGAGAATAAATTAGCCCAGTGTGTTTATATCTAAAAAGTTGGGCAAGACTGGTCTGTATAAAAGGCTTGTAATCACAAAAAACAATAGCTCCTTTTTTGGGTCGCCACCCAAAAACCCTCTACACTGCTTCCTAAATTGCAAATAGGCTTTTTTTTTAAGTTGGAGACCCAGAAAAGGGGTCATTGTTTTATTTTGCAACCACTTTAATATGTAAACATAATTGTCATTTTTTTTATTTGCACTGCAATTGTTCAAATTACACCACACCTTTCAAGACAGAGAATGACATTTCAGCTATAACTAGTCAGATTTATAAAGATAACAACATATAGAGTTATACTTACATAACTTAAACACATGATGAGCAATGAAAGAAATATAATAAAATAAAAGACTGCGTTGGAGGTAGGACATATTCCCTTAGAGTTCTTGTTTTCCGCAGAACAATCTAGCAAAAAGAAGGGGGAGAAAGCTTTAAGTGCTGGTATAAGTGAAAAGATCCAGATAATATCAAATACCGGTAAAAATAGTAGGGATGCAGTAAATCCATTATATGGGGTTTGTGCCAAATCCTGCATCATTATGACGGACTTAGCTGTATCCCAAACCAAACCTGAACTTTTATTTACGTATGCAAAGTATGGCTTATAAAAACCCTAATTTCCTGGATCGTGTGACAAAAAGTTTAAGGATTTGGGTTCAGTTCAGCCAGGCACTTGGAGTATTCCAAATCCAGCAGAAACCAAACCAAAGCCTGGATTTGGTGTATCCCCCAATAATAATACTTCCATTCGCACCCCCTGACCTCCTTAATATCTGGATGAAAAGCTTAAGTCTCTTTCTTTCAACCCCTTTTTATAATGAATTCCTCAGCCATTAAGTCCAGGACAATGGCAATAGCAGAACAGTGAGCAGTGGATAGTAAACAGACCTCCCTGCACAAGATTTGAACTTTTAAAACATCGAGCACTTTACTCAAATGCTTAATACACATTTATTAAAGTGAAAAGGCAAATGAGAGGGATGAGTCTATGTAGGTATCTAACTTGATCCATATTTTTTATCAGTGCTACTAAGGGGCAGTGAAATCTCACAGCAGACGGTTATTTGGTTGTTTTAGGCTGCCTCCTCTACTTTCTACGCACTTGATTTATCACATGCTCACTGACATTCACTTCCCTTTTTGTGGTTTGCAGAACATGTAGTATGTGTGGGATGGCATTAAAAAATGAAAAGGGTAAAAGTGTGTGGGATGGAAAAAATATATGAATATAAATATTTGCTGCCCACAAAATGTCACACATGGGCAGAGCAGTTTAAAAGGTTTTATGCATTTTCGTAACTGTATAATGATTTTAATAACAATTTAGCCAGCATTATAAAAGATATGTAGTGATTTACAATCAAATCATTATCCTGTCACTATTACTGAGGGGTGACTTTGTAATTCACCCGGCAAGCCCCACCCCAGTATATTTTATCCCAGGATGGTGCTCTTTTTCTTTAAAAAATACACAGGAATTAGCCTACTGTCCAACAGATTATCCTGCTGCTCCAAGGTATCTCATTTACTTCTCCAGGCAAGAACACAAGCAGTAAGGTTGTTTTTTATTTTTTACTAAAAGGCGTACATGTCCAGCAAGGAATGCCTGGCAGCAGTGAAGAAGATGGCAACACTCTTCTTAAACCTTTGGCAGGTGAATTTCTTTCTGGATTAACTGATTTTAGTCTCAAAAGGGTTCCTCATAAATTATTGCTGACCCCAAAAATTTAGATTTTCTTGTAATAATTTCTTCAAACTTAAAGGCGTGGTTAAAGGGAAACTGTCATGGGAAAACATGTTTTTTTTTAAAAATGTATCAGTTAATAGTGCTGCTCCAGTAGACTTCTGCACTGAAATCCATTTCTCAAAAGAGCAAACAGGTTTTTTTATATTCAGTTTTGAAATCTGACATGGGGCTAGCCATTTTGTCAATTTCCCAGCTGCCCCAGTCATGTGACTTGTGCCAGCACTTCAGGAGGGAACTGCTTTCTGGCAGGCTGTTGTTTTTCCTTCTCAATGTAACTGAATAGTACGCAGTGGGACATGGGTTTTACTATTGAGTGCTATTCTTAGATGTACCAGGCAGCTGTTATCTTGTGTTAGGGAGCTGTTATCTGTTTATCTTCCCATTGTTCTTTTGTTAGGCTGTTGGGTGGGGGAAAGGGAGGGGGTGATTTCACTCCAACTTGCAGTACAGCAGTAAAGAGTGATTGAAGTTTATCAGAGCACAAGTCACATGACTTGGGGCAGCTGGGAAATTGACAATATGTCTAGCCCCATGTCAGATTTAAAAATGAAATATGAAAAAATCTGTTTGCTCTTTTGATAAATGGATTTCAATGCAGAATTCTTCTGGAACAACACTATTAACTGATACATTTTTTTCCCATGACAGGATCCATTTAACCTTTAAGTTCACTTTTAATATGTTATAGAATGTTGTAGTCTGCATTTTTTATTTTGTATAGTTTTTTTTTTTAATCCATCTTTCAAATAGTGGTCACAGACCCCATCTAAAACACAAATGCTCTGAAAGGCAACACGTATTGTTAGTGCAACTTTTGATTACTCATCTTTCTATCCAGGTCCTCTACTATTCATATTAATCGTCTCTTTTTTCAAATCAATGTAATTTGGACCCCAGCAGCCAAATTGCTGGAACTGCAAACTGGAGAGCTGATTATTTTAAAACGAAATAACTCAAAAGCCACAAAATATGAAAACCAACTGCAAATTAGTTGGGAGGGGGAACAACTCCTTTGCGATAATGGCACAGGGATGGTTACCACTTTCTATGAGGTTTTATAGGTCCTGTATTTGTATTTGCATCTTCATTGAGTACTTGTGAGAAAGTAGTACAGGTATGGAGCCTGTTATTCTTTCCATAATTTGGATCTCTATATCTGGAAAATCATGTAAACAATAAGGGGCAGATTTAGCAAACTCTCATGAAGGATTTGAAATTCGATCGAATATTCAAAAAGATTCAAATTCAAATTCTCGAATGTTTTTGAAGACCACAAAATTTAGAAAATTCGTTCACATCGAATTATTCGAATAGTTTTAATAAAAATCTATTAGAATATTCGATAGTAGAATAACTTGCCCTTTAAATTTATATTCGACTACCTAGTTCGCCAGTTTCAATCTACCGAATTGGTTTTAATTATTTTTGATCGAATAAAAAAATTTGATCGAATGGTTAAAATCGTTTGAATTGTTAGATGTGAAGGATTTCATCGATTAATAGAATCGAAGAATTCTTTCTATCCGATCGTTCGTTTGATCGAATTGCGGTAAAATCTTTCAAATGCGATAGACGAATTAGAAGGATTTCAATTCTACCACAATTCATTTCAAGGGTAAATTCACGCTCGAATCTGACCAAAAATAAACCCAACAGGCTGATTTTGTTCCCAATAAGGATTCATTATATCTTAGTTTGGATCAAGTTCAAGTTACTGTTTGTATATTACGGAGAAAAAGGTAAAAAAAAAATGAAATTGGATTATTTGATTATAATGAAGTCTATAGGAGACGGCCTTTCTGTAATTTGGAGTTTTTTAGACAATGGGTTTCCGGATAACAGATCCAATACCTATATTGCTTGTGTAGGTATGGGATGAATTTACAATTTCCTACCTGTAAGTGTTACATTGACAGCAGTGTTTCTGTATTCCTCAGAAGCCTTCCCCAATAAGCATAAGTGGATTCCGCTGTCTGTGACTGTGCAGTTGTTGAACCAAATCTCACATTGGATTTCCATCACTGAACTGTCTTCTCTGTTTGTATTATTCTGGAAAGCAATGTTACAGGTTATTAACTTATGAACACTTTGTTACTCTGCAAAATGCAGACTGCTGTGGGATACACTGAATGGTTGAAACTGTCATGCCCACCCATAGTTCTAAGCGGCTTTCCAATTGCATTACAAAAAAGGTCAGCAGTTTTATGAAACTGATCGGAAAATGTCATTGCAACTGAAGCAGGGTTTGTTTATTCTCATCGTCTGACTCTTGTAATACAAGTCAGCTCTCCTCCAGGTTTGTCACCTAGTTCATTTCTGGAGTCAGAACCAGAAGAGAATAAACCATACAGACTCATTTTGTTTTCAACGTTTATAAATAACTATAAAGTCGTTGAGCTTTTGTAATGATTGTACAGTATATGGAAAGTTGCTATGTATGACATTTTTTATGCAAAAAAAACTGTTTTTGGGTGGAGGTCCCTTTTAATTATGAAACCATATAGTACAGTATGTTACCAGTCATTTGGACCTGTTTTCAAGATGTTAGTAGCTACTACTGTGAAAACAGAAGTCTTGTTAGAAAACCCTACACAAATGTACTGTGTACTGATTAATACTACATTTGTTAAATGGAGTGTGGTTTGTCGAAAAGTATTTTTAGACATTAGGGGAATGTAATATACATCGGTAACGCAAAAACTATTCGCAATGCGAAAAGTTAAGCCTTTGCGCAAAGGTAATATACCTTTTTGTGAAGCCGGAAACTGTTTAGCGACCACTTCCGCCAGTGGAAAGCCGTTTGTGAATTTTATACTTTGCGCCAATGCGCAGTCAATGTAATAAAACTTCTTACTGAAAAAGTCGCAATGTTTGCTCCAAAAGATTACGACACCTTCAAGCACTTCTGAAGAGTGCGCAATTACAATTCGCAATGCGTAATAACGATTCGCAGTGCAATAACTGTTTAAGGAACAATATTATATTGCGAGATGTGGTTTTTTAATCTTATTGGTGCGCAATGTTTTGCTCTTTGCGACTTTAATTAAATTCCCCCCAAAGTCAGGGGAGTGACTACAGAGAAAGCAGACCCTGTGAATGCAGGGGGGGCAGGAGGTATAGGGCCCGTGAGGCCCTAAGGGCAAGGTCAGATGTGGTGTTTTTACTCTGCGCTTTTAAGAAAGCTACTGAAACCACACACAACTTTCAACATGCGTTTTTCATTGTACTCATTCCCCATAATTCCGCTGGCTAGAAATAGAAAATAGAAAAGCTATTTCTATGAAAAATGGAGCAGGAATGATTTTCAATATGCAACGTAATTATTTCACCAGCCTAATACGCAGTAAAAGCATATACTGTATGTGTCATTTATCTCGCAAGAATTTGGACACCATATTTAAAATACGCTGTGTTTTTACATAAAGTTTGGTTTTAAACATGCAGATCCCATAGGGTGCTATGAAGTTAGTTCTATACTTATTCTAACTGATCTAATTGATCTGTATTTATATATATATTATCAATAATTCTCTTTCTCAGGACATTTTTGTTGAGTGGCCTTTGGTTGCTATATGCTATACCTAGCAACAACCTTGTATGGTCATCTTAATTGGACTGGAATATGGTTACAAAGTATATTTTTAATCTAGCTAATCTTTTATTCTGTTTTTAAAGGTATCACTTGTGTAGATAAAGTGAAGCTACACAGTGTAACTATAGTGAAGGAGAGTGGATACATACTGTGGCACTACTTGTGGATTTGTTTACAAAGGATATTTTTAATCCAGTTAAAAATAAAAAATTTTTATTTTGTTTTGTATATGTATTAATTGCACTATATAATTATAGAGAAAGAGACTGTAATGTACACGTTGGCACTACTTTGTGTATGTTTTTATCTATTTATTCTGTTTTGGCTTGCACATGGACTTTTAAAAGAAATACTTCTTTTAGTCTAATGATATGGATACACCTGGAGACTTTGATGACTCACTTGGTGGGAGGATGGGTGTGCTTAAAAGACTTCACGCTGTATACTGGGATTACACTTGAGAAAGGGCTAATGCCCGAAACATGTCGTGTGATTTGTAGTCAATAAAAAACATTTTTCTAGCAGCAATTGCTATTTGAGTGCTCTCCTCTAAATTGCTGATTTCTGAGATCCCATAGAGTCTATTGATTTGGTCGTTTCTTGACGTATCGGCGTTTCTGCTGAAAAACGCCAATGCCGGCTTCCCGTGGAGGATTGCGGCTTGCAAGCCCCTTGTGAAAATCGCCATAGTGCGTTTTTCATTAGTTTCAGTAAGGGTTGCCACCTGGCTGGTATTTTACCGGGCTGGCCGGTATTTTTAGTGGTTGATCCCAATGTTATTAATAGGAAAAAAAGATAAATATATAGGAAGGCCGGTATATTTTTCAAGAAAAGGTGGCAACCCTAATTTCAGTGGTAGTGTAGATTATGTGTATTTACGCCGGACTGAGCTTTTTTAAAAATGCAACGTAAAAATGCCATGTCTGGCATTGCCCTAATTCATATACAAATTATATATACGTTGATAAAACAAGTCAACTGCTTGACATTTTGGGGGCCTGAAAAATAGTTTGCTGTAGGGGCCCACTGAGATCTAGTTAAGCTACTATCCTTAGTATATATAGGAAAAATATACCGCACAGCAGCAATGAACCTTTTCTAAAGCTACCCATACATCAGCAGATATTGACTGCCAACTTGGCCACTCTGGACCACCTCAGCAGTTACTGGCCAAAAATGTATGCCTGTCTAATGATTTCTGCCTGGGGGTCAGTCAGGGTTGGACTGTCCTGACTTTTTACCAGGAGAAAACCTGGTGGGCCCTGGTCCTGTTGGGGCTGGAGTGGTGGGCCCTTTGCTTGGGTTTTCCAGTGGGCCCCACCTTTCCCAGTCCAACACTAGGGCCAGTCACATATCTAGCATGCTAAATGATTGTTATAATGACATAAAAGGCACACTGTCATGGGAATACGTGTTTTTTCCAAAAAGCATCAGTTAATAGTGCTCCAGCAGAATTCTGCACTGAAATCTATTTCTCCAAAGTGCAAACAGATTTTTTTTAAAATTCAGTTTTGAAATCTGACAGGAGGCTAGACATATTGTGAGTTTCCCAGTTGCCCCCAGTCATGTGACTTGTGCTCTGATAAACTTCAGTCACGCTTTACTGCTGTACTGCAAGTTGGAGTAATATCACCCCTCCCTTACCCCTGCAGCAGCCTCACAACAGAACAATGGGAAGGTAACCAGATAGCAGCTCATGCTCATGATTAAGGGCAGCTGTGCCCGAAACGCGTCGAGCTTTTCCCATGTGGCGTGTGCTGTTTTCTACTTTTTAACATTATGGATTAAATAAAGCTTATCGTTTTTACCGAATATTTGGAGTGCGGATCCACATTCTTCTATTTCCTACTTGTTACATATGGCTTAGGACGCCATGGATTTCCAGCACCCATCGTTTATCTACAGCTGACCGACTTTTATCCATTGAAACCACTACGGTGAGTCTGAGCGGTTTTTCCATTTTTCTAGCAGCTCTAAAAGCCAAGTCCCACAGAGACTGATTCAGTCACATTAAGTAGGCAAAATAACAGCCTGCCAGAAAGTAGTTTTTCATTGTAAATCTGTATGTTCAATTCATATGACCATTTAAAGGAACAGTAACATCAAAAAATGGTCAAAAAAAAAAAAGTGTTTTAAAGTAATAAAATATAAAGCAGTGCTGCCTTGCACTGGTAAAATTGATGTGTTTGCTTCAGAAATGCTACTATTGTGTATATAAATTAGCTGCTGTGTAGCAATGGGGGCAAAGGAGAAAATGCTCTGGTTACACAGCAGATAAGCTCTGTAGCACATAATGGTGTTATCTGTTATCAACTATTTAACTTGTGCCATATAGCCTTTTTTCAACTTCAGTACCCAAGTGATATACCAGATCCAGAATATTGGTATTTCCAGTCAGTGAACAAAAATAAAATTTTCCATGCACATATCAATAACACATTTTGCAATTTCATTTCTTACTTATTCTGGGGCCTCAGCCTATATATTTATGAACAGGATCAGTATTTGCGAGTTTCATTCAATAAGAACCAGTGATCTGTGAAAGTAGCAATGTGGGTGAATTCTATTTTTGGAAGGCCTGTTTTTGCTCATTTCATATACCAATAATGCAAATAAGCAAGGACACCTGTACTTACACCGTGATATTCTTAAAACCAATGTTCCCTCTAAGGTGTGTGCTTGCACATGAAAAGTTTGAGGCCAGCACACACAGCAAACTGTGGGGTGCACAAAGAATTTTGACCTGAGTACACAGTTTTTAAAAACTGCACATACAAGTTTAAAATGTGCACACAAAATATTTTTTTTGAGCACATAGCTGAGAAGGAATTAGAGGGAACATTGCTTACAACCTCTCTTTCCAGGCCCGGACTGGCCATTCGTGGGTTAGGGCAAATGCCAGAGGGGCTGCTATAAGGTCCCATAGAAAGTCAGTATTTAGTGGGCTGGTGGGGGCCGTTTGGGCCTCTATGTGGGCTAATGGGCCTCTTGTGTACCTGAAATGCCAGGGCCTATTTTAATTCTCAGTCCAGTCCTGTCTCCTTCTATTCTAATGGCTGAGGCTATTGTCCATTTTTAATATACAAATAAGAGCAGAACTCTTCCTTTTGATGGACAAATGAATGCTGAAAACCATGGTGAAATAATTAGCGGATGGATAGGTTACATGTCCTGTGTACCAAAGTGCTTTTATTGCTGATGATGCTAGTTAGTAAATTCATACATACTGGCATATTGACATGCATTTATTGTTAGCATTCAACTTAAATGTAAACTTATTGATACTCAACCCAAAAGTTACAAACTCCTATCCCCCTGCCCTACATAGACCCCCTCCCTCCTCCCCCCAGCCTAGCTGCTACCCCAGAAAATGCCCCCAACTCTTTACTTACCCCTCTGTGCAGATTCAGGGATTGGAGTTCAAGGTAGCCATCTTCCAAGTCTTTGGTAAACTTTGTGTCTTCTTCCGGAACTTCGTCAATTTCGGCGTATGCGCAGTTGTCGCAAGGCGGGAAATCAGTGGCATAACTAGATGTTACTGGGCCCCACAGCAAATTAATTTTTGGGCCCCCAACATATCCAAAGGCTGTCCTGTTTAACCAGTATGTATTGATATTGTATATGAATCAGAGCCTCATGGGCCCCCTATATATAGGGTAGGATTTTTTTTTGTTGAGTTCTCCTTTAATCTCAGCCTTTTTTTAAGTTATTGTTTGAACAAACAATTTTAAAATGATTTCAAGTCACAGTTTGTTACATTGTGTTTGTACTCCACATACTATAAATGTCTTACTGGCAGCCAGGGCTGAAACTAGGGTTGCCACCTTTTAGAAATGTCCTTACCGGCCGGCGGGGGCGGAGCCAAAAGGGGCGTGCCATGACGTCAAAGGGGGCGTGCTGTGACGTCAAAGGGGGCGGAGCCACGCGAGCGATCGGCTGAAGACACGAGAAAGGTAAGTTTCTCATTGGATTTAGGCAAGGGCCATTTTTAAGGGGTATTACAAATTTACCGGCAGCTACATTGCCCGTAAATTTGTAATACTGGCCCCAGCCTTGGCTGGTGTTTTACCGGCTAGGCCGGTAAAATACCAGCCGGGTGGCAACCCTAGCTGAAACTAGGGGTAGGCAGATTAGGCACGTGCCTAGTGCACAAAGCTGGGGGGGGGGGGCACAACGCACATACCTTCTCTGCCTCCTACCTCTAGTCTGTTCCCCTCTCTCCTCACTCTGCCAGAAGTGTGGGACTGTTCGGGTGTGCATGTCTATTCACACGCAGGTGTCTGTGGGCATGCCTATTTGCGTGTGCATCTATTCTGCGCCATGACCAGCCAGGTTGCCTAAGCAGCATTTTGCCTTTTCACCCATCCCTCAGCTTAAAACAGGAGTCCCCAACCCTTTTTACCCATGAGCCACATTCAAATGTAAAAAAAATTCTGGAGCAACACAAGCATGAAGAAAGTCCAGGTGGATGTCAAAAAATAGGGCTGTCTTTGGGTATTTACTAGCCCCTATGTGGACTGGCAGCCTTAAGGGGCACAGGTGTCCAAATCGGGTTCACTGGTGTTCAATTCTGCGCGCTGGCATCCAATACGGTATCCTGCATTAATTTTGGCGGCTCAGTTCTGACATGCAGACTGGTGGTTGGGGACTCTTGCCTTAAAGCAATCACCCTAGGAACATTTGGGGTCAGTTATCACCAAACAACATTTTATTGGGAGTAAATGGCCTGTGTGAAACCTGAAAATGATGTCTAAAGGCACATGAGGAGTTTTGACTGCTGCCAGGGTGGCGTTGGCCTTCCACAGTACCAGTGGATGCTTAAAGCCCTATTTAATTTAAAAATTAAATGTGTGTGGGCCCTGGGTGTCAGATTCTTGTTGAGGCCAGTTACTGTGCCTCTTGTCATTGCTTCCCTTAGAAAAGCATGGGAATTTCTACCTATAGCTACTGTATATACCTATATTTCTACCTATAGCAGTGATAGAGGTAGTAACAGAGGGGGTGCTGTTCTGCAAGTCTTGCTGTAGCTATATCCATAACCCATGAATAAAAATTGTAATCTATTTCAACCAAATCATTTTGGCACACCAGAATGATTTCTATGAAATGCAAATATTACCAAAACAATTATTTGCTTATTTTTGTTAATACACATCAGAACTAATAGCATATCATTAATCTAATTCAGCTGTCTTTTATTAAAACATACTATTTATCACTTTAAGTAAATGGGTATAACGGAATGTAAACACACAGGAAGCACAAGCACACAGTGGCAGCACAATGAAATACTCACATGCGGTTGTCTCAGGCACTGAGACATGTTTGTACACATAAATGTGTGGTTGCTATGCAGGGCACATAGTAACTCTGTATCCTGGTAGCACACCAAGGTCATGTTTGGCTGAACTGTTTGAAGCTCTTTGTTATCCACCAGGTACCACACTGTGAAGTCAAAACAACCCATGTAAGTGTATAAATCAACATAAAGCAGCGTATAACTGAAGAAATGCACACTGAATATACGGTACTAGCCAGCCATAATAATATATACTTACAGTTCCCAAGAATGAAATATTTCAGAAACCAGTTGAAGTGCATTTCTGCTTGAGCTCCAGCGTGAATGGCATATCTTGCTGTCCTGCTGTCAGCTCACAGCAGGGATTTCCTATGTCGTAATGAAACTTCAACCAAAGCTTAGCGTGTAGAAGGGGAATTCCCTTCATGAATCAGAAAGAAATTAATAAAATTCCACGCCCTGGTCTCCTTCATATGCCCTGCCACCTAAAATAATAATTATGTAATGTAAATGTTAGCTTTTTTACTACAAATGCAAAGATAGACACACACACACCGTTGTTTAGTCAGTTCTAGTGGAGGCACTAGGCACTATGTAAGGGGAGGAAGGGGTTAACCTGCTGTTACCATGGTTACCAATAATCTTTTCTCCATGATGAAAGTCCACACTTCAAATCTGTATATTGAAGTTTTATTTGGCTTTACTCTCCCTTTACATTAAAACGGTTCTTTCACACATCCAGGGCAATCAGACATGATCATATTCAGTGACATGTCTGTCTCCAACATCAGCTAAGCCAAAGTTTCCAATAAGGGTTCACTTTCCCAAGCCCAGACAACTTTCGGGACTTCCCTTTCTAGGGTTAATCACCACCTTTCCTGTACTAACAGCCCAACACCTGACTATGTCCCCTTGTCCTACTCCGGAAGGAATTTCCTCTGTGACACCTTTCAGTCCTACTCCGACATATGCACTATGTCCCTCTGAATTTTTTTCCCCCCTCCTTCAGGATGTCCGTGTCGTTTGTCTAACACTCTGGTCCCTTTCTGGCAAAGCCTTGGTTCCTAAGCCACTACCTCCTCGTCGGGGTCAAAGCTACCCATTCTGGCTGGAAACTGAGGGGCAAATTCACTAAAGCGCAAAGCATCCAACGCTAACGCTTATTCGACAGTGTGACGTCATTTCGCAACTTCGCCAATTCACTAACAGTGTCCCTGGAGAAAATTAGTTAGCGAAGTAAATAGACTAGCGCAACTTCGCACCCTAACGCCAGTCGAAGTTGCGCACTGACGAAGGGACGCAACTACGCTAATTAACTAAGATGCCCATTTTACTGAACGTTACCTCTTGCGCTAGACTTTACTTCACCAGGTCAGACCTGGCAAAGTTCAATACAATAGATAGGAGTTTGAAAAAAAACTTGACATTTTTTTCTAAGTCCCAAAAAAACGCTGGCATCTTTTACTTTTTTTTAGGGTGATAGTCTGAAAAATTTTGGGGGTTACCCTCCTCCCCCCCTTCATTTCCTAACATATGGCAACACAACTATACAGGGGGCACACGTTTAGGGCAATAGGACAACTTTATTTTATTTATTAAAGGTTTCCTGGGCTTGTGTTGTGTAATGTAGTGGCTGTAACATATACTTATATTCGTGCCGTATGCAAATTAGACATCGTTAGTGTAAATGCGCTTTGCCTGGCAAAGTAACGGTAGCGCAACTTTGCTGCCGTTGGCCTCCCTTCGCCTTTTAGTGAATTAGCAGTGGGCTGGCAAAAATTTGCCTGCCGAAGTGCGGCGAGGCCATCGCTAGCGCATTTTCGACGCTTAGTGAATTTGCTACTGACTGTCTGAACTTCCTAGTACTTCTATTACATGCCCTGTCACTTTCTACGTCCAAGATGAAAAAGGAGAAAACCCTGCCCTGTGTGTGTGTTTCCCCTTTAAATACTTTTTCAACTGCAGCCACTACCAGGACTTTTACTTTGCATGTGCCTGACGCTTGCTGCTCACTTACCAAGCACATAAACCCTGCTCCATAGCATCTTGTAGTGAAACTGGGGAATTACACTTAAACTTAACTTTTAAATAAAATATTTTCAATCATCCAACATTCATTACTGTTATATGACACACAATTCACAAACAGATTTTCGTTAAACATTCGGTCACCTTATTACAACTATACTACTAGAACACTGTCAAACCCCAACAGTCTTTCATCTTACTTTCTCTCTAATGAGCAAGTTTCTGCGATTAGCCTGTTTGAAGCATCAGTAAGTAATCAGTACAACTGGCCAACACTGTGTAATATATGGCAGAATTGATTATTACTGTACAGCCTTTGTTTCATTTCCAGTGAATATGTAACCTTGTTATTATTAGCTAGAACTGTGCAACGTGTGTAAAAGTTGAATAAACCTCCCCCAATTATTTTCTGGCTCAGACTTAGGTGTTTACCAGTGAGCTAGATGTAACTTTGGAGAAGTCGTTAGAGGTACAGGCACAATGATCAGTAGGTAATAGATCAAGTATTGAGGATAAAATACATAAGAATAACTAATAAAAAGAGAGGAAAAAGCAAAAGGCAAGTTAGTTAGTAACTTAGTGCGAATCTGGCTGCCATGTAATAATTCAGCTGGAGATGATTGGGTTGTTGCATGGCACGTTGCTCTGTAGTTATGTAGGAACTCTGTAGTAAACACTTTCCAAGATTTCCCAGTAAGATTTGCTGTCTGTAGTGCTTCTTTCAGACTTCTGTTGAATCGCTTGATTTCTCCATTTGCTTGTGGGTAATACACTGAAGATTTCCTATGCATAATATTCCTCTCTCTCACAAAGATTTCAAACTCAGATGAGACAATTGTGGTCCATTGTCTGATATTAACTCCTTTGGATTTCCTTCTCTGCTGAAGACTGTAGACAGAAATGGTATTACTGTAGCTGATGTTATATGAGAAACGCAATTCTGGCCATTTACTGTAATAGTCTATCAGAGTTATAGCAAATCTGCAGTCTATAGGGGTGTCTGCAAAAGGACCCACAATATCAATAACAAGTTTTTCCCATGCTGAATCAGGGAATGTTACTGGCTGAAGTGATGGTGTATGTGTGATAGCTGTTTTGTCATGATTCTGACAAGTAACACAAGAATGAATGGCAGTTACCACATCAGCATCCATTGCTGGCCACCAGTATAGTTCCCGTAGTCTTTGTTTTGTACATACAATTCATTGATGACTCTCATGTGCAAGTTGTATGAGCTTTTCTCTCAAGGCCTCTGGTACCAGTAAGCAGTGAGCTCCACTGACAACATAGCCATCTACTAAGGACAGTTCGTGTCTAATCCTTTAGTAAGGTTGAAGATCAGGGCTAAGTTTTTTCTCAGCATTTGGCCATTTGCTTTGTAAGATGTCCCGTAGTTTTACTTGAATTGGACATGTGAGGCAAGCTTGCTTAAAATCAGCAGCTGTAACAGTAGATGATAGTAAATCAGTCAGTGCTACAACTTCTATGTCCTCATCCAGTGTATCAGAAGCTGCAGGTAAAGGTAAATGTGACAAACAATTGGCAATAACATTTTTCCTGGTTTGTATTGTATTTTGTAGTTGAAATTCAGTAGCCTTGCTGACCATCTAGCTATATGCATTCCAGCTCTTCCTAGTCCCTTTGTTGTAAGTAGTGTAGTTAAAGGGCTATATCAGTGCTTAAGGTAAATTATCTACCCCATAGGTAGGTTATCCATTTTTTGTTGTTGACCAAACACATGCTAGAGTTTCTGGTGCTCTGGTGGTCTCTGTAAGTGTTCTGCATGCAAATGCAACAGTTTTCTCTAAATGATCAGCATGGATCTGTGTGAGAATTGCACCAACCCCATAGTTTGAAGCATCTGTGGTAACCATGGTAGGTAGTGCAGGATCAAATAAAGCTAGTGCTGGACTGTTTCAAAGCTATGTTGAGCAGTCTCT
>CM044442.1:80737430-80750553 GCA_024363595.1 Xenopus borealis | reverse complement strand
TTATCAAGGATATTGTGCAAGTGTTACATGTGGGTTTAAATACCCAATACTCCAAAAAAAGGAAGGGATGTGCTTAGGTGACATCAATATTTGCATACATCAATTAACCAATGACATTACATAATCAATCAGTTTTTCACAGATGTATTCATTTTTTTTAGAACTTTCTACCTACTTATATGTCAAAGCGTTCAGCGTGAGGGTATATGTCCAATGATGTGAAAGTCCATTTTGTGTGAAAAATCCATGTCCTGTGATTTTGTGCAAGGTTCCCTTAGAGTAAAAACTAAAATTTTCAATTTGCATTATAACACAAACTATGAATAAAATAAAAAATATATTCAGATATATATATATAGATGCAGAGACATGCAGGAAATCTGAATATATATTTTTATTTTATTCATAGTTTGTGTTTTTTTTATCATGCCTCCCTTGGTGTTCTGAGAGTCAGTCTGCTCCATACAAGCCAGTTCAGAGCTGTCCTCCCCAGCATCTTCAGCCAAAATGGCAAATCGGTTTGTTTGTACTAGCAATGGACCAGTCCCCCTACACTTCCATCCAGGGCCGGAACTAGGGGTAGGCAGAGTAGGCACATGCCTAGGGCACAAAGCTTGGAGGGCGCCAAGCACATACCTTTGACTGCTGCCTACCCCTAGTCCGGCTGAGTTCTGCTCCTTCGTTTCAGCCTGTTTGTGAGCGTGCTTATGCGTGCGTACATGAGGGGAGGAGGGAGAGCGTACCAAAAGGGATTGACGCGGCCAGTCATCGTGCATGCTCCCATGCTTCCAGCGTGCACGGTGGATGGGGCGCCCCAGGCAACCCGTCCAGCTGAGGCGCCCCATCCAGTCCTGGCCTGGCCCTGCTTCCATCCCCTTCTTCCTCTCTTGACTGTCACAAACCTGTCTCCTATATAAACTATATATCTGACAGAAACACAAAAAAATAAATGCACTGAATGTTTCTGCCAGCTTACCCCACACACAGAGAAAAGAAAATGTGGGTTGTCTCAGGCAGGTAACATTTATAAACACACAGCAGTCAGTTATTTGAGAAGTTCAAATCTGAGAAGTTAGAAAACCACATATGAGGATGGGGATCTCTGCCAATAGGTCTACACAATGCTATAAATTATATAGTTGGAGCTTATTTCTTAGTCTTCTTGTTAGTACTGTTGTAGAGTGACTGGGAAAAGGTGGAAAAAGTCACTCTAGCCTTTAATTTCACTCCATGTGCTAAGATAGGCTCCAGGAAGGGAGTTGTGAATGGATTACCTGTTTAACTTTAGGAGCCAGGTACTCCGTTCCGCAGAGCCAGATTGGAGTTCACCTTCCACAGGAAAGCTGTCCTGTAGAAAGGCTATTTAAAGTTTATTGGAAAGTATGTGTGTCTCTCAGCATAACAGAGCAGGTGGGAGACCTGGCTGCTTAAAGAACTCCCAGAGGAGCTAGGAGTGCTGCCTGTGACTGCCTCAAGCAGAAGGTGACTGGGACCATGAGTTAGTTGAGTGTGTGAGTCTGGCTACAAGGTTGAAGGAAGCCAAGAAGCTGAACCATAACTGGAAAGAGTACACGTGGGGCCAGCCTAGTCAGGGACTGCTCCAAAGTTTGAAGGTAGTGCCCAGTGGGCAAGGTTTTATTTTATGATTTGCTTGGATGATACAATGGTTACCGCTGTGTCTCTGTAAGAGACATTTAAACTGGGAAAATAAACTGCTGTTTCCTTTAAGAAGCCTGTGTCCCTGTCTTCCTCCTTTGTCCTATGCTGCCTGCCCACCATTGACCAATATACCCAAAAGTTACATGTGCAATCTGCCAGTTTGCCACAGTACATAACACAAACCTCATAGATCTATTCTGCACAGGCCCGGACTGGCAATCTGTGGGTTAGGGCAAATGCCAGATGGGCTGCTATAAGGTCCCATAGAAAGTCAGTATTTAGTGGGCTGGTGGGGGCTGTTTGGGCCTCAGTGTGGGCTGATTGGGCCTCTGTGTACCTGAAATGCCAGGGCCTATTTTGATTCTCAGTCCAGTCCTGATTCTGCACATACAAAACACCAAGCCTAAACCTGGGATTTGTAAAATAAATCAGGAAGTTATAAGAGTAGTTACATTTGAAATAGTGTAATAAGGGTTTGTAAGCCAGTTGGTTTAAAGCCCATTTAAAACAATGGAAAACACAACAGTCCTTCTGAAAAAGAGCACTGAACTTGTAAATCTATACCAACTTTTTCTTTTCAAATAAGCAACTAGGTAATGTAATTGAAATTAGTACAATTAAACTAATACAAAGTATTGGAGAGTTCATACTGTAGGTGTCTTCCTAGGGTTTACTGGCTTAATATGAATAAATACCTCTCCAGCTATCCATTATGAAAATTGCTAGTTTAATTTGTCCTAAAGAACATTGCAATTACTATAAAAAAAAGTAACCTTAGAGCACAGGCACCCATCTATTATATGCCCATATGTGAGCTTTTTACAGGATGAAAGTGAAGGCTCTATTTACAATTAAATGTAATTTATAAAGAGAATACACCAAGGAGCTTCAAAGGAGAAGGAAAGTGTAAACATAACTGCTGCTTCAGTTACAGGCATAGCGTCTGTGGATTCAGCCATCGCTTCAAATCCACCGTGTGTACTGCCTTTTCTGACATCTGCTGGCAGCTTCAGGATATAACCGCACACTACAGTCATGGAAACTCCCATGATTCGTTCGTTCTTCACACAGACACTGACAGTGGATTCTGCGCACTTCAATCTATTCAAGGCAGTTCATGCACATTAACGGGGGAATTCAACCCCTCAGGCGCTAACCCCCCCACCCCCCCTGTAGGCTTGCCCATTATGACCCACAATCAGCTTGTTTTAGGGCAAGGCCAGACGGGGAGATTCGGGGGAGATCTGTCGCCTGGCGACTTCTCGCCGCGATGAATTGCCTTGCGACTTTTAAAATCGCGCCACTGCGTGTGAACAAGTGCAGGCGACTTTACGCCTAGCGAGTGCGCAGCGCTGACTAGCTATTCGGGGAGATTCGGGGGCGATTCATCGCGGCGAGAAGTTGCCAGGCGACAGATCTCCCCCGAATCTCCCCATCTGGCCTTGCCCTTAAAGCTATGGCTGATCTTTATTATGAACAGTACTCCTTTCCTATAATTGCTCGTCTGTAGATAGAGGCTTCCTCGCAGGTACTGAAAAGAGAATGTCGGCACTGAATAGAATTACATACAACGATAAGTAACAGGTCAACAGAACGAATTTGGCAAAAATTATCTTAGCGATCAGGTACATCTTGGGTTGGATGTGGAGGATATAAAAAACTTTCCTTGTCCTTTAACAACTACATTTGCACTCCCTGTTTAAAAAAGGGGACCTTAAAGGAATTGTTCAGTATAAAAATAAAAACTGTGTACATAGATAGGCTGTGCAAAATAAAAAATGTTTCGAATATAGATACAGTAGTTAGACAAAAATGTAATGTATAAAGGCTGGAGTGACAGGATGTGTAACAGAACAGAATAGACCTCTACTTTCTGCTTTTCAGCTCTCTTGTTTTCCACTGACTGGTTACCCTGGTGACCAGGCAGCAACCAATCGGTGACTTGAGGGAGGGCCACATGGGTCATAACTGTTGCTTTTGAATCTTAGCTGAATGCTGAGGAGCAATTGCAAACTCACTGAACAGTTATGTCCCATGTGGCCCCCCTTCAAGTCACTGACTAACTCAGAGTTAAAGGGGTTGTTCACCTTTGTGTTAACTTTTAGTATAATGTAGAGAGTGATATTCTGAGACAATTTGCAATTGGTTTTCATTTTTTATTGTTTGTGGTTTTATAGTTATTTAGCTTTTTATTCAGCAGTTCTCTAGTTTGCAGTGTCAGCAATTTGGTTTCTAGGGTACAACTTACCCTAGCAACCCTGCATCAATTTGAATAAGAGACTGGAATATGAATAGGAGAGGGACTGAATAGAATAAGTAATAAAAAGTAACAATAATAATATATTTGTAGCCTTACAGAGCATTTGTTTTTAGATGGAATCAGTGACCCCCATTTGAAAGCTGCAAAGAAAAAGAAGAAAATTGCAAATCATTAAAAAACTATGAAAAATAAATAATGAAGACCAATTGAAAAGTTTCTTTGAATTGGCCCTTCTACAATATAATAAAAGTTAACTTGAAGGTGAACCACCCCTTTAAAGAACTACAAAGCAGGAAGTTGGATTCTAGCTATTGTGTTACACATCCAGTCACTCCAGCCTTTATACATTACATTTTTTGCTAACTAACTATATTAGAGACATTTTGTATTTTGCACAGTCTATTAATTTACCCAGTTTTTATTTTTATACTGAACTGTTCCTTTAACTAAAGTGAAAATGTAGTATTAACTGTCACTATATTTTATGACTATATCTATAAATACCCAGTAATATGGACGATATTTTCAGATACATAAAGGGTAATTTACAATGCACAATGCAGTATGCAAAAAAAGGCCGCAATGAGCTATTTTTTTAGTACTTTTCCCACTGTATGCAAATAGCTGCAGTCCTCTGAGCTTTGTTGGGGGCACAGAGACCTTGGGACTATGCCCTTAATGGAATACTGCCAGATTTGTTCAGTGGGCAGGGGGGCACAAGGCCTTAGGAAATGAGCGCCCCTTAGTGCATTTTCGGCCCTCTGGAATGACCCTATATGCTTTACCAAGTCAGGGTTTGAGGTGTATAATCTCTCTAAGCAATGTAGAATATGTCAGCATTATATAGATGAAGCATAACAATACATTTGAGGGGAAATGTTCCTTCCCCATTGCAGTTGCTTGTCCATTAAAATGCACATATATATATTGTTTTTGCAATACTTCTCCTTCAATGCTTGGCTATTGCAAGTTGTATTTTTGGTACCCTGTGTCTATGAATACTGTATAATTTGTTTTCTAGTTTGTATAAGGAGTGTCACATATTAAACATATCAAAAGTTAATATTAAATGTACTGTAATGTGTGAAGCAAAATCAGTCAGAAAACAATCAATATTTACTGCCATCTTCTGGCCAAAGACTGCTAAACTAGGGCCTGTGTATGAAAAATACCAATGCGGTAAATGCAGAATAAAAATCTATATTGATATAGGGAAATGAGACTGAGTCCAATGAGTTCCGACACAAGATTTCCCAGTGTTGTAGCTTGACATTTCCTAGTTGTGGTGTTTATACAAATGGCCAAGTGAAAGTAATACCTACTGCTGTTATGTAATGGCTGCATGAACCTGCTAATAAAGCACTGTTATACTTTCCTCATCCTCGGCTACCAAACACAACACTAGTGTTCCAGCAGGATTTTTCCCAGTGTTCCAGCTGCCTAGTCTGATCCTGGCAAAACTTCTGATATGCAACCTTTGTTAGAACCTCTATAAATTAACAGTCTGCATCAAACTTTAAGATATTTTATTACATGCAAAATGCATTTATTATAGCTAAGCTCAAATGCAAGTCTTTTTTAAAGGGATACTGTCATGGGGAAAATGTTTTTTTCAAAATGCATCAGTTAATAGTGCTGCTCCAGCAGAATTCTGCATTGAAATCCATTTCTCAAAAGAGCAAACAGATTTTTTAAATTTCATTTTGAAATCTAACATGGGGCTAGACATATTGTCAATTTCCCAGCTACTCCAAGTCATGTGACTTGTGCTCTGATAAACTTCAATCACTCTTCACTGCTGTACTGCAAGTTGGAGTGATATGGCCCCCCCCCAACAGCCTAACAACAGAACAATGGGAAGGTAACCAGATAACAGCTCCCTAACACAAGATAACAGCCCCTGGTAGATCTGCCAACAGCACTCAGTAGTAAAAACGCATGTCCCACTGAGTTCCATTCAGTCCACTGTGTTTTACACATTGCATCCAACAGCAATATGTTCATTAGGGGTTGGCTGAGGAAATTATGTAATTGTCCCTGTTCTCTACTATATCCATGAGAATGATGTGAATGTTAGACTACCTGTGTCTGAGTTTCTATGTGTTTTATATATGTGTATGTCGGTGCTTTGTTAAGTTCTGAGATTAAGATATTTTCAAGAACAACCACCCATTATTCTGCATCTATTTAATTTTGTCATTATTTCCTATAATACTATGTGCAGCATCACATAATACAATGGTAGACGATAAGGATTGATTTTTCATTCCCTTGAAATATCACTGACATTTGGTCACTATAATCCTTTAAGGGAATCTCCTTGACCTTTTGGTCAAAATAAAGGTCTCTCTGGTATCTGAGGAGTTAAGACAATGTTAATCTTATGTGAGACAATGTGAAGCATCAGGGGGTTTACAAACAGGAGTCTGAGCTAATGAGATTAAGAAGGCCCTGTCATTTCACTGTAGTTTAGGACCTCCTTTTGTAATCCCTGGGATTACCTTTCTACACTCCCTATCGGTTGCTGCTCATCTGAATTCGAGGAAGATACCTCTTTTCCAACATTCAAACATCTATAAACTGACAAGATAAAGATGTATGGTTAGAGTTTACAGAGTTTTCACAGTAGGGTACAAAATGGGTTTAGGTATTAGAAACTGAACAGCATCTCTGTTGAGAAGAACTATTAGAAGATAGATCCTGAAGAGTAAAAGTCAACATGTACCCTACCAGACCTCAGTGGATTTAACCTTGGAAACTTCTCAGAAGAACAAAATCAGAATGCCTCTCCAGAATGTAAAAGTAGCTGATGAAGGAACTGCGAACTTTCAGAAAGTGAAAGAAGAATGCATAACTGCAGTGGAATCCCTTCACAAGGTAACTGCTGTAAGAATTAAAATGACTATAGAATGCCCAGTTCAAACCAATAAGAAAACATTATTTTATGGTTTATTACTTATTTGAGAAGAAAAAATAATTTCCTAATTCAGTTCCAGCTTTTACCATAAACGTCAACAGAGTTTTCATGTGATAGACAGTGAGACATTTCATTCTGGTTCTATGGGACAAGGGACAAGTCTTTCTCAACTAATTGAACCTGGTCGCAAGTGAGGAATTTTCTTGTGTTTCTTTCTGTTTTGTAAGACTATGGGTATGGGATCTAGTATCATACTTGGCACCCATGGTTTCTTGAAAAGGAGACTTTCTGTAATGTGAATAACTGTGCTTTAAGACTCCTATAAAAATCTTTATGAAGATTTTTGAAAAATCTCATTAACATGGATTTCTGCTGATATAGTTAACATTGTCTTTATTGTGGTTTATTATAAAAGCATATTAATCTCTACAGAATTTTTTTTTTCCTAAATAGGACAATATGTAAAATGTCATTGTGGAAAATAGTTTTCTGCATAAAAGATGATATAGTGTTACAGACTTCATATAAAATATAATCTACATTAGATATTATATATATTATAATTTACATTACAGTATATTTATATTATCTAAACACAATGCCACACCAATTCATGGTTACTCCAAGGATAATGCTGAAAGGTTATTCTCGGGAGATAACATAGTGATTAGAGATGGGCAAAAATAGATAACAAAGGATTATTTGATTAGGCGTAAGCCTTTGAGGCTGTGACTAAGTTGCAGTACATCTTGTATGAATATAATAATATACAACATGCACCATACAATGATCCTTGTATATGTTACAAATTTGCAATGACAATTAATATAAAGAAATCACACTAAATAAAAGAATATATTGCAAGCATATGGATTTCAAGAGTTAACCTGCCCCAGATTCTTGTGCCTTGTTATCTATATATTTTTGCATCAATAAACTGTTAGCGTTAGCTCATCTTTAAGCTGGCCATAGACGCAAAGGTCCTCAATTCATACCATTTTCGGATGATGTGTGAAGTGTCCCGACATTGTCCCGAGTTGTCTTGCATTGATCAGTCATTCAGTCGATGGGACAGGTTAGAAGATTTCTGTCGGCTGCCGATCATATCTCTGCATGTATTGCAGATCTGCCGATTTCCAGTGGGAGACTGTCAACAGCTTTGTCAGACATAAACTTTTGTACGATTGCTGTCAGAGTCTGAACATAGGCTGATCTGTTGTTTTATGGATTTATTTCAACTGAAACTTAGTGGCAGGTCGGGAGATGGGGAAGTCCGATTTTTTTCGATGATTGGAACGATCAGATCTTTGTGTCTATGGCCAGCTTTAGGCTATCCATATGAACATCATAATATTTTATTTGGAGTGCTAATCCCTAGCTTGTGAAAAAGTCTGCCTTGTAAAAGTTCAGGAAGGTTTAAGATTAGTTTAAATGAAAATCCAAATCCCTATGTGTACAGAAAGCAGATAAGCAGAATGTTCCAAAGAGACCTAAATCTGTAACAGTCACTTGGGAGATTCGGGGAGATTCTGTCGCCTGGCGTTTAATCGCAAGCGACAATATCCCCAAACTGCTTCCTCCCTGTCTGCCGTCTGTTACAATGAAAACGCTAATCCACACGCAGCGCGGCGATTTCCGGAATCGCCCGAAGTTACTTCGTGAGGAAACATCAGGCGATTCCGGAAATCGCCGCTCTGCGTGTGGATTAGCGCTGGCGCGTTTTCATTGTAACAGACGGCAGACAGGAAGGAAGCAGTTCGGGGAGATTGTCGCCTGCGATTAAACGCCATGCGACAGAATCTCCCCGTATCTCCCTGTCTGTCCCCAGCCTAACAGTGATAGTGCAGGACATAAGTCAAATACAAGGCAAATAGTAAGCATTCAGAGTATCGGCTGGGAACTGTAAGGGTAGTGACACATGGGCAGATTCGGCGAGATTTAGTTGCCTGGGGACTAATCGCCTGTTCCTCTGGGCAACAATCTCCCCGACCTACCTTGGCATGTCTTCCCTTCCGTGAAGTCGCCCCAAGTTGCCTCATGAGGAAACATCGGGCGACTTCGAAAAATGAAGCACTGCATGTGCTTAGCGCAGTCGACTTTTCATTATAGCTGACGGGAAGACACGCAAAGGCAGTTCGGGGATATTATCGCCCAGAAGAACAGGCGATTAGTCGCCAGGTGATTAAATCTCCTCGAATCTGCCCATGTGTCACCTTCCTTAAACAGTCTTAAATGTAATACTTTGTAAGACAAGGAATTAGATAATGGAATTCTAGCTTACTACATTATAACTAGCAAGGAAGAGCAATAAAGTTTGTTTACGGGCACTGTTAGGGGATTATAACTGTATTTAATAGTGAACCACGTCAGGGCTTAATATTACTAGAATAAAGCTTACCATGTAGATGTCTAATGTTAATTCCAAGTGACAGCAATGCGATTTACTTGAGGTAACTGCATTTTAAGCCCATAACGCAGTACATGTATTGTCACTCCAGGGACTTTTGTCTAGCACTCTAGCCCATAGGTAATGGCACATGTGGCTACTTTGGCTCATCCAAGTGCCTTGCTTTCAGAAGGCTGTAAAGGCAGCACCAATGTGCCCCAAAAAGTCAGCATTGATTTCACTAGAAATCATACTGACAAGCCTGGAATAGTGTCACTGTGTTTTTCCAGCGATGCTTATCAGTGTTGACACTAGGGATGCACCGAATCCAGGATTTGGTTTGGGATTTGACCAGGATTCGGCCTTTTGCAGCAGGATTCGGATTCGGCCAAATCCTTGTGCCTGGCCGAACCTGAGTCCTAATTTGCATATGCTAATTAGGGGTGTTAAGGGAAATCACCTTTTTGTCACAAAACAAGGAAGTAAAAAATGTTTTTTCCACTTTTTACTTTCCTGTCACTAATTTGCATATGAAAATTAGGATTCAGTTGGGTATTCGGCCAAATCTGTCATGAAGGATTTGGTGCATCCCTAGCTGACACAACCCAGGGGTGCACAAAAGGTAGATGGGGATCTACCAGTAGACCTTTAGCTGGTGATGAGTAGATCTCAAGATACAGCTTGTCTATATCACCCTCCTGTTTCATTATTTTCATTAAGATATTTATTACAGTTTATTTATGAAAGTTAGGTAATAAATAGTTGTTAGAAAAACCTAGCAATATTTATTTGCTCATAAATCAATACAAAATTTAAGTACTTTTCTCAATGGAACAGAATGCTAACAATGTTTTTATGGCTGTAGATGACAATGGGACTAAAAGTAGACCCCTCATTAGTAAAGTATGGGCACTCTTGGCGTAACCGATCTGACTCACCGCATGTGTTAACAGAAAGGAACCTGGCGGCTTGTAGGCGTGTAGACAGGTGCAGGAATCCTTCGACATCCCACGGCGCAAAATATGGAAGACAGGAAGAAGCTGTTCCACACTCCGAATTGTTTTTATGAACCGCTTCTTCCTATCTTCCACATTCATTTGTCAAGCAAGTTCCATTCAAGTGTACAGGTGACATTTTCAAGCTACTAAAAACATTGTTCTAAAAATTGCTGAAGTAGTTCTGTGTGCCAATGTTTGGTTTAAAATTCACAATTTTCAATTATCATTAAAAACAATTAGTTTAGCTATTTAAATGATACTTTAATATGCAATTTATTGTGAGTACATAAGTATACGAAAGCAATAAGAGTATATGGCCCAACAATGCAGAATAAAGCAATAGAATTACTTATATTAAATGCAGAATAAAGTAATTCATGCTCCTAAATATCCACTCATTTGTCCACCCATGTGCTGGGCTCAATTGTCCTAATACAAGAGGATCACATGGGGATCATGGGGATTAATCGGGACCCTCTATACATGAATCAATAAGATGCCGACTTCCTGTCTGGAGGGACCAAATCAGCAGCATTTATTGGCCTGTGTATGGCCTGCTTTAGACAAAGCTACATGCTAAAAAAATAGATATTACAGTAATGTGTATACAAAGCTGCTCTGTCCAGGTAAAGGCCACAAGTAGCTTAAGGGCTTGAACGATCATCCATTTATGTGGACAAAGGCTGGACAAATCCCCAATCACTGCTTTACCAGCTAAACAAGCAAAACAGAAATTAACCAGTACCTATCAATTAAATTACATATAGCATCTTACCAGTGGCAACCAATCTGCCAATATAAGTTAGAACATCTGAATGGTTGCTATTGGTAATGGCACAAGTTTAAGTTTAGCACAGCGTCGGACTGGCCCACCAGGATACCAGGAAAAGGTGCCAGTGGCCCTCATGCTGCTAATCTGGCCAAATTCATGACTATTCCCTATTTCTAGAGGTAATAATAGATTATAGTATGTAAAGAAAATACACTAGAAGAATAGAGGTTGAATGAGTAGAGGAACAATATTAGTACTGAGAGTGGGTCCCTGGTCTAAAATGTTTTGGTGGGCCCCTAGTGTAAGGTTTTTGGGTGGGCCCCTGATGTCCCAGTCCGACATTGGTTTAGCATGTTAGTCTTTAGAGTAGGGATGCACCGAATCCAGGATTCGGTTCGGGATTCGGCCTTCTATAGCAGGATTCGGATTCGGCCAAATCCTTCTGCCCAGCTGAACCAAATCCAAACCCTAATTTGCATATACATATGAAATTGCATGACTTTTTATCACAAAACAAGGAAGTAAAATTTTTTTCCCATTCCCACCCCTAATTTGCATATGCAAATTAGGGTTCGAATTTGGTTCAGTATTCGGACGAATCTTTCTCAAAGGATTCAGGGGTTTGGCCGAATCCAAAATAGTTGATTCAGTGCATCCCTACTTTATACTTAGAGTATAAAGCTTTAAAACACCGCCTCTGCAGTGTAATACAGGTGGTAGTGGCCTTTCTTGTACCTACTCATAAATCTACTAAATTATTTCATTTCACCCAACAATTTGATAAGTGTCACCAACGTTTATTCTTCCTATAGCTATATGAATACTGTAAAACTGGAATTCTACATCCCACCGAAGTTTTTCTGCATATCTAGTGCATGGTATATTTCCCTGATTTAACATTTTATAGGATTTTACACTATATGTTCTGGCCCCCTGAAATACATAAAATGGGGTGTTATTGTATATTTACAGATAAATAATAATAATAGGACTAGGTACAGAAAAGATTGAAAAGTTATGTTTTTTTGAACCTGTCAGGTTTTGTACCCTGATGCTTTCTTCTTGCTTGGTAGATAGGGATCAGTAAGCTAATGGCTAATTACAGATGCTGGATAGAACTGATTATTTGGAAAACTGTATGCATGCAGTGTTTTAAAGGAAATATAAAATTGCACAGGGTGCAAGGGTGTGCAGGGTCAAAGCTATTAAGCTGCTTATAAACTGTTAATATAATCAATTTGGTAACAACAGTGCCACTTGATGGGCAGTTCTTTCTACTGTACAGTCAAGGAGAATATGTTACGAAAAAAACAGAAATTTGTTCCGACATTTCTGAAGGAAATATAAATTTTACTGAGCAGAGCTTCCATCTGCACATATTCTCTAGAGTCAAAAGAATTTACAGCACGCAAATTAAAAACAATGTACCATTTATTTTTCAATTTCCATAGTAAACAATGAACAGACGTGACTTTTTTTGATTTAGGCTAGATGTTTTCTGTAGAGATTAGACTGTCTAGGAGATTGCTTCGTTCAGAAATCTAGTTAAAGCAAAGTCTTGAGTTCCATGTTTTCATCTCTTTCTTTTAAAATAAACTATTTACTTATTTTATATTACTAAAATATTAATTTCATCCTAAAAGACTTGAAATAGATACAACATCTATCTGATATCATGTATTGTATATATTTACAACGAATTTCTATTTTAACAAGAATCGTTGTTGACTCAATGCCACTAATAAAAGAAATGCTTTTTTAAAAGCAACCCCAGCGCTTTCAGGCAACTAAATATTATTCTTAATTATTAATCCATAAATACAGAGCATCAAGTTGCTACAATGTAATTATCAAGTAAAAACAGCAGTTTAGCCAGTAGCTTTAAAACTTATTTGCTAAAGCAAATTCGTTACCATAACGCGGTTAATATGAATAAGAGAAAGCTACCATGTTTGTCTCAGCTGTTGCATCCTCCATAGTTTTCAGCTAAACATCACATGACCATTAATTACAAGTATATGATGTTGCTCCATTGCAGTGTATGAATTCATTGCAGTCTAGGAAGATTGTTTCAACATACACAAACATCTGGTACCCCCATACATATATTTTATGGCAAAAATACAGGCAA
>CM044442.1:80679365-80690574 GCA_024363595.1 Xenopus borealis | reverse complement strand
ACGATGGGCCCTGTCGGCTGAAGGGGGGGGGCAGCAGCCTGGGCGAGCTGGTTAAGATGGCTCCCCCGTCACTAGGTAGCCCCCTGTTTGGTGTTTAGCTGGGAAACCGTTTCCATGTGAATAATGGCTTTCTTGTGTTTACATCTGAAACCCTTTGTGCTTATATGAGAAGAAAATCTGAGAAGAGCTGTCAGTAGTGTCATTAATAGCCAATCTGCACCCCCCAGCATTCCCCCAACTCCCTCCATTCTCCCTCCACATAAGCCTGCCGGTGGGTGTTGGAATATGAGCCCAGCTGCAGGGCCCTAGCTTGGATATCCCTGGCTTCATTTAGTCAGTGCCTGACTAGGCCATCCTTTGTAGGAATGCACATTAATCACTGTTGAAATGACCATATCCTCAATATACACTTCAACACTGAAATGTTTACTTTCCCTGACAAATAACTGACGTTTTCTCTGGCGATAACCGCCCTCATCCCATGGACTGCAGTGGGTTCCTACTAACTACACTGGTTACACTTGAACACAGTTATTCCTATATATATACAGATAACTGGCTTTTCATGTTCCAATTGAACTGTTTTGTTTAATGTACCATTTTTAATATGATGTCTTATAAAGGCTAATTTTCCCTCTCATATATAAGTTCTGAGTGTAGTCCTGTGTATACATATATGCAGGTCTGGACTGAGAATTAAAATAGGCCCTGGCATTTCATGTTCATAGAGGCCCAAACAGCCCACACATAGGCCCAAACAGCCCCTATCAGCCCACTAAATACTGACTTTCTGTGGCACCTTATAGCAGCCCCTCTGCCAGAACCCACAGATTGCCAGTCCGGGCCTGCATATATGACTGCACTCACCCTCAACCCATGTCTTCTCAACCTACAGGATGAGCCTGTTCTCTGTCATTTTTATAGCCATCCATTTATGTCACTGAAGAGGTGGGACCCAGCTTGAATTCTGTCCTGCAAACAATCTGAATTCATACCTGTGGTTCAGTTTTTCCACCTTGCCATTTAAGGATGATTTGCTGTTTTTATGACTTTTCCCAAACAAGGCACTGTATGATTATAGGCATTCCGACGGCATTTTTGGATTGAAAACATTGTGACTGGCCTCAGATCACTCCTGACTCCTGGTTGCACATGACCTGAAAGCCTACACTAAAGGGCATGGAGGTCTTGTTTTAAGGCTATTTGGAAATATAGATCATACAATAACAACTTAATTGCTTTACATTCCGCTCATCTAGCAAGAACAGTGATTATGTATTATACAGCATAATACCTATGCCTTGTAGACCATCTCAAGCATTCACCACCTATTGGGCTGTGAAGAAGTCTCTTATGATGTTGCATTTCTTCAACAACACTGTTTTTTTTAGAGCAATGGGACAAATGTCAGACATTTTGCCCAGAGTGGTTCCCACCCCTCACTGAAAAAAACAATTTCAATTTTATCAAAATCATCCTTCTTTGCCTTCCTTAAGGGTAAAGCCTGGCGACTAATCTCCCTGAACCGCTTCCCCCTGCCTTCCAGCTGATTAATGAATAATCTCATGCGCCTATTCACATGCGGTGCTGCGATATCCCGAAATCGCTCGAAATTGGCTAAGGAGGCAACTTCGAGCGACTTTGGAAAACGTAGCGCCGCTTGTGAATAGTCGCAGGCAATTATTCATTAATCGGCTGGAAGGCAGGGGGAAGCGGTTCATGGAGATTAGTCACCCCAAAGAAGAGGCGATTTAGTCGCCAGGCGACAAATCTCCCCAAATCTTCCTATCTGGCCTTACCCTTAAGATGACATGAAAGCTCCAGCATTGGTGCTTGTCTGATAAGTCTTACTCAAAACACTGGATTGTTAATTTCTGGGTGCCTTTGATCATCCAGTTTGGGAACAATACTTTTGCATGCTCATAATAAAAGTACCAACAGACACTTAAGATGCACCGTTGTATTCTTCATCATTGACTATTACTTTACATCTTTGATATATTTGGACACTCCTAGTATACGAAACCATACAAACATCTTCGCAAATCTTTTTCCCAATTCAACTATATATGATCAGTAGGCTCCAGGCCAGTGATCCAATATGGGGGGTGTTCGTTTAGAGATTTTTGTCTAACAGCCTTGGACAACAAAACATTCTACATAGTCTGTTTAGTCTCTTCTGGACCACTGATTTGATATTAATCAGGAATGCATCTTTTTGTGTAAAAACAAGGTGCCACTAGCCAAAGAGGTTATATATTTAACACTAAAGCTAGCTGATGCCACAATGGAAGCTGCCAAGGGAATCCCTTTTTATGCAGGGTTGCCATTCACGTCAAGACCTGCTCATTTAATCAATTTGCAAACACATTGGTACAATGGATGTATAAATCACCTTCATAGAGTGCCAGGGTTGCATTGCTATCTCCCCCTAGATGTTTCTAGTTTTAAGAAAGCAATTAGCTATAGCTATCTCATGGGGTATCTTGGTATTCTGAGTTTGTTTAATATATACGTCTCATTTTATAGGTCCTCATTTCACATGGATATTGTCCTTCATCTACCCCCTATCTAGGGTTGCCACCTGCCCGGTATTTTTGATGGTTGATCCCAATGTTATTAATAGGGAAAAAACTTAAATATGTAGGAAGGCGGTATTTTTTTCTAGAAAAGGTGGCAACCCTACCCCTATCACACTACTTACTTGAGGGTATTCTTTTCATTGTGAATGGTAGCTTTGTGTGCTGCTGCACTATACTGCAAAATGTCATTCTGGTAGAAACTCTGCATTCAGTTAGCACCAACAACCTATGCAGCAACCTTGGGATACCTCTTGTTTACGGATCCTTCCCAAGATGTTGTGCACACACACACACATATATACCCCATATTCACTTCAACTGAACCCCTCAGAAAAAGGACTCAATGTAGTCCATGAAGCATTCTTCCTGTGCCACTTGGATTCATTTAGGGCTCATGCTTTTAGAATTTTTTTTTTTTTTTAACCGGCTAAAATTCTATGCATCATTTTAGTCAATTGAGCAGAGTTGCTGTGCAGAAAACAATGGAACTTTCCTCAGTCTAGTCTTCACACACAAACTGATGATTTCTTGCGGAATCCCTACTGATCAACGTTCACTATTTTTCTGCTCTGACATGCTTTGCAGGACAAAGGAGGCATACCACAGCTTTAATGAAATAGAATGACCTATGAGTTTGTAGCTTAGAGTTGTAATTATCTTTCTTCCCTTACATGCATTTCACTTCCAACATGTTTGTCATTTGGCTACAGTTTTGTAAATAGAATAACAGTTTGGTCATTCTTTAGCTAGTTTATGTTCCTTTATACACATGTCTGGAATGGCCGTAGCCATGACCAGATCACGTTTTTGACAAGAAGAGAATACAAACAACTGTTTGCAACGAATTAACTTTTAAATGAATGGAATTTATTTCCTTTTAAAGTGCAACCCATTTTAACACAAGCTCACTCAGTTGGACATATGCAGAAAAGATGCATAAACACATATATATGCATATATATATATATATATATATATATATGTGGAACCATATCCGCACTTCCTTTAGACTCACAGTGCACTGACCCCTCCCATATCTTTTTTCATTGTAAAGGATTGCAATGGATTCTGGGACTTCCAAGTCCCTTGGTTTTTCATTGTGGCTATGCCATGTTTTCTGTGGAAAAAAGGAGTGTCTTTTAAGTCTCTATTTAAAATGTATATACTTCTTTTAGTTTCAAGTGAAACACTTGCAAGTATGTTTTGCAAGTTTCTTATTACAGAGAAAATGATGGCAGTTTAAAATTTGGTTATGGAACCTTGATTTGTAGACTTTTGCAGATTTGAACACATGGTGAATTTGCACTAATTAAATATATGTTTGTAACTGGCACTCAATTGTAAGTTTTTATTTGGTTTCCTGTTAAGATTTTTAGTCCATTCCACTATTTAGTTTTATGAAAGCCTTTGTTTGCAATGATTAGAAGAGCGTAACATCAGGAGCGATGTGGCCTTCATTTTCCACTGCCCACTTTTACAGGTTTCATGGAATCTGATGAACACAGAGGCATTTAGTAATCCGATGTATGTAATTTAAGAACTATTTTTTAACTGATGCTCACAAGCTCTGCTTATATTAAAGTGTAAGCAAAGGTAGAGTGGTGCGTTTTTTTTTTGTTTTTTTTTGCACTCCCCAATGATTCTAGTCTGTTGCTCCTCTTCTTCAAACAATGCACCAACCGAAGCACTGTGCCATGATCTTCTTCCTACCCTCCTTGACCTCCCTTTAATTTGGGCAGGTTCATGTGAAGTACAGAATTGTCCCTGAGATCTCTGTACTGTGCATGGGCACAGCAGATTTAGGTTTAAATTCTCCTTTAAGGTATACTAGGTTACAAAATGCCTCAGAGGTCTTGGCCCTTAGAGACACAAAATTGTTCAGTGTTTAAAACATGCTGACTTGGCTAGAAGCTCGAGGCTTGTTTTATTTAGACTGACAGCTGAGATGGGGTAGGTCATTTAACTGACACCACATGATGGTGTGTCTGTAACATCACACAGCACCTGGCACACTGAAGCAAACCTTCCTAAGTGGTGCCCACCTGTTGCCACCAGCAACTTTAATTGTGTTCAGTGGGAAGCAATGACAGGTGATCAAGCGTGTTTTTTTTTTTTTAGTGCCACGGTTTTCCGTTAGAGCAATGCAGGGCCATTATTGCCATAGGTCTAAGGTGAGCAGAGCCAAAGTTTTATTTGCACTTTATCTAAATTACTTTCATTGTTGGTACATTTCTTAATCATACTGCATGAATAAAGATCCCAGCTGTTCATGATGGGTTTTCTAGACTGATAGGCTACAGATGAGGGTAATGTTTTGGCTATAAATAAAATATTTTTCTATGTTTTTCATCTGTGAAATTAAAGGAGAATTCAACCTGTGGGGGGAAAACCTGTACCCCCCCCACCGCAAGTTGACACCCCTCCCTCTCCCCCGGCTTACTACCCCCCCGGGGAGATGCCCCATACTTACCCCTCGTGGCAGATTCTGCCAGCGGAATTGCACACAGCCGTCTTCCGCGATCTCTGTAAGCTGACTGGGAGATTGTAATTTTCCGTGTAATTTCACGCATTTATGGTTGCGCAACCCGGCAAACTGCTCCAGCTGCTCATGTGCAGAAATGTCGATCTCCCAGTCGGCTTACAGTGATCACGGAAGATGGCAAGGGTAAGTATGGGGCATCTGCCTGGGGGGGTTAGTTAGCCTGGGGGAGGAGGGAGGGGGTCTACCTGGGGTGGGGGGGGGTATGGGTTTATTTCCCCCACAGGTTGAATTCTTCTTTAAGCTATTTGTGTGTCTAACCTATGGCTGCATCATATCCAGGATTAGGGTTGGGATTCAGCCAGATGCCCAAGGCTTTCACAGTATTTGGATTTACCAGGCGTGCTTCAGGGATCAGCGCCACCAAATACTTTATGGCAAAGTTAGGAGTAGTTTTCAAAGCCAATATTATAATAGATGTAAAAAGAGTTTAATTTCAGGTATCAGTATCTCTTTAAGCTCAGATTCAAAAGCAACAGTTATGACCCATGTGCCCCCCCCCCTCAAGTCACTGAGTGTTACTACTGTAAACCAAGAGAGCTGAAAAGCAGGTTCTTTATACATTAAATTTTTGGCCAACTATATTAGAAATATTTTTGATTTTGCACAGCCTATCTATCTATTTACCAGGTTTTTTGGCAGATCTAAAGAAATGACCCATGTGCTGCTAACCTTAAAGTTACCCTGACACAACTTAAAACTTACAAGATCTAATTTTTCCATTTACAGCACCCTGAAAATACAGATCTAACACTTCCAGTGGTAGCTATTTGTTTTCAAATAGAGAATAATGGCTTATGGTTTTCTGCAGCTCCAATAATACAGCTTTATCGCCAAATCAAATTGGACTTCAGGAAAAAAAAAAGTTTAGTTGTGTTATTGATTTTGCGTTTCTTGGGACATTGGCCATGATCCTGCAAGTATATCTAGAATACCTACAAAAAAAGTGTGATTTATCAATATACATTTGATGGACCATGGAGTTTTATATGTAATTTATTCCATTCAAATGCATACATCTTCAAAAACAGGTTTTTAGTTACACTAAGCTACCATATCACATGGCTTTTATCTGGCTGTGTTTTGCTACCTTAAAGGGACTCTGTCATGAGTTTTATGGCATTGTTTTTATTTCTAAATTACACTGTTTACACTGCAAATAATTCACTCTGCTATGTAAAATTTAATTCCTAACCCATCAAGTGTATTTTTGTTTAGTTGTAATTTTGGCAGCCATCTCAGTTCATTTTGCCTGTCCTTGCAGAAAGAGCCAGCACTTTAGGATGGAACTGCTTTCTTGCAGGCTAGTCTTTCTTCTACATAATGTAACTCAGGGATCCCCAACCTTTTTTTACTCTTGAGCCACATTCAAATATAAAAAGGGTTGGGGAGCAACACAAGCATTAAAAAGTCTCTTGGGGTGATAAATAAGTGTTGTGATTGACTATTTGGTAGTCCCTATGTGGACTAGCAGCCTATAGGAGGCTCCGATTGGCACTATACTTAGTTTTTATGCAATTAAAACTTACTTCCAAACCTGAAATTCAAAAATAAGCACCTGCTTTGAGGACACCGAGAGCAACATCCAAGTGGCTGGAGAGCAACATGTTGCTCACGAGCTACAGGTTGGGGATCACTGATGTAACTGAAGATGTCTCAGTACTATTGAGTGCTGTTATATCTACCAGGGAGCTATCTGGTTACTTTCCGATTGTTCTGCTGATGGGCTGTTGGAGGGGAGAAAGGTGGGAGTAGGGCCTGGCCGGTATTTTTGATGGTTGATCCCAATGTTATTAATAGGAAAAAAAGTAAAATATATAGGCAGGCCGGTATTTTTTTTCAAGAAAAAGTGGCAACCCTAGGTGGGAGTGATATCACTCCAACTTGCAGTAAAGAGTGACTGAAGTTTATCAGAGCACAAGTCACATGAATGGGGGCACCTGGGAAACTGACTATGTCTGGCCCCATGTCAGATTTTCAAAATTAAAAAAAAGTTTGCTCTTTTGAAAAATGGATGTCCGTGGAGAAGTCTGTTGGAGCAGAACTATTAACTAATGCTTTTTGAAAGAAACATGTTTTCCTATGACAGGGGTTGTCCACCTTCAAACAACTAGTTGTTTTCAGATAGATCACCATAAATAACGACTTTTTCCAATTACTGTCTATTTTCTATTTGTAACCGTTTTTCTAATATTGAAGTGTAAAGTGTAATTTTTCACCTTCTAAAGCAGCTCTGGGAGGGGGGGGGGTCGCTGACTGATACATTTAATGGATACATTTATCTTTGTCCCTGCTGAGCAGAATCTCTGGTCTTCATTACAGGCAGCTGTACAATAGTTGCTAATACTCCAGAGATGTTGCTTTGAAATGTATCAATGTTGCAAAATTGTATCCGTTTGAGTCTGGCAGCTCTGTAATTCAGGTGCAGACTCTAAACACCAGACACACCAACATTCAACTTTACACTTAGATTTTGGAAAAACAGTAAAAAATAAATAATGGAAAGCAATTGAAAAAAGTCTTTATTTATGGAGAACAATCTGAAAACCACTGAACAGAAAAAAGTGTTTGGAAGGTGGACAACCCCTTTAAGGAAGAGTGAACAGACAAATGAAACTATTACAGGTATGGGACCTGTAATACAGAATGCTTGGCACCTTAGACTTTCCAGATAAAAAATCATGACTAGAAAATCATGTAAACACTATAAATAAGCCCAATGGGTTGGTTCTGCTTCCAATAAAGATTGATTATATATTAATTTGGATCAATACAAGGTACTGTTTTATTATTACGGATTATTTGGATATAATAGAGTCTATGGGAGTTGGCCTTTCCGTAATACGGATCTTTCAGGATAATGGTTTTCTGGATAACAGATCCCATACCTGTACTCGCTTGAACATTATTGTATGTGTGATCCCAAGTCTCTTCACCTCTCCAGACCGGATGTACCCTGCACCCACTCACCCCCTCTGAGAAAGTTTGTGATTTCAGAATCACTTGTTTTCTCATTGACCATGAATACTACAAGCATCCAGAGTAAAGTTTATGCCTCCACCTGATTTAGGTTCTTTTGTAAAACCTTTTGTAATAATCAGTAATGGTAAATTGCTTGCCCATTACACTGGGTTGATGCTCCCCTTGGGATACTTTTTCTCTCCGGGTTTATTTTTGTGTGCCCCTGGGATACATTGGGCAAAGATCACTGTACTGCACAGTCATAGAGGAAACTAGGGATGCACCGAATCCAGGATTCGGTTCGGGATTCGGCCAGGATTCGGCCTTTATCAGCAGGATTCGGATTCGGCCGAATCCTTCTGCCTGGCCGAACCGAATCCTAATCCTAATTTGCATATGCAAATTAGGGCCAGGGAGCTAAATCACGTGACTTTGGCACAAAACAAGGAAGTAAAAAATGTTTTCCCCTTCCCACCCATAATTTGCATATGCAAATTAGGCTTCGGTATTCGGTTCGGATTCGGTTCGGTATTCGGCCAAATCTTTCGGGAAGGATTCGGGGGTTCGGCCGAATCCAAAATAGTGGATTCGGTGCGAGGAAACTGGAACATTGTGACTGTTTGACATTGAAAATCAAAGTACTTTGGACCAGTTAGAAGTAAGTTACTAAAATTAAAGGGGAAACCTAGGAATTTGACAACCCTAAATGATTTTACCTTGCCTTGTCCTTTTAACATATTTATGTAGCCAAAAAACGGATGACTGTAGCTTGCCCCGGGTTTATTTTCATTCTTGCTTTTATGCTGACAGCCCATGTATTTATTTCTCTTCCTCTGTGTTGTCTTCATCTCCCATATACATATCAGGTTACTAATCACCTTGCTCGTAGTGTTAATCTATACTCTATCACTGCAAAGTGTTTGAATATGTAAAGGGGTCTTACAGTACTGTGTATGGATCCTTGAAACTATTTATTTCTTTTGGCTTTCCATTATTTATATGAAAGATGTACTCGCATATCTGAGACATTTTAAGCCCAAATGCTTTATTATTAATAGGGTAAACTAATTCTAAGCCCCAAATCGCTTTGCTAAGCGTAAAAGTGTAAATAGCGTACAAGTGTAAACATTCTATATCTGTTGTTATCATTTGTCCACTATGGGTAAAATTTCATTGGGTTTTGTGTATAACCTTTCATTTTACCCGAGCACAGAAATCATTGTGGTAGAGTCTATTAATATAAAGAAGTACAGACATGTAGACAAATATGGTTCTCTTTGTAACGGACACCCATGTATTTTAATGAGCATTTACTGGAAAGTAGTGAAATGAATCCTAGTTATAAATAGACTATGCTTCTCTTAGAAAACAGCATCTTATGTTATCGCTAAGTTATTAATGACCTGACCATATTCTTTTTCTCTCAAGCTAAATCTCTTAGCACTTCCTTCTTTGACTGATTTTGTACAAAAAAAAAATTAAAACCAGAACCTCCCCTCATTGTTTGTTTCCTTCAGACATTTACCTTTGTACCATCATTTAATTTGATGCATATGTCATGTGTAACTAGATAAAGCCAGCCACACATTGTACATCTCAAGTAGGGATGCACCAAATCCACTATTTTGAATTAGGGTTGGGAAGGGGAAATTCTTTTACTTTCATGTTTTGTGACAAGAAGTCACAGGATTTCCCTCCTCATCCATAATTTGCATATACAAATTAGGATTCAGTTCGATCCGGGCAGAAGGATTCGGCCGAATCCTGCTGAAAAAGGTGAAACCCGAACCAAATCTAGATTTGGTGCATCCCTAATCTCAAGCCTATTACTTGGTACATGGACATCATCCACATGTGCATGTCCAAATCATACAAAATCAGCTGATTGCTCTGGTGTTGCAGGTATGGGACCTGTAAATGTAAGAAGCTAAGGTTTTCTGTAATTTGGATCTCCACAGTTTGTCTACCAAAAAATCAATTAACATGGGTTATTTACTAAATTCCAGGTGTGCTTTTTTTTTTTACTTGGAAGTTTCTGCTCTGGAATAAGCCTGAAAATCCGGCCACATGAGAAATGTGGGCTTTTTTTGGAAGAAGCTTGTAAAACTCGTGCGATTCAGAATAAAAACTCAAAAAAAAAATTATACAATTAGGTTTTTCAAATGATTTTATCAAGTTTTTACCGGAACTTATTAAACCAAGCTTTTTTTTAAATAATAAATAAGGTAAAATCCAGTATGGGAGTCTTTTTATTTGAAAAATTAGATAAATTCATATTTTAGTAAAAATCCCTCTATATAAACCCAATAGGATGGTTTTGCTACTAGTATGTGTAAATCGTACAAAGCATTGTATTATTATTATTACAGAGAAAAGGACATAATGAAAAAACTTATTTGCTTATAATGCACTTTATGGGAGATGACCTTCCTGTAATTTGGAGCTTTTTGGATAACGGGTTTCCAGATAATTGATCCTTTACCTGTGTGAGCTTCCCCTGTGTCCCCAGAACCTAGGTAGGTGGACTAGATGAGCTTAGATGAATAGCAGAAGAGTGAGCCGATAGAAACAGGTATTGGACCTGTTATCCAGAATGCTCGGGACCTGGGGATTTCCAGATAACAGATCTTTCCATAATTTGGATCTTTAGCTACTAGAAAATCATGTAAATGTGAAATAAACCCAATAGGCTGGTTTTGTTTCCGATAAGAATTAATTATATCTTAGTTGGGATCAAGTACAAGCTACTGTTTTATTATTGCAGCGAATAAGGAAATATTTTTTTTAAAATGTGGATTATTTTATTATAATGGAGTCTATGGGAGACATCCATTCCATAATTTGGAATTTTCTGGGTTTTAGGATAATGGATCTCATACCTGTACTAGAATACTGAAAATCTAGAGTCTTCTACAAGAAAATCATGTGAGTCCAAACGAGGCACATCTTGGTAGAGTCCTGCGCGGGACCATTTTTTGGGACCCATACCTGCAATCCGCAACCCGGACCCGTATTCTTACCCGATTGGACCCCCGACCCAAACCGTACCCGCGATCCACAACCCGGACCCAACACCCGCTGACCATCAAGAATCAGGAAGTGCTGTCATTGTAAACCGGAAGTGACA
>CM044442.1:80641136-80665759 GCA_024363595.1 Xenopus borealis | reverse complement strand
CTGTTTGCTCTTTTGAGAAATGTATTTCAATGCAGAATTCTTCTGGAGCAGCACTATTAATTGATGCATTTTGAAAAAAAACATTTTTTCCCATGACATTATCTCTTTAATTTCATAATGGTGTATCTATTGCTTAGTTGCTTTGATGGTTCACATGTTTTTGTTTTTGTCTTTTTTTGTAATTAAATACTTGTGATGTGACTTCACATACTACCTATTTGTAAAGAGACCACCTTGGTACCAGGAAAAACAACTCTCAACCTAAATGGGAATATTATCTCTGGTTTCACAGCTGCTTCTTGTAAAGTGAAATGCCAGTGCCTTCATCAGGTTTTTATTTTATTCTCCTTCACAGGTCATGGGAAAACGTCAAAAGATGCTGCTTCGGTGCGCTCAACACACCCGATTCCAGCAGCTTGTGGAATCTTTTACTTTGAAGTGAAAATTATAAGTAAAGGTAGAGATGGGTAAGTATGATACTTTGTCTATTAGTGTAATTATACACTTGCATTTCTGAATGCCATACTTTTCAAGCAAACAAGCATGACAACCAATATATTCTTCCACTTCCTATTCACTTAAATGGTATTTTCACCTGACAACTGTTTTTGTATAAAGAGAAATATTTTCATTATGCAGCATTTAAAAAAAAGTTATTTGTAATCGTAATTCCTACAGAAAGCAGTATCTGTCCCATCTTCTGATGAACTTAACCGGGAGCTTGGCTGCTCCATGCATAAAAACAATAATCTGTCACATGACGAGGTCACAACCTCTTATAACCTTACCTCCGGTGGATCAGCCAAACTGTAGCCCCAATTAAATATGCCTTTCCTTCTTCTTTACAATCCACTGAGAAGCCCCCGATCAAAGGCTGCTAAGGGAGGGGCAATAAATAGGAAACTATGGATTTTTGTTGAAAGATTAAAACTATAGACAGAATGTACTTTCAACAAAATTCTTATTTGTAGTGCTCAAGGTGTTTTTAAGAGTATACCGCCTCTTTAATGGCATATCCTACACCTTCAACGATGTTGACTTGTTCTAGCTTTTTAAAAGGACACACTCCTATCACTTTAAAAGCCTTATAATTACTAGTTTTACTTCCCTGCCTCCATTATTATTTACCAGTATCAACTCTTGCATCCTTGCAACCATGGTTGCTGCGGCAGTGATATAAGATTTGGTGATGCTCCAAAGACCCAGTATGCTGGAGATCATGGGTTTAATGGATATCATTTCTAACAGTAAAGCTCCCTTGTTGGTAAGATAACAATGATCTTTTTAACTTATTTTGCTGTCACCAAGCATATAGGTTTTGAGGATCGGTGCCCTGAGGGCAAGCAGGCTTCTTTACAAGTTGCTTTATTTTCTACTTGCCTCAGGTTTTTATATTCTGCTACTATGGTTAAGTGTGTGCTTTAACCCCTTTCTTACGAAGCGCATAGAGCTTTGTACAGTTTGGTAGGCAAAAGCTTGAAATGACAGCAATTCTGCGAATGTTCTTCTACATCTACTCTAGTATCTGCTGAAGCAGATCCTAACTTGGTACAATTCCTTACGGAATGAGCTGTATGATCATCTAATCTTAATACTGTACTACAGTCACCCAACACACATTTTTATTATTCATTAATTTTTTTTGCTTGCATTTCTACAGTCTCATACAAATACAGTTTTTTTTCTGTTTTGTCACAGGGCTTTATTTTGCAATGGAGCAGATATGTTGACCCCCCGATCGCACATTCTTATCTTTTATTTTATATCTTATATTATCATTCTGATTGATTATAGATATGGGACCAGGGCCGGAGTTACATAGCAGGCTCCTCTAGGACCACTGCTGTTCGTCGCCCCCATACTCTGCCCTTTATTCACAAATTTTCCTCATCAGGACTGGATCAATGGGGATTGGCTCATGGGAAATTTAAAAAACTATAGTATCTCCTGGGTATCACCAGTGTTTCTGAATCAATGTGAGTGTGGCTGGGCAGCATGCCGCCACCTAAAATCCTGTCACCCTAGGCCCGGGCCTAGGTGGCATTTCCACAAATATGTGCCTGTATGGGACCTGTTATCCAGAATACTTGGGACCTGGGAGTTTTCTGGATAACTGATGTTTACGTAATTTGGATCTACTAGAAAATCATGTAAACATTAAACAAGCCCAATAGGCTGGTTTTGCTTCCAATAAGGATTAATTGTGTCTTCGTTTGGATCAAGTACGAGCTACTGTTTTATTATTACAGAGAATAAGGAAATCATTTTTAAAGATTTGAATCATTTACAGAAAAGCCATCTCCCATAGACTTCCATTTTCTACAATTTGGAGATTTCTGGGTAATGGGTTTCCAGATAACTGATCCCATACCTGTACTAGGAATAAAATGTTATTTCACTGGAGTGTCCTTTAGCTATTGGTACTATACCAATAAATATACCAAAGGTTTGTGGCTTTTTTGGATTCTTCAGGAAGTGTAGTTACTAAAAACACATAGATTTGTGGAAGAAGCTTTCTATTAAAGGACATGTCAACCCTCTCCACAAAAATGTAATCAATGAATAGCCTCTTTGAAATCTTTAGATAACTGCCACTCTGGTTGTTAAAAGGATAACAGTAAGGCGGCAGTATCCCCTTAATCAGTTAAAAATCCTTCTACTACACTAAACCACTCTGCCCCCTCCCTCAGGAATTTCCTTTGGCTCTTGGCTCAGTGAGCATGCTCAGTTTCTCTCAGCTCAGATTACATAACACACCCTCCAGCCTAACAGCCAATGAAGAGAGAGCATTGCCTGTTCCTATAGAAACGGTCTGTTGCTATTTTTTTTTCCTAACCACCTCTCCTGAGCTCAGCTTAACAATTACAGTGCTCAAACCCAGCAGAACTTTTTTTATCAAAGTATGTTGTGCCTGTGTAAACCTGCATTCCGCACTGCATGGACTTTACAGCATACGTCTTATTTCAGATGTCAATAGTAGTGATGGGCGAATTTATTCGCCAGGGGCGAATTCGCAGCGAATTCCCGCGATCAGCGAATCGCCAGTGAAATTTCGCTTGGCGAAAATTAGGCGAAAAACGAGTCGCGCGTTGTTTTTTACGCAAAGCGACGAAAACGATGCGACGCGTGCCGAAAACGACGCGACGCGTGCTGAAAACGCGTACCGCGAGTCGTTTCGCAAATTTTTCGCCAATTCGCGAATTTCTCAGGAAATTCGCTAATTTTTCGGCGAAGCGAATCTCGGGAGATTCGTCCATCACTAGTCAATAGTACTGATAATGAATCAGAGGGAAAATGGCCGCCAGGTGAAAGCTGCTATGTGTTTTAGGAAAATGTGATGGCGCTGGCAAACAGAAGGGGTATGTGCAGTACATATGATGCAGTTTGGGTGGGGAAGATATGCCCAACTTATATACATGGGAGGAAAATGTAGGCTTTACATGTCCTTTAAGGGCTTTTACATCAAGTAAAATCCAGGCAGTATTTTGTGTTGGCAATTTCTAAATAGCCATGCACACTGATCTCTGCGTGGGGCTAGCTTTAGCAAAAGTTTGCAGTTTGGTTGCTGTAAAAAGAAATATTTACCCATTTTGATGAATATCGGGTCAGTTTGTTATGGACTTTTTTGGCCCTCCAGTATAAAGTAGTCTTATTTATAGTGCTGTATAATTTGCTTTTGTACTTGTGTATACAAGCCAGAAATCATAAAATGTTTGGATATTTGTGAATGACGAGCTAAGCTGATCTGAAGCTTTAAGAGAATATGTTTCCATTATATTCTACTACTATTAGTTTTATTTTTTGTGTCTCCATGTTTTACAGACTTTGAATGGCACAGTAGTTCTGGTATGTTTAGAAAACTGATGACATTAATGGGCAAATTTATCATTCACGAATTCGAGGGCTACCTTGAATTCTGCAGAAATTTGACTGTTGAATGGAAATCGAATAGTTTCAGGCTATTTTTTGAGCGCTATTCGATTTCTCGAAAAAATCGTACGATTTCACAGCGATCGTTTGATTTCACAAACAAATCGTGAAATTTCTGAGGCGTTCAATCGTACTAATGATATTCGAGCAGGTGATAGAAAAAAAAAGCCTATGGGGGGGGGGATTCCCATAGGCTTCTATTGCTATTCGGTAGGTTCAATCTGGCGAAGTAGGCAGTCAAATAAAATTTTAAAGTTGAAGTACTTCGATCATCGAATGATCGAATATTCAATCATTTGATCTATTCGATCGAAATTTTGCATATTCGCCGATCAAAGTGGCCAAATTTGCATATTCTGATATCTGCTAAAATCGTACAATCGGAATTCGATCGAACTTCGAATTATTCACGTGAATTTTGTAAATCTGCCCCTAATAGTTTATGATAGTCTTAGTAAACCAAGAAACCTCTTTCACCCAAGGCAAAAAAAGCTTAAAATGTAAAAAAAATGGACAGCCATTAGTAGATGCACTTTTGTGGAGAGTCAACTGCTACATAGAATAAACATGATCTTTTACTCTTGCCCTAAAACCTTGGCACACTGTCTAACGTATGTATTTCAGATGCATTCTCAAACTGATGTCTAGGTGAATTGCTTTTAGCATAGAAACATTTGCAGCTGCCAGTCCCACACTTGTGGATAGGAGAGTCCCGTTAGTGTGTCCCATTAGTCCCACATACTGTGCCCATTGGCACATTTGTTCTGCTGTAAAGAAGCATCTTCCAACTGGTGCCAAATGCCAATCTGTTCCTTTTTGTGCTGCTTACTAACTGCATTCAAGGAAACTTTACCCCGAACAATGTAGATCTCTATAAAAAGATATTGTATAAAACAGCTCATATGTAAAACCCTGCAATCAAGGAAACTTTACCACCAAACAATGTAGATCTCAATAAAAAGATTGTATGTGCCATTGGGTAATCATAAATAGAAAATTACCATTTTAAAATATAAGGGCCGCCCTCTGGGATCGTAGGATTCACAGTGCACACAAACAACCATACATGCTAGGTCACATGAGCCAATAACAGACAGAGTTGTCTCTTTTGCTTCCACACTTCTTCCTGTTACAGTTAGAGCTTAGTATTTCTGGTCAGGTGATCTCTGAGGCAGCACACAGACCATCGCAAAATAGTGGCTCAAGGCAAGAGATTTTCCTTAAAATAAAAGTGGGAGATCGGCAATTTCCGTGTAATTTCGCGTATGCGCAGTTGCGCAAACCACCAAACTGCTCCAACTATGCATGCGCAGAAATGCCGATTACCCAGTCTGCTTACAGAGATTGTGGAAGATGGCTGCATGCAACTCCGCTGGAAGAATCTGCAGCGCGGTGTAAGTATGGAGTATGGGGCTTCTCCCTGGGGCTGGTAGTTAGCCTGGAGGGAGGGGGGTCTATCACAGGTTGAATTCTCCTTTAAGTAAATATTACCCTTTTATATCTCTTGCCTTGAACTTCCATTTGTTATGGTCCCTGTGCTGCCTCAGAGATTACCTGACCAGAAATGCTACAACTCTAAGGGGCCCAATTACTAAATTCACGTGAAGGGTTTGAAGTTCGATCGAATTCCAATCATATGATTTTATCGAATATGCAAATTTGGCCACTTCAATCATCGAATATGCAAAATTCGATCATATCGAATAGATTGAATATTCGATCATTCGATGGTCGAAGTACTTCCACTTTAAAATTTTATTCGACTGCCTACTTCGCCAGATTGAACCTACCGAATTGCAATAGAAGCCTATGGGAATCCCCCCCCATAGGCTTTTTTTTCTATTACTTGGTCGAATAGCATTCGTACAATTGAACGCCTCGGTCATTCGAATCGTACGAATGATTTCATGAAAAAAACGACAAATGCTGTTCGATCGTAGAAATTTTCGAGAAATTGGAAATTGCCTAAAACGATTAAATTTTAATTCGACAATCGAATTTCTGTCAAATTAGTGAATAATGATAAATTTGCCCCTAACTGTAACAGGAAGAAGTGTGTAAGAAAAAGACAGAACTGTGTCTGTTAATTAGCTCATGTGACCTAACATGTTTGGTTTGTTTGTGTGCTTCGTTTTCCGAAGTTGCCTCACAAGGATACTTCAGGAGACTTCAGAAAATCAAAGCAACCCGAGTGCCATCCCGCCGAAGATTCACATTCTAATGGCGGGAAGGCATTTCGGGGAGATTAGTTGCCCTTAGGGGAATGACTACCCCATTGTGCTGGTGCTTCCCAATCCTAGAGATTCTGAAATTTAAAACTGTCTGGTGTACAGATGTTGGTTACAATAGGGAGATGGTCCCTGCTGCTATTCTAATTTAGTTAAAGGAACAGTAACACCGAAAACGCAAAGTGGCTTAAAGGAATGACAGTATAATATACTGTTGCACTGCATTGTAGTGATGTGCGGGTCGAGACAAACCCGACCCACACCCAACCTGGACCTGCGCCCCCTGATACACCTGCACCTGACTTCTGCCTTTTTCTATAGACCTGGCCTACCTGATGGTGTCCTAAAAGGGCAGGCTGAAGCTGTACAATGATGTGGAGGGAGTAATTTTCCTACTTTGACATGATTTCTGTATTTTTAATTTTGCTGTATTGATATAAACACATTTATATATTAGTACAAAACGAAGGTCGTACTGTTGCTTCTTTACAGTAGATTTTTTTCTGTATATATTATATATATTGAGCGTAGGACTGGCCAGGTATGGGATGACTGACTTAGTTAGCCAGCTTAAATATATTGCAATATATGGACAAACAATCCCTGTTGTTTAAAGGGTAAGGCATTTTTAGTAGCTGTATGCACAGAATGTCTCAATGTCTTAAATATATTGATAATGGGTTGAGTGCAGAGGACCTCTTGTATTTGTCTATATGTATTTTGTGGTCACAGCCTCATTGCACCCCATATACCCCAAACTACAAGGGTGACTCACAAATGCTACTTGGGGGGCACCCAGATTCAAAAGTACAATGACCGCATATATATTTATTTCTACACAGATACATGGGAATTGGTCTCTCTACTCAAGGTGTCAATCTGAACAGACTTCCAGGTATGTAATTTCCACTGTACGTATGTAATATACGTAATGCATTTCTTGTCTCATTCTCACATTCTGGAAATCGGCTCTTTCTAAAGCTGGGGTTGTTAAACCACAGAGGGTACTAGAGTAAAAGGGATACTATATCATTCCTCCCCCTTTATATTTCCATTAAATTTACCCTGAGCTTTAAAGGGGACCTATCGCAAAAAAATAATTTATTATAAGCTTCATTATAATGAAATAAGCCATTTTCTAAACACTATCCGTTAAATATTATGCATCATTATTGAAATAATCAAGTTTAGGTTCACTATCCCTCTCTCTCTTCATTATGTCTACGTGCAGCAGTTGGGTGTCAGATATTCATTGACCGTTAAATCCAATATATCTTATAGGGAGGGGCTTCCTTTCCTAGCAGATGTATTAGAGCTCACTCAACTCAACTGATTCCAGTACAGGTATGGTCAGGACCTGGGGCTTTCCAGATAACTGCTCTTTCTGTAATTTAGATCTTCATACTTTAGGACTACTAGAAAATCATATAAACATTAAATAACCCCAATAAGCTGGTTTTGCTTCCATTAAGGATTAATTATATCTTAGTTTGGATCAAGTACAAGGTACTGTTTTATTGTCATAGAGAAAAAGGAAATCATTTTTAAAAGTTTGGATTATTTGATTACAATGAATTCTCTGCCTTTTCATAATTTGGAACTTTCTAGATGACAAGTTTCAGGATAACGGATCCCATACCTGTACATACAAAATCTAACAAAACAACTGTCTTTTATACAAATTCTTCATGTAGAGACATGATGTCTGGTGAGTGAGCTCTAATACATCTTCTAGGCAAAAAAGGAGCAGATATATTGGATCTAAGTGTCAATGAATAGCTGACACCCAACTGCTGCATGGAGACAAAATGAAGAGAAACAGATGCTGGAAGAGGGCTAAGATAAACTTGATTTTTCAGAAACTGTACAGAATTTTTAATTGATTGTATTTAGAAAGATTCTTATTTCAGCAGGATGAAGCTAATTTTTCACAGGCTAAGTATTGCAGATGGGGTGCATCTGCCGTGTAAGGATTATGACTGGCAGGCAGTCTGTCATAAGGCAGGTCCCTGAGAGTGGAAGACTCTCACAAGCAAGTGTATCTGCAAATAGTAAATACACATTTGCAGAGTCAAGGGAGCATATCTAATTAATTTTTGTATTGTGTATTTTAAGACTGTAATTGGTCATTATGGTATACATTGTTTTTATGTGCTCTTTAAATAGAGGTAAAAGGTTCAACATGATGGAAGTGTGCCTTTTTTCAACCTAACTTGCTGTGCTATGACTACTGATTTATCTTGATACTTGTCACTTATTTTCTGTGTTTTCTTATATTTTTTTGTGTCTGTACTTGTGATGTAAAAGCCCTAATTTTGGGGTATAGGCAAATACAGATTCAGTTGCCGTGTGCTCTGTAGAAGAATAAACTTTATATTCATCATATTTGGTAGGTATATGTTAACTGGGATCAATGTAAATTTGCTCTTCGGAGCACATTTGCAATTTATTTTAGTCTTCTGTTTACCACATAACAAACATTTAGGTTTGCAGCTCTCATTCTGAGATATTTTGCCAATGACCCTAAGGTTTTCAGACACTGCAGGTGCTGTCTCCAACAGATGCCACTTTCTCCTTGCCTGCTTTGGATTTTAATGTTTTGACAGTGCTTCCCTCCTGTTCAGCATAGCTTTCCTAGTAGCAAAATATCGCCTGTGATCTGATGTTGACGGGATACGCTCAGTATTTGGCCTGTCATGCAGTTAAAGGAGAACTAAAGCTTAACTAAAGAAGTAGCTAGAAATGTTGTGCATTATGTTTTTGGCTTCTGTATCAGCCCAAGGCAACCACATCCCTTTAGCAATAAAGATCTGTGTCTGCAAAGATGCCCCAGTAGCTCCCCATCTTCTTTTCTGTTGATTCACTGATTCACATGCTCTGTACTGCTGTCACTTACTGAGCTTAGGGACCCACTCACAATATACAGTACACATAGAATAGAAATGTCATAATATAACGCTGATTAGTAATTAATACAGATAATTACTACGTGGCAGCACAGAAACCAGTAAAATTAGCATCAACATTTAATAATCAGCCTTGTACCATCTGCTTATATTACAGACCAACCTTATTTTCTGCTGGATAATTAGTGATAACCCCTCAGAGCCCACTGAGCATGCGAGTGTCACAGACACTTTCCAGGATGGTGACCCCCTGTGAAAAGATTAAAGTCCTGGATCATTGCTGCTATTTACAAGCTGAAACTTTAGGCTGGTGCGATAAGTTCAGTATATAAAATATGGCATTTTTAGCCACAATCCATTTTAGGGTTTAGTTGTCCTTTAACATGAGATTTTTATGTGCAGCAAAAGAGACAGTTTGAACAGGAACTCCGTGAACCACATTATAAGGTGAACACTTGTTTACTCTGTATTTTGTGTCCCTTGGGAGGAGGGAAGAGTCATAACCATGTTTTATTTATTACAAAAAGCTTGTTAGATACTATGCTTTAAGTTTCATTTGCATGCAGTTTTGGCAGAGTTCCCAGACTGGTGCTGGGATATCAGGCAATTGACTCTGATTGTGTGCTTTGGCCCCCTGCACTGCATGCTGGGAAAAAAATCCTTGCTTGTGATATTTGGTAAATCATACAATGGATCTGGTTAGATGTGTATACAGTAGGTGCTCAAGGTAGGTGCTGCTGACACACAATGAAAGGGAATATAAGCAACATTTTAAGATACATATTTTACCATTTCTCTCTGGTTTAAAGGGATACTGACACTAAAAAACAATTTTCTAAAATATGATTGAATAATAAAAGTTACCCATAGATCATGTTGATAATTTTTTGCTGAGAGGTTTGTTTTTGTGAGTTATTGTTAGTTGAAGTTCCTAAACCTGATACTAACAGTTTATACTCCTGTGCTAACCTCCCCCCCATGCCCCGAACCCCCGTAGGCCATCCTCCTCCCCCCCCCGCCCCGGTCAAATAAGTCGCTACTTACCCCTCCAGCCAGGTTCCCGGGTGCCATCTTCTCCAGCAACGTCTTCTTCCTTCTTCCGTCGGCGTTCTTCGGCGCATGCGCAGTAGGACGTATTTGGAGCTTTGTACTACTGCTCATGCGCCGAAAGTTCACAAAGTTCAGTCAGTGAACTTTGTGAACTTTTGGCGCATGCGCAGTAGTACAAACCGGCAAATGCATCCTACTGCGCATGCGCCACCCACAGAAGTAGGAAGAAACGTCACTGGAGAAGATGGCGCCCGGGAACCTGGCTGGAGGGGTAGGCAGCAACTTGGGGGCAAAAGCTCGGGGGGAGAGGTAGGCTGGGGGGGGAGGAGGGAGGCTGGGGGCTAGCACAGGAGGGGTTGAATCCCCCTTTAAATGCACAGTATTATCTATGAGTTTGTCATTTTGTTTATTTAAAACATTTTTGCTGCATGATCCTAAAGCATGTGAAGAAGAAATGAATCCCCCACATGCAAAATGGATCCCAGTGGGTAATTATGGTTGACAAGCTGTGCCTGGAAATTTGTAAAATGATGAAGAAAGTGTTCAGCCTTTACCAGATATTGATGCTGTCCAGCAGTTTAGGATTCCTATGTAAGCAGCTTACAGTATCACTTTGCTTACTCTGCAGTGGAATATACCATTTAGGGATTGGTCAGATGGGGGGGCATTCTCACTGAATTTTGTAACAGTCACCTAGAGTGACTTCAGTGAGCCTTGTGGAGCCAGACACACTAACAGAGTTTATAGGAGGAACTTGTCATTAAATCTGACCATAAATGTTTTACAAACTGCACTTTTCTACTAAAAGTAGGAGATGGACAGCCAGTTGCCTCCCTGAGTTTCTTCCTTTTCTGTTTCTCATTGTGTAGTAGTTACATGGATATGTATAGTTTTGGGGATATATTTTTACAATGGATGAAAAATGGATTAATTTATGTTCTAACAGTACTGTCTTACACTAACTTTATATTTATCATATGAACCCTAAGGTTGGGACAAGCATTCCTATGGTTACCATGGTGATGATGGGCATTCGTTCTGTTCTTCTGGCACTGGGCAGCCATACGGGCCAACTTTCACAACTGGTGATGTCATTGGCTGCTGCGTCAACCTAATTGACAACACCTGCTTCTATACCAAGAATGGACACAGTCTAGGTAACATTTTGCATATAGGAACTATAAATGCGCTCACCACTGGCACATGGTTGGGTGTTCTCCACTGGGATCGGTATAGCAGCTGTATGGTATCTGCCCTTGGATAGGCATGTCTTCAGCCTGTCAGTGCAGATATGGGGCAGGTTCAACGTAGGCAAATCTGGGTTAAAGGAGAACTTAACCCTATTATTAAAAAAAACCTACCCCAATACATAACTTACTGTTCGCTTCCACTTACTATACTTCCTGAACTGTAATGGTCTTGGCTAAATGTATGTTGTTAAATATCAAAAACGTTGCCTTTAAAAAAAATAATCCCTACCCCCAGCTTAAGTGTTACCCCGGCAAATGCCCCTAAGTCCTTACTTAACACTCAGTGCAGATTTGCTCCACGGGAGTTCACGAGTGCCATCTTCTTCCGAATAAGAACAGTGTTTCGCCGCATGTGCAGTTGGAGCAACTTTCCGTTTTGCAAAAACTGTGCTTGTTCCGAAAGCACGAAAAAATTGCAGAGCTGAAAGAAGAAGAACGAAGAGGCTAAAGATGGCGCCTGTGAACTCCTGAGGACAGAATCTACATGGAGGGGTAAGTAAGGATGTAGGGGCATTTGCCCAGGGTAACACTTTGGCTGGGGGGGGGGGGGTTATGCAGGGTAATCAGGTAGGGTTTTTTTTAACATTAGGGTTTAGTTGTCCTTTAAAAGGTAGTATAATTCGTTTTCTCCATGAGATATCAATATCCGCAAAAAAAATGCACTGTAAGGGCAATGACACACGTTGGTATTTGTCACTCCGCATTTTGTCGTGAGTACAGAAAGTTAAAAAAAAAAAAAAAAAAAAAAAAAAAACCCCACTGTAGACCATACCTCTGCTAAAAACACTCAAAACGTGCAATTGCTCAATTTTGCATGCATAATTTGAGCAGTTACACAATTTTAATGTTTCATCAGTTCTCGGTATGGTCTACAGCAGGTTTTATTCTGACTTTTTGTAACCTCAACAAATAGCACCATGTGTCCTTGCCCTAACTAGAGTCGGTTCAGGAACGCGGTAGACTTTATTTCAACATGTTCCACCTTTTGAACATGATGAATCAGAAGTAATTGCTGCAGGTAAAAAGTTAAATGAAACCAAGAAAATAGATAATTGGTTCTGGTTTGTTGTGTGGGGAAAAGTAGATCTGATACTGTGATAATAGCTGTAGTCCTTGTTGCAAAGGGAAGAAAGGATCATCTGGCCTATGAAAAAGGATATATTCTGTTTACTTCCCTAGTACATTCCAGTCAACTTACGTTTTCTACATAATAATAAACTTTATAAAAAAACGTATTTACTTGACATCATTGTATTAGCTATGCATGACGCAGGATGCTTTTGTTTAAGGTTGTTATTAGCAATAACAAACAGATCTTGTCCAGGCAGTTTTATGTTGCGTGTAATATCTACTGCAACCATCTTCCCTTACGTTTGGCAACAAAGCTCACTTTGATACTACATAGATGAAAGCCTAGGCCATATGTATTGCTTTAAGTATCTTCATTTGTGCTGCATTTGTTGTGGTGTAACAGATTGTAAAAATATTAAAAACGTAGTTTTGTACCCACTAACCATGGCAACAAAGTAATTTATTATATGTGTTTTTGCTTTAACAGGCATTGCATTTACAGACCTCCCGGTAAGTTATCCTACTGTCTGAGATTAAAAACACACTTAAATTGCAGACAATATGGTAGTTAGCCATGTAATATGGTGTTTGTCTACCTAGAAGAAAACAGAAACTTGTGAATACTGGGATGAATTATGATACAGGAATTGTATCTCTTATTCAGAAACTCGTTATCCAGGAAGCTCCAAAAATATGTGAAGGCAATCTCCCATAGACCCCGTTTTAATCAAATAATTCATTTAAAAAAAAAAAGGATAATACCTTGAACGTGATCCCAACTAATATATAATTAATCGTTATTTGGAGGCAGGACAATCTTATTGAGTTAAATGAATGTTTAAATGGCTTTATAGCACATTTCAGATCCAAATTCAAATAACAGAAAGAACAGTTATTTATTTTTGTATATTTAATTTTGAAATCTGACATATTGTCAATTTCCCAGCTGACCCAAGTCATGGGACTTGTGCTCTGATAAACTTCAATCACTCTTTACTGCTTTACTGCAAGTTGGAGTGATCTCAACCCCTCCCTTTTCCGCCACCCCTAGCAGCCTAACAACAGAACAATGGTAAGGTAACCAGATAACATACCTCTGCTAAAAACACTCAAAACGTGCAATTGCTCAATTAGATAACCAGATAACAGCTCACTAACACAAGATAACAGCTGCCTGGTAGATCTAAGAACAGCACTCAATAGTAAAAACCCATGTCCCACTGTGTACTATTCAGTTACATTGAGAAGGAAAAACAACAGCCTGCCAGAGAGCAGTTCCCTCCTAAAGTGCTGGCACAAGTCACATGACCAGGGGCATCTGGTAAATTTTTTGCTATTTTGAGAAATGGATTTCAGTGCAGAAGTCTACTGGAGTAGCACTATTAACTGATGCATTTTGAAAAAAACATGGTTTCCCATGACAATATCCCTTTTGGAAAACCCCAGGGCATTCTGGATAACAGGTCTGATATTTGTATAGTATCTCTTGTGGGATCAAATATAGAAAAAAAAAATATTTAGTGAGCACTATTCTATTATTGTAATATTTGCAATGATTCTATATTACTATAATCATTTGCAATGAAGCCTTTTGTACTAAATTGCAGTATAGTAAGGGGAAAGTAAAAAAAAGATACAAATGTCATTGTCTTTTAAAATATCGTACTGCAATTCGGAATATCAAATTTTGTGTTTGTCGTTTTTAACATTTTTTTTAAATATATTTTTGTTCAGCCGAACTTGTATCCTACAGTGGGACTGCAAACCCCAGGAGAAGTAGTTGATGCTAATTTTGGACAAAGTCCCTTTGTCTTTGACATAGAAGATTATATTAGAGAATGGAGATCCAAAATACAGGCACAGATTGAGAGGTTCCCTGTCGGAGGCGAATGGCAGTCCATGATACAAAGGTAAGAGGTGTAGGCTTCATCTTAACCATAATTAACCATTAGTGTGTATGGTTGAACCCACATCTGCTAATTACCTTCTAATATATTTTTATTTATGAGTGTTGTATAAATGAACACTAGAGCTCAACAAGAAAGAGAGAAGCAATAATAGGAAAGAATACAGACAGGATGCATAAACTACATAATTGTTTGTTTTTTTGTAGTAATAAGTAATTAAAACACCAATATAGGCCAGTGTTGGGGAGGCAGTTCCAGCTTTACTTTGCTTAAACTTTTGCTCACCGGATTCTACATTGGTTGCAAGTTTACACCTACATTGTTCTAGGTATATTGTTACACGGCTTATGTGCAAACGTAACAATCACTGATAAATTCATTTAATACCTTGTGGCTTCATTTTTTCAAGACTTGCTTTAGCACATACAATATAAAATAAAGTATTGCATATTTTACACATTCCTGTCTCTGGGAAGCAATCCTGACCTTTTTGACACATGGCAAAGCGGTTGACCACTTTGGCCAATTTCATATGAACTGCCCAACTATTCACATGTTTATGTGCTCCTTGGGATCACATTAGAGCTTAAACTGGACAAACCTGGCCTGAGTATTAACCCATGGAAGAAGGGAGAGGTGTGTGTGTGGGGGGGGTGGAGAAAGAAAAATCACAGCATGACTAACCTGGATGGGAATCCTACACGTTTAAATTGTCCCTTGTGCGAGGACCCACCCAGATAGCTGAATCAGGCAAATTTATGTATTTTGGTGTTCGTTTGTTAAATGAGAGGACATTTTTGATGGCTAACTGGTAGAACTCAGAAACATGGTCTGCTCATACCTCTAAATTATGTTTGGAGTAGGATAGGGCAAACCAAGTTGGTATAGTTTATCTATCCATTGGTATGTTCCAATTAAAAAATAAGGTCTCAGGCTGTTTTGGCATAACCATCAATAGCCCTTTGACATTATACTTCAATTCACCATAACAATACCCAGTTTTTTTTTTGTTAGGATGGTGTCTTCATATCTTGTGCACCATGGATATTGTTCTACAGCAGAAGCCTTTGCCAAATCTACAGACCAGACTGTGCAGGAAGAATTAGCATCTATTAAAAATAGACAGAGTAAGTATGGATTAGTGTATAGTTACATCACATGCTGCCTTATCTTGATATGTCTGGCTCGACCCTTGTAAGTGTATTGAGCTTAAGACAATGCAGTCTCATTGACATTATGTATTTAGAGCTGTGCCAGTTCTTTTGACCTCCACAGTGGTCAACATTTAAAATGCCCATAATCACCTGTCTGTTGACATTGAAACACTGGAAACCCTAAACCTAGGGAAAAAAACTGGCTTTGAGAGGCAAATGGTTGCCTCGGGACTATAGAATGGTTCCAGCTTATCAAGGCAAAGCTTTTCCATATATCAGTGACACACTTTTAACGGTTTACCACTGAAACATGTGGCGTTCCTTAGCCATAAAGCTCACACCTGTTCTGGAGTAGAGTTTTTATTGTCCTTTCATTAAAAAGGACATCCAGCTTTGTTGGATACTAAGGTCACTTGAAACATCAGTGCAGTATGTCACAGCAATTGTCAGCAGGAACAGATACCTCCACTTGAAATTGTACCCATATTTTTTCATATAATTATGCAATAACATTAATAAAAAAAATCATCATAACTTTTGCTTTGCAGAGGGTCTTTGTTTGTGCTAAAATATGTTCTTGTAATAGTTGTTTCTTAAACTGCACATCTTGCTAGATGTACTGCCATCGCTACTAACTGCAGTAATCCACAACCATTCCCTTTCATTATCTAATTTGTATCAGAGACCAGACTGACAAAAATTGGTTATTGCAATGGTACAGTTCCAGCTCCTCTATTAGGAAATGGACTTTATTGTGTCTGAAAAATGTTACATACAGAAGTATATAATTCATGGCACTATAAGGATAAAACCTAATTTATTACTTGCCTTTCTCCCAAACAGGAATTCAGAAACTGGTATTGTCAGGAAGAATGGGGGAAGCCATTGAAACAACTCAACAATTATATCCAAGTTTGCTAGAAAGAAATCCTAATCTATTATTCACCTTAAAGTGAGTCCTTAAATATATTTCTCCATATATTATAGAAACTATCTTTATTGTCACACCAGAATCGGCTTTGTTTGTGTTTGTTAGCGAACAATACAGCAGAATATGTGACAATGTGGGACTATTGAAAATGGGATTATCTGTCATTTCATTTGATGAGTTTTGATCAGAAAACATTTGTCTCACACATGTAACAGTTGGCTGCTAGTTCCTTAAAGAGAGACCTAGACAGCTGTTTATGTTTACCTTTAAAGAGACATACTGTAATTTCTTTAAGTCTGAATTACCCCTTGTTCTGCATTACCGGAACACAGGATGTTAACTCCCATGTAGTTATAAACAGCCTGAACTACCTGCTCCCCTTGCATATATGTTCAAATGAGACTATATTTATTTTTATTTCACTAAGGCAGATTTTGCCTTTGTTAAATTAATTGTATTTTATTCTTTATTTTCAGAGTGCGACAGTTTATAGAAATGGTCAATGGCACAGACAGTGAAGTAAGATGTTTAGGAAATCGCAGCCTTAAATCTCTTGATGGCTGCCCAGGTAAGTGATATGGCAGTCTATATTCATTGTAAGGAACTGTTGAGTGGTGTAGAGGTTCAGCAGTACTGATACACATATACCTGTTATTGTTTGGCCATCTTTTTTGTGCCAATGACCTGCACTTGCTTATTGTGCTCTAGGTTGCTGCTAGGGGGAGTTAAGCCTAGGTTTGTTCAGACATCATGAAAACATTTGCAAGTGATGATATTATTATTAACATGTATTTCTATATTTGTAGCGCTGTAATTCATCTGTCAAAGAGTCTGATGCTGCGTAGTTAACCATTCTGAACCAAAATATTTGACTGATAAAAGCCCAGATCATGTTCTGTGAATCATTAGAAAATAACACAAGAATATACTGGGGGGGTACAAATATTCAGTACTAAAAGGTTTTTGGAGGCTTTGTGCTGGTGAATAAGCTGAAAGCCAAGGTCTCGTATACACATGCAAGTGCAATGTTTTAAAACCGATGCATATTTTTTTTTATCCAATACTCCAGTGCAATATTTGATTCACAACTTTCATGTGAATTAACAATGTTTACCTGGGGCTTATTTATGTCTCAATAAGAGAGAGGATTTATGCATATTGAGGGAGAATTCAACCCTAAAAAAACCCTAGCCCCTACCCTACATAATCCCCCCCCCCCCCCCCCCCCCCCCCCTCCCGCCATATCCCCAGCCTAGGTGCTACCCCAGACAAATGCCCCTTTACTTGCTCCTCTGTGCAGATTCTGTTCAGCGGAGTTCACAGCAGCCATCTTCTTCTCTTCAGTAATCTTCAGAATGAGAGTGGCACATGCACAGTTGGAGCAATCTTCCGCTTCATGCAAAGAAAGTCATGGAGATTGCCAAAGAGCCGCTCTCATTCCGAAGATTACTGAGCTGGAAGATGGCTGCCATGAACAGACTCTGCACCGAGGGGTAAGTAAAGACTTAGGGGGCATTGGTCCAGGGTAGCAGCTAGGCTGGGGATGTGGAGGAGGGGGCTCTATGTAGGGTAATTTACAGTTGAATTCTCCTTTAAGGGGCAGTGCAGGGCAAATGCTATACCTCTCTGTTTTCAAGGTATTTAGTGTTTCTTATGATTTGTTTTCTGTTTCTGACTGACAGAAGTGCTTGGAAAAAACCAAGAGTGGAGCTAGACTTGAGAGTAGAGCTTTTACCCCTTATAAATGTATCCTTTACATTCAGATAATGCTACTACCTGTTCACTGTACTTATCTACATATTTGGGTTAAATTAAATTGCAGTTTGCAATGAAAAGGTGTTTATTAGATCCCGTCATCACCTGTGTTTGATTCCGGTAACCCCAAAAATGAATGCCCCACCTGCTCAATTGTTTTCAGTGGAAATAGCATTTTAATGAACTGCCCTACAAGTATGGGACTCCTGAGGGGAATAACCAATACCGTGTTTTAGCACCTGTTGCACTCCAGTAGAGAAAAATGGAGGCAAACCCCTTCTGCCCCGGTCACTGTTCCTAATTCTATTGAATGTAAATGTCCCCAGCTGATGCATGCACAGTGTGGAGGACAGCTGGAGCACTTGGATTCTGAAGATGCTACTCTGGGTGTCCAATAGGACGCTTGTCATCCATTAGTTTTAGAAGCAGTGACGGGCACCCGGTGGAGTTTAGACTCCTATTGCTCTCTGCTGGAGGGCACTGGCAGCCAAAACTCCCTCTATACAATTACTCTGTGTCCCAAGATCTGCAATGTTGTGAAAACCAGCACCCCAGAGAAACCACAATTAGCTCTGTCAGATCTGCAACACAGCAAAGATTTTGGCAGACTTGAGAGCTGGTTCAGGATGTTCCCTGGAACTAGAGGAAGTGGAAGTTTTTACTGAAAAACTCCTACTGGTTGGCACAGTGCTGGAATTAAAATATACTTTTCTTGAATTTGTGCCAGTTTATGAAGATTTTATAATGCAAATGTTTTTAAGGTCATTTGTTAAAGGGGAACTATCGTGAAAATGAACATTTAATATTAGCTTCAGTATACTGAAATAAGAAACCTTGTATATACAATCAGTAAAATATTCTGCATCACTTCTGATATAATCAAGTTTATATTCACTATTCTTCTCTCAGCATTCTAATTCTGTCTTCATGCAGCAGTTGGGTGTCAATGATGGTTAGATCCAATATATCTTATAGGGAGGGGCTTCCTTTCCTAGCAGATGTATTAGACCTCACTCAAATAACTGATTCCAGTACAAACAAAATCTAACACAATAACTGCCTGTTGCACAAATCCTGCATGTAAAGAGAGACATGATGTCTAGTGATTTTAATAGAGTGAGCTCTAATACATCTTCTAGGCAAAATGATCCCCCCCCCCACCAAAGATATATTGGATCTATGTGATACCCAACTCCTGCATAAAGAAAGAACAAAGAGAAACAGTTGTTGAGAGAGGGTTAGTTAAGATGAACCTGATTACGTAAGAAACAGTACAGAATTTTAAATTTAATTTATTTATAAAGTTTCTTATTTCAGGATGCTGAAGCTTGTATTATATTTTTATTTTTGTGATAGTCCCTCTTTTACTGTTTCTAGATGACTAGCAATGACTTTAGTGCGTAATTATTTGAAATACACTGTATGAGTTGTGTCTGTATCTCTGTCCCTTAGGTTCTGATAACAACTGCAGCAATGGAGTAATATCAAACAAGGCTCACCAGACGCATTGTCATAGCAAATCCCAGTCTTCTAACCTAAATGTAACAGAACTGAACAGCATAAACATGACAATGTCACATCAACTTAACAGCTACTCCAGGTGAGAAACCATTGTCTGTAGGCTGCAGGCCTCCTTCCCTGAACTGACAAGTTACATTTATCCGAGTGCACCAAACCACAGCCCGCTTATTCTACCACATGGCTGCCACCTCTCCCACATGCTTACTTATCATTTCCCCCACTTATTGCCAGACAACAGGCTTCTCTTCTCTGCACCTCATCTTTGCGTAACCTCTGCCCCATGATGAATGGCTCTGTCACAGGAAATGCTGCAGTTTGTTCCCTGAGGCAGTGCAGCGATGAACCATTTTTGTTTGGCTTCTTTAATCCTCCTCCTCCTCTGAGGTCAGGTACAAAGTGTGCTGTCTAATAGCAGCAACTTCTGTAAAGCAAAACCGTTCTCCTGCTTCACATGGCGTGTGTCATACTGGCAGCCTGGACACTAGGAATTCCTGCTTCTGCCAAGCACAGACATAAAGTATAACAATGATAACAGAGGAGAGAACACCGTGTACTGGCCTACCCATACACAGGGGGGGGGAGCAGGGGTGGTCTGGGGCAGGCTTGCCTTCTCAGATATAACTGCTGCATGAATTAAAAAAACAATAAACCTACAGACTACATTATAAAATGCATAGGATTATAATTAGAGTGGAAAATCACTTCTACAACTATCTAGAAACCTCCGAATTACGGAAAGGGGCCTCTCCCATAGACTCTATAATAATCAAATAAACCATTTTTTTTTTTTAATGTTTCCTTTTTCTCTGTAATAACAAAACAGAACCTTGTACATGATCCCAACTAAGACGCAATTAATCCTTCTAGGAAGCAAAATCAGTTTATTGGGTTTATTTAAAGTTTACATGATTTTCTAGTAGACTAGATGAAGTTCCCAATTACAGAAAGTATCTGTTATTGGGAAAACCCCATATCCTGCGCATTCTGGTACAGGTCCCATACCTGTACTTTTTTAATATGGGACTAGCCAATTATAGGTTTTTATAATTAAACAATTTATGGCTGAGCTGTTGGAGACCATTTCGGTACAAGTGTCTGCTGCTGTTGCCTCCTTCTCAATGAGTTAATGGTTTCAGATATCCTCTTCTTTAATTAGATCTTTTGCTGGGTTTATTTTAGAGCACTAAAATAGCATAGCCGTGGCCTCCTGTCTGTGGCACTACTGTGTAGTCTGTTTTATATCATATATGGTGAGATGGAGCTTTTAATTATGTGAGTAATGGAATACAATAAATTGTTTCCTACTCTTATTTAGGTTTAGGCTGCTATTGATATTATAGAGGCTTTAGAAAGCTGAACATACCTGGGACTGGCACATTTTCCTGCTGTGGACGCATCATACAAATATCTATAATAGCACTTATAGGCCTTTGCAGCATAGACAATCTAACAGCAACATTTCTTACTTCCCCTTGTGCGTTATTATATATCCAGAAGGAATGGGCCCTACTATTACAGGTATGGGATGTGTTATCCAGAAACCTCATAATAACGGAAAGGCCGTATCCCATAGACCCCATTTTATCCAAATTGCCCTTTTTCTCTGTAATAATAAAACAGTGCTTTGTACTTGATCCCAACAAAGATATCATTAATCCTCATTGGAAGCAAAACAGCCTATTGGATTTATTTAATGTTTAAATGATTTTATAGTACACTCAAGGTATGAAGATTCAAACTACGGAAATGTCCGTTATACGGAAAACCGCAGGTCCCGAGCATTCTGGATAACAGGTCCCATACCTTTACTGAAATAGCACATTTTGATCAGGAATTGGTATATAATTGCCTGTCTCCTTTTAATTGCCATTGTCTGTTGCAGAAAGGAGTTTCGCTGTAGATCACAGTGACCAACTCTAAACAGATTAGCAAACAAAATTCGAGTCCTAACCCATAGGTTAATAATCCCTGTTCTAGATTATAACCGAATGAGCAAGCAATATCTATATGAAGTGTGACACTTTGTCTTTGTGCTTTTTTTCTTCAGCAATGATGTAGAGATGGAGACTGATCATTATTCCAATGGCTTTACAGCATCCACGTCCAATGGCTTCCTCAATGGCAGTTCAAAGCACGAGCCTGAACTAGAAGAATGTGACACTGAGATGGGTCTGCAGCATTTTTAACTGTATTTTATAACATGTTTAGTTCCATTCATCTACCATTTACACTGCAGTTGCGGTAAAGCCAACCGTTTATAGCCAGGGTTCCCCAACTTTTTTTTACCCATGAGCCACATTCGAATGTAAAAAGAGTTGGGGAACAACACAAGAATGAAAAAAGTCCCTGGAAGTGTGAAATGAGGGCTGCTATTGGGTAGATCCTATGTGGACTGGCAGCCTATAGGAGGTTCTACTTGGCAGTATAACTGGCTTTTATACATTTAAAACTTGCCTCCAAGCCAGGAATTCAAAAATAAGCACCTGCTTTGAGGAGCAACATCTAAGGGGTTTGTGAGCAACTGTTGCTCAGAAGCCATGGGTTGGGGATCACTGGTTTATAGGCAGGTTGTACTGATACCATGTTACTTCCTAGCACAGCCTGATATACTGCTGCTGTTATACAGAGATAACATACCCCATAGTGCTTTACAGAGATTTAACATCATTCACATCAGTCCCTGTCTCAATTTACAATTTTAGGTCCCTATCACTTTCACACTGAGGAACAATTTTATCCTGGATCGAAGAAAAAAAAATCAAACCTGCACGATTGATATCTGTCTGCTTTTTGGCCTGATATCGATCAGGGGGGACCCGTTGAAGGCCCCCACATACAGGCAGATAGAATTCCGTTCTAAAGGACTAATAGCAGCAGCTTTAATCTTCCCGTGTATGGCCACCTTTAGTTTTTGCACAGCTGACAATGGGAGTGGTGTATGTACGGCCACCCCCTTGTCTATACCCTGGGGCAGTAATCGCAACACTGGCTGCCTGGCGCCACTTTCCAGTCTCTGCAGTCGGACATAATCCTCCGCATTTTGATCACTGCAGGGCTCCTGATACTTTGTTCCGCAGGCCTGTGCATCATTCTATCCAGACATGCCATGAAGGTGTCAGGACTTTATTAGAATATGATTATATCTGCTGCTATCTAGAAACTGAATTTGGCACATAAACTGTATACTTTTTACAGAGAATTGTGCTTTAAATATTGAGCGATCTGTTGTTCAGTGTTTGAACATTGATCTTTGCACCACTGAGAGAAACCAGATCAGATTCTTAGTGGTTTAGTAGAATATTCCTTTACAGGACAAGATGCAACGTGGGCAATATCCTGATTTGTACTGGGAATGGGAGGTGTGTGTTAGTTTAGCAGGTACACAAACGTAACTGTGACTTAAAAATCTGTATTATTTGTGGTTGCAGAAGTTGATACTTCTCATGGCCGACGTCAGCTGTGTGGAGGCAGCCAAGCTGCAGTTGAGAGAATGATTTGCTTTGGGAGAGAGCTACAAGCCATGAGCGAGCAATTAAGGAGAGAACGTGGAAAAAATGCAACCAACAAAAACATGCTTAAGGTACGGTAGCTTTGGATTTTGGTCTGTCGGTAGAATGTGCATATGGTGGTGGTATCTTGCTTTTGCTGAATTAACACACGCCTATATGTAATAAAAGTCACCAAGTTTGCCCAAGAGCCATAACCTATAGCAACCAATGAGGTGTTTGCTTTTAAACAGCTGGCCAGTAAATGATACTTGCTGGTTGTTTGCTGTGCTTTACTGCCCCTGGTAAATGTAGTGCCTTTTATTATACAACCCCCATATTGGCTTTTCTGGGCTTCTGGGAGGGTTGGTTGAATAATATCTAAATAAGCACGAGTTGCACAGGCTCACTGCTTAACCTAGAACAGCTTTCCAGGGAACACCAAGAAATGTCACATCATTATTATGGGGTTTCTATTGGCTTTATTTATATGCCATCAATATGTTAATGCAGTGCTTTCACCCATTCACTGTTCATCAATTATATCAATAAATCAGAGCTTACAATCGCTGTGCCTGACATATACATAAACTACAGTCTGCTTTAACAGGAGCTATGTAACGTTGCTGCATGTTTTTGGGAAGAAACCCACTGAGGCATGGGGGGACATTCAAACTCCGAATTACTTACTTAAAGGGGAACAATCGTGAAAATGGAAATTTAATACTGAAATAAGAAACTTTGTATATACAATCCATTACATTTTCTGCATCGTTTCTGAAATAATCAAGTTTATGTTCGTTATCCCTCTCTCAGCATCTTTCTCTTCATTCAGTTTTCTTACAGCAGTTGGGTGTCAGTATTTACAGTTAGATCCAATATATCTTATGGGGGGGGGGCTCATTTTGCCTAGTAGATGTAATAGATCTTATTCTATTAAAATCGCCAGACATCGTCTCTCTATACATGCAGGATTTGTGCAAAAAGCAGTTATTTTGTTAGATTTTGTTTGTAATGGAATCAGGTGAGTGAGCGCTAATACATCGGCTAGGAAGATGGAGATGTATTAGATCTCACTCAAATAACTGATTCCTGTAACCCATGTAAATATCACTTCACAGCACTGAAGAAATGGTTCCATTAACATTGTTGCCTTATGTTTCTCCTTTTTCTGTTCTGAGCAGGATGCATTCAGTTTACTAGCATATTCTGATCCCTGGAATAGCCCAGTTGGGTACCAGCTTGACCCCATACAGAGAGAGCATGTGTGCTCCTCGCTTAACAGTGCAATACTAGGTAAGGCTCAGTCTGCTTCAATTTTTTTCTCCTGTCTATGAAAGTCTGTTTGTTCCATTTAGAGCCAATGAAACTACTGTAAGGGTAAGGCCAGATGGGAAGATTCGGGGAGATTTGTCGCCTGGCGACTAATCGCCTC
>CM044442.1:80611789-80623541 GCA_024363595.1 Xenopus borealis | reverse complement strand
TGGCGGAACTTCACTCTTTGATAAATTTACCCCATAGTTTTAATAATGTGCCTCCTCCTTTTGACTCTTTCCAGCTTTCAAATAGAGATCACCAATTGTAAAAACAAAATGCTCCGTAAGGTTACCCATTTATTGTTATTGCTACGTTCTATTACTCCTCTTTCTATTTAGACCCTCCCTTATTCATATGTTTTCAAGAAATGACAGTATCTTATACTGTTGCCCTGCACTGGGAAATCTAATCTGATGTGTTTGTTCAGAAACACTACTATAGTTTATAAGAACAAGCTGCTGTGTAGCCACGGGGGCAGTCATTCAAGCACAGGCTACACAGTAGAAAACGGAAGAATCCCATTGTATACTACAGAGCTTATCTGTTATCTGCTGTGTATCCTGTGTCTTTTCTCCTTTTTCAGCTTTGAATGACTGACCCCATGGCTACACAACAGCATCTTGTATAGTAGTAGAGTTTCTGAAGCAAACACACCAGTTGTACCAGTACAGCACAACACATTACATTATGACTATTACGTATATTAGATTACATTACATTATATTCACATTACTTTGTTACTGTTCCTTTAAAGGTGAACAGCCCCTATAATCTAAGTACAGTATAACCCCCAATTTATGTTCCCAGATTTAACATTTTTTTTTTCCTGTGGTCCCAGCATTTTCAGTGCATTTCTATGGGGTTTATTTTATGGGGTGGATTTTATGCAAGTAAAGCAGTCTTGTTCCTTGCCAACCACCATTTAATGAGCAAAATAACTATTCTATTCTGTGTTCATACACATACATGTAAAATTTCTACATGGATGTGGCCACGCTGATGGAGCAGAAGGGACCGGATATAAGCGTATTACAAGGAAAGGGAAGCAGAAGGCTGATAGAAGTCGTTTGGGAAGACAGGCTGGCTAAAGTTGGAGAAAGAGACCCCGGGCACAAGATTGTGAGTAGAAAATAGAAGCAGCTACTGTTCTGGAGAAGGATGGGTTGAGGGGAAGAGTTAGAAGCAGTCTGGAGAGGCAGGCTGAAGGGATCGGGGAACAAGACCTTGACAAACCAAGAGAAGTGGCTACTGTGTAGGAGAAAGTAAGGAAAAAAGCAGTCTGGGAAGACAGAGAAAGGGACCGGGGCACAAGCAGTAACATAACTAGCGGGGGGTGGGGCCTTGGCACAGGAAGTGCAGCTGGGCCCCACCCCCATACGCGATTTTCCATACGGAATCCAGCTTAATCCGGCCAGAATCAGCGGCGCTTGAGCTGCCAAGGGGCCCTCGGTGGGTGCGGACCCTGGTACAATTGCCTCCCCTGTTCCCCTGGTAGTTACGCCACTGGGCACAAGAGTGGGGAAATATCTTTACTTTGATGCTGAAGAATGTTAAATAACTCTGCTAAGTAACTGTTTCAAATAAATAAAAAAAACTCATTTCTGTATCTCTTCACTTATTGCCAGGTTTTATGGGGTTTTTTCCACGATCCCTTGAAAAAGGTAAATTAAGGATTCTACTGTATTATGTTAACACACACGTAAAATTTATCAGTCTTTCAATGAGGTTTTCAAGTAATTCTAGCAGAGGCTCGTAACACACATATGAACCACTAGCAAGCTACAGCTAAAGATTACTTCAGTCAGACATGCTGTGTATAGTCCTAAAACCTATAGATGGTTACAGTCATTGTTATAGGGGAGGGCATGTACCCAGCAAGACTAATAAATACCAACCTTTTCTTGAAAAAAATACCAACCTTACTATATATTTAGCTTTTTTTCCTATTAATAACATTGGGATCAACCATCAAAAATACCGGCCAGGTGGCAACCCTAGCTGCAGCGCAAAACACTCCGCTAAATGTTGCTCTTTTTTCGCGGTATCCACCACCTGACTCATGCCGCTCTGGAAGGTAACTCCTTCATCCTCACTATTGGGAGTCATGATGTGCTACACTCCTCGCATCCGTGTGTTGCTTTCACTAACAACTGGAATAGGAAATGCTTCCACAATACTACATCTTGGGCCTCCACACAAAATCCCAGCAGCCTCTACTGGCCACCGACAATAAAGGATAGACAGCTTGCATCACAGCAAACTCTACCGGCTGCTTAATGTAAAAGATAGACAGCTTGTATCACAGAGACCTCTACCGGACATTGCGGAAGAAGATCCTAGTGAGTAGAATAATGTGACTACTCTTGATAATGATGAGCAGAAAGTGAAAGGGGCACGATACCTCTTTTTCCTTATGAGCTCATTCAATAGAAACCTTTTCTTTTTAAAAAAAAAAGTATGGTTTTTGTTAAGAGTTCTGCATCAGGTCAGGTAGGTACAAGCAGAATACCCGCAACAGGGTCGCATTTTGGGGCAAATAGTCCCAGATTCCTTGGCCATGTGTGCAGCCCACGGGTGACCCAGCTGGGTACCCAACAAAGCTGTGGGCTTGATTCCTACCCCCCTCCCTTGTGGTTCTGCTAGTTTTTTTTATTAATATGTGAAGATTTGGCTCAGGAGTGACATCACTTCTAGTCAAACGTGATGTCACTGCCAGTTTTGTGTCCCCCCGGGTCAGAAGGTTAGTTGGCCTATTGCAGGTTGGGTCAGATAATGGGAACATGCGGGTCACATTGCAGGTATGGGTCAGTTACGGGTTTCAAAAAATGGACCAGAGCAGAACTCGTTCTTCTTGCAGAAAGCAAGGAGTGGAACTGAGGTAGGGTTTCTAGTAGTAAATTGAGAAGCCCTCTGCTACAAAAAAGGGTCCTATTCCCCAGGGGCCCCTAATTATTAGCCCAAATTAGGGGTGGGGAGGGAAATTGCATGACTTTGTCATAAAACAAGTAAAAAAAAAAAATTTCCCTTCCCACCCCTAATTTGCATATGAAAATTAGAGTTTGGATTCAGTTCAGTATTCAGCCACATCTTTCTCGAAGGATTCGGCCGAATCCAAAATAGTGGATTCGGTGCATCCCTAACATCTTTACACAATTTGGCCGCTAATGCAGTGGGGCTAAATTGGGATGATCTGATCGACGAGCCCCTTGAGAGGAAAGGACTGTAGCAACAAGCTGATAGGGTTTACCTCCAGCCTGGAGACTATCAAACATGGAATCTCTGACAATGCAGGAGTGACACAAACAGCTGGAAGCAAGATGCATACGGACACCTGGAAATCAAGTTGAAAGAAGTGGCTACAACTTAAAGGAAAACTATACCCCGAAAATTAATTTTTGCGCAACAGATAGTTTATCTCAAATCAAGTGACATATTAAAGAATCTTACCTACTTGGTATATATATATTTAAGTAAATATTGCCCTTTTACATCTCTTGCCTTGAACCACCATTTCATGATGGTCTGTGTGCTGCCTCAGAGATCACCTGACCAGAAATATTTCAACTCTAACTGTAACAGGAAGAAGTGTTGAAGCAAAAGACACAACTCTGTCTGTTAATTGGCTCATGTGACCTAACTTTATAGTTAGTTTGGTATGTTTGTGTGCACCGTTGGATACTAGGATCCCAGGAGGCTGTCCTTATTTTTTAAAATGGCAATTTTCTATTTATGATTACCCAATGGCATATACTACTAAAAAAGTGTATTATTATGAAAATGGTTTATTTACATGAAGCAGGGTTTTACATATGAGTTGTTTTATGCAATATCTGTTTATAGAGACCTACATTGTTCGGGGGATATAGTTTTCCTTTAAGTGCCAAATAAATATGACCCATTGTTTTCAGACAGCAGGTATTTTTTTATTGTCATGACAGTTTTCCTGTTAGGCCAAACATGTATACTCACATATAATAGTGTACAAAATGCAATCACTTTTTAATAGAGCTCAATGTAAAGTTATGAGATTGTATGTGATTTTATTGCATATTAAAGGAGAGGAAAGAAGGGTTAGGCACCCCAGGTGATTGCAAGTACTTACCCGACACCCTGGGCTCCTATCAGAAGAAAACTGCACCAGCCAGTGAGCACCATAGAGCGATCGTCTTCTTTCTTTTAATTTCACAGGGAAGACAAAGACAAAGTTTGGCTCTAATGCGCAACCATGAGAGATAAGAAGAAACCAGAAGCCGATTGCTCAGTGATGCTCGCTTGAATAATCCTAGGCCCAGGGTTTCAGGTAAGTGCATGTGATCACTTGGGGGCACCCCTAAGTTAGAAGACCTTTCCTTCTCCTTAAAAATGAAACATTATAGAGATTAAATTGGGAAGTGATCTTTCTACAGTGAATGAGAACAATTTGCTATGGTCTCCCTCCAGCATTCAATTCAGATTACATGATGTGATTGGGCCCTAACGTCCAATAACAGCAAAGCAGTGCAGGGAACCAACCAGATCTAAACTGCCTGTGACACAACTAGGTATGCACCATATCCAGGGTTCGGCAACCTTTTTCAGCAGGAGTCTGCTAGCTGAATTTGCATATGCAAATGAGGGGCAGGGAGGAAAATCACATGACTGTCGCAAAACAAGGAAGTAAAAATGTTTTCCCCTTCCCACCCCTAATTTGCATATGCAAATTAGGATTTGGTTCGGTATTCAGTCGAATATTTCACAAAGGATTCAGGATAGTGGATTTGGTGCATCCCTAGACAAAATAACAATACTCCTGCACACACAAAAGACAAGTTTCCATGTTTATTTAATTAAAGAAAACTGCATTGAGCATTCATTTGCAAATCAGGACCAAGCGTTTTTTTATGTACTGGAGACGTTTGTGATTGGCATGAAAGAGAATATCCAGATTTCCTTTCAGTAGTTGGATACAGTTTCCTCACCATAAAGCACTAAAAAGTGCAATCATATAGAAACCCTAAGTGTGGCCATTCCTCCTGTATCTTGTTCTTAGCATTTAAATGCCCAGTGGGCTTTTTCTATTGATTGTTTTCTATTGGTCAAACAGAATAATAACATGCAAATATACAGATAACAACTGTATGTAACAGATATAATAAAGCAGAATAACAACCAGCAAGCATACCTGTTTACCATTAGGCGGATTCCATATTTAAGCACACAATCATTTGATACATCTATGGTGAAAATGATCTTCCATAGTGTGAGTGGAGAATATTCTCAGCGACTACAAGGATTATTATGACAAATAGTAACCTTTGTCTTCAGCACTTAGAAGGGATTGCTTGCATGATTGCTGCTCCATTCTTCCTGTTCCTCCTATAGTACAGACTTGTGTTCATACACCAAATATACAGGAACGTCTTAAGAACATCTACTCCTTTCATATGGTTTTAATTCAAGAAATCCGTTCTGTTTGGTGGCGTGCTAGTGCGGGTGGCAGAGTTGTTCCACAGGGCCCCTGAAAATGAAACCTTTAAAACAAAAAAAAAACAAAAAAAAAAAGCTATTTTTGTTGTACATCTTGCATTCTGAGTTGAACAAGCCATCAGCACATCGTAATCTTAGATGCACCTGTTTTTACTAGACGTTTGGGAGATTTTAGAAATACAGAATATAATGCACTGTATAAAATTTTATTAGAAAAGAACTAAAGCTATAACGCAACTACACAGCGAAATAAAAATGCCATCGGTTCTGCTTTAAAGGGATACTGTCATGGCAAAACATGTTTTTTTCAAAACGCATCAATTAATAGTGCTGCTCCAGTAGACTTCTGCAAACAGATTTTTTTTATATTCAGTTTTGAAATCTGACATGGGGCTAGACACTGTCAATTTCCCAGCTGCCCCTGGTCATGTGACTTGTGCCAGCACTTTAGGAGGGAACTGCTATCTGGCAGGCTGTTGTTTTTCCTTCTCAATGTAACTGAATACAACGCAGTGGGACATGGATTTTACTATGGAGTGCTGTTCTTAGATCTACCTGGCAGCTGTTATCTTGTATTAAGCTGGCCAAAGATTTTTAAAAGATCTATCGTGAGACCACGATTGTCAAAAAGATAGTTTAAATGTCCAATGTGTCCATCAACTAAAAAGACCATTTCAGGCGATATTGCCAGCAAAACTGAAGGATCGCAGCCTGCTTGGCCCTGCAAACATAGGTAGATTGCACAGGGATCGATAAAGATTTTCTAACCTGGTTGATCAATTTTCAGACCAATGTCGGACGAGATGTACGATCGTTCGAATCCCACTAACCGCACAATAATTTGACAGATTGGTCGGACTTCGCTAAGATCAGTCTTCGGCAGAGAAAGATCTTTGCGTCTATGGGGACCTTTAGGGAGCTGTTATCCAGTTACCTTCCCATTGTTTTGTTGTTACTCTGCTGGGGGGGGGGGGGTGATCACTCCAACTTGCAATACAGCAGTAAAGAGTGATTGAGGTTTATCAGAGCACAAATCACGTGACTTGGGGAAGCTGGGAAATTGACAATATGTCTAGCCCCATGTCAGATTTCAACATGAAGTATAAAAAAAATCTGTTTGCTCTTTTGAGAAATGGATTTCAGTGCAGAAGTCTGCTGGAGTAGCATTATTAACTGATGTGTTTTGAAAAAAAAAAAATTTTTTCCCATGACAGTATCCCTTTAAGTACAAACTGAATTTACAAATTGTTCTAAAGTCACTGGAAAAGTTTAGTCAATGGGTACTGAAATACAGCTTAGGGTTACAGTTTTCTTCATACTAATAATACAAACTTGGGGTGGTGGTCCCTGTAAAGGAAGCAACACATTTACCAATACAAATCAATGTGTCTGTTATTCAAAATGTGTTCAGATGTTTGAGCAGTCGAGCACCACTCTGTGCCATGGGTTCAGCAGCAGCTCCACTGAATTGTTAACCCATGAAAATGAACAGAATGCAAGATAATGGGGCGATTATTTCCAATATGGAAAAAGTTAAATATGACAGGATTTGTATTTTTTTTTAGTAAGCAGAAAATGGCAATGGAGGTGGAAAATCTGTCCAAAATGATCCTGTTTATAGAGAAGGAACTTCAGAAAAATGTAGCCAAGTTACTATAATGCTAACCTTACAGACATGTAAACCCCCCAACACAAAAATGTAATCACTGAAGAGCCTCTTTGAAATCGCTAAATGCCTGCCACTCTGGTTGTTCAGTGGTTAATAGTAAGGCTGCAGCATCCCCTTAATCACTTAGGATTCCTTCTGCTCCTCTAACCCACTCACGTCCTTTGGCAGTTAGCTAATGAGCATGCTCAGCTTTTCTCAACTCATTAATATACACCCTCCAGTCTAGCAGCCACTGAGGAGATGGCATAGCTGGTTTCCATAGAAACTCTGATCTTGCCGGCTGCTCCTATTTTTAAATCCTACCTCCTCTCCTGAGCTCAGAGTAACCATTACAGTGCTCAATCCAAGCAGGACTTGTCATCATACTAAATCCGGCCTATGTAAGCCTTCATCATTATTTGCATGAACTTTAGATCACATATGTGCGGTTTGCAGATATAAATGCATTGATGATGTGTCAGAAAGAAAATGACCCCTGCGTGAAAGCTGCTATTTGTTGTACTTTGGGAAAAGTAATGACACTGGCAAACGGCGGGGCTATATGAAGTACAAATAATGCCATTTGGGTGCGGGAGATGTGCGCAACTTATATACATGTTAGGAAAATGTAGGCTTTACATGTCCTTTAAAGTTTTCATGGACAGCAAACATCTGAGATGTTGGGAGAAGAGGTATATTCATAAATGAAGTTGCCCTGCTCTATTATGAAGGCTCAGAGGACTATTTAATATGAATAATAAAAAGAGAAAGAAGATTAACTTAAAGAGGCCTCAGAGAACCACTCAAAACTGATTTTCACAAGAACATGATTATGTCAAATTCTAAATCTAGATTTCATGCATATGACCAGATTCCCTTACTTAAAGCTTGTGGTAGCTGAAGTATCTTCCATGTTAAACTCTGCTACAGGCACTCCTCTAGCAGCTACTTGAGGTGCAAACATTGCCGCAGGATACACAACTGATGAAGTTCCAACCTGTAAAGTACACAGTAAATGAATAGCTGAATCATTTTTTCCCTAATTCTATCTGTGTATACCATTAATGCAGTAGGACTACTATTGCTATAAGTGGTGGTCAAAATCAGTGGTGTAACTTGATAGTACTGGGACCCACAGCAAATTAATTTTAGGGCCCCAAACATAACCAGACGTTGTCCTTTTTTACCAATATATGTTGAAATGTCTCATTATTTAGGGCTTCATGGGGCCCCTATACCTTCTGGGCCCCCATGGCAGCTGCAGGGTCTGCATCCTCTAGTTATGCCCTGGGTCAAAATGCTTTTAAATTATTGCCATTGCAGCAAGATATTGAAGCATATTGCGTATTTCGAATAAAATTAAATGCAAAACAGCACACAACTATATTAAATTGCTACAGTGGCAGGTATACCAGGAATTCTTATCCTATGGTTCAGGACTCAAATTTCAGTCTCTATACAATTTGGTATGGGTCTCCTTGACATAAAGTATTTCATCCTGCAATGCACAATGGAAGGTTAACACAGTTTATCGGGTCTGAAAGCTGGATTCTAGTTTAATTCATACCACCACACAGAGGTCACACATTTCAAGTTCTTTTTCCACTTCTCCAAGGAGATTTGAATCCAATGTTTCTCCAAACCAAACAACATTAGGGCGCAGAAGACCATTGCAGCCATTTTCTTCACACCTGTGTAGATAAGAGTGGTGCAGTGGAATTTGAATGTCCATCAAATTAGCTGTGTATATATATATGCTTATATATCTGAGCATGAAATGACCCACAATGTTGACAGGTAAGACATTTATATGGTAGAGAAAATGGGCTCATATTAGCAAGGACATCAGGTTATCCAAGTAACAGAAAAAGAACCATAAGCAAACTAATGGAAGAGAGAATGAATGGGGAGGACATAATGGGAGCATTGTATAGCAGTGTCAACAGACTTCCCATGCCAATATATCAGGAAACGTTTCTAAAACTTTTTCATAGTTATTATTCTTCTTTGAAATTTTAGGAGAATGATGGAAAAGTAATAATTGTCCATAATATAACCAAAGTAAAGGAGATACATATAATGTATTATGGGTATGCTCAAAAATGAAATAGTTTTGCTTGGAGGTGAGAGATTTCTCAAAGGAGCATATTAATTTCACCCTTTTCACTCATAAATGGAACAATCTAAGCCTCACCATGCAACTTCCCTTCAGACTAAGAGCCATAAGTGCCTATTGATTATCCAGCAGTAGCTGAATAACATCCTCCTTCCATTTCTTTTATAATAATTTCTCTATAAATTATCTTTCTTGTTCAACATGACTTGGGTTGAGGCTTCCCTAAAGTGAGAAGCTCAAGTTAAAACATTTTCTAAAACACGGGAGAGCAACTTTACCTCAAGGTTTTACAACAAGTTTTGATAAAGTGTTTCCAGCGATCCTATTGGTATTGTACATAGAATGCACATTGTGCTTTAATATCTAAAATATGTCATGGCATTTTGTGACACAACATTTATAAAAAAAAATTTATATATATATATATATATATATATATATGTGTGTGTTTCGAACACCAACTGTGCTCTCTCAAGGAATAACAAAAAAATCAAAATTTATTGCAAAAAATCTGACGTTTCGAATATCAACTGTGCTCTTTCTCAAGGAATAACTTTGAGAAATAGCCCAGTTGGTGTGCGAAACATCGGAATTTTTGCAATCAACTTTGGTTTTTTTCACTAGTATTCCCGGTGAGTGCGGTACTATGTTACTTTATTTATCAGCACCCAGGCAAGTTGCTAACCAAGTTTAGGGTGTGCTCCTCCATGTTTTTCTATATATATATATATATATATATGATGAAAATCAATGGGTTTTATTCATAATGCATATCCAACGAAGACCCTAATGTGGGCCGAAAACTGATATGCATTATGAATAAAACACATTCATTTTCATGGCATAAGGTGTACGGATCCATTTGCAAAAGTATGTATGATAAGACTTGATCTACACACCCGTCAATTTGATACTTATCCGGTAAGAGTGTGCACATTGAATATATATTAAATATATAAAAAACAAATGACGTACCGTGGGAGCTGGTCTACTGGGATTTTGGCATCCTGTACATCAGACTCAGGAGCACTAGTGGGATTTAAAAAAAATCACTTAATTGCTGATAACAGATCACATTTCATATTAAATATATACTGTATGAAATTTACGTCGTTTTTATTAATGCATTCATGACTAATATGTAACCCACATCCAACTGTATTAGAAAACAGTGTTTCCAAACACAAAGTGCAGGATAATGATACTTTCCCATTGGATGAGTTTCCAGGGCTATGACATTTTCAGTTAGCCATAAGTCCAGAGTATACTCCACGGTTTCTCTATATTCAATGTAAGGGCTATGACACACTAGGCTATTTGGGGAGTTAATCGCCTCGACTTTGTGGCGACCAATCTCCCCAAATGCCTTCCCTCACTCTGCACTGTTTTAAATGAAAAATCGCCAGCGCTAATCACATGCGGCGATTCGTTTTCCAAAGTCGCCTGAAGTTGCCTCGCAAGGAAACTTCGGGCGACTTCGGAAAACAAATCGCCGTGTGTGAGTAGCGCTGGCAATTTTTCATTTAAGCAAGCGCAGAGTGAGGGAAGGCCGCAAAGTCGAGGCGATTTAGTCGCTAGGCGACTCAATCTCCCCAAATAGCCTAGTGTGTCACAGCTAGGGTTGCCACCTGGCCGTTTTTTAACCGGCCTGATGGCTGATCCCAATGTTATTAATAGGAAAAAAAGCCAAATATATTGGAAGGCCGGTATTTTTTTTAAGAAAAGGTGGCAACCCTAGTCACAGCCCTTAAGACGCAGGACTTTATCACGTGCTTTTTATATATTTTTTCTAATGGAAAAATACAATAAAGGATGAAAACTTTTTTAATTGAAGGTGCAGTTTCCTTCTATTTTTTTTTATTTCAATCATGCAACTTTATTGAAACTGCACTCCACTAACAGTACTCCCCACTGCATCGGGGAACGGAGAAGAAAAAGTTTCTGTGGCGAGGCTGGTGCTGTCTAAATCCATTTGCGCGGACAACTATAATCATGCACAGCGGAAGCCAGGACCAGATTCACATATGCTGCTGACAGACACTGGACATGATGCAGTCAGAGTTGGCTGCCACTGGCTGTGTGTGCATTATACATTATTTTAAAGGTTATTGGATTGCAATAGAAATGAACTTTAGGTTGCCTTGTCTTTGAAAGGTGTAGCTCATCTAACAATTCATTTTTGTAGAACATAATATTCTAATACAATATGGAATTGGTCATCAGTTTTAAAATGATTTACATTTTTTTTTTGATCTGCAGATATTGGGTTCTGAAATGACACTGAAATGTATTTAAATTTAAGAGTTGCAAAGCAGATACAATCAGACAGTACCCTAAATAGCCTAACAATCAAAGTTAAAGACCTGAGGGGCTAAATAGATATATATACACAATAAATAAACAGTTGATCTGCTTTTCTGTTTGCTGGGGCTGGCAGGTCTGACGCCCAAATAGCATTTTTAGCTGGGAATTGGGAAGGTGAATGATTAAAAAATAACTGAATACAATTCCAGTCAGAGGCATGCACTTATCTTTATAAACTTATACCTTTCGCCAACCATCCCAACAACTTTGGTACATTACCCCTTTCCGTCAAGAGCAGGACAAATGGGGCTTTTGTAGTTTTCTTTAACACTTCCACAGCTAGTGCAACGTGTCTTAAATAAGCTGCCTAAAACAGAAAGAAGAG
>CM044442.1:80559645-80587269 GCA_024363595.1 Xenopus borealis | reverse complement strand
ACATGATGGGGCAGCAAGGTTTTTAGTTAGTGAGAGGTGCATTCCATTTTCCTAAACTACAGGTTGCACAGGTGATCCTGTAGAAATACTACTACAGAAGTATAACAATATAACAAATAACTGGAGCTAAGCTAGAGTATGCAGTGTTCCAACTTCAGGTCCAGGTTGGTCATATAAAATGTTTATTTTGCTCACATATACTTTAATGTTAAAGCAACCTAGATAAGTGGAATTCAAGAAAAATTTCCATTTGAACCCATACTAATTTGCCAATTGGTTTTAATGGATCTTGCTGGTTTTGGGTAGACAAAAGAAATATTGATAAACATTAAAACTAATCTGCAGGAGAAAAATCTATTTTGATGTAAAATATAAATAAAATTACATCTTGACCTTTGGTAAGCTTAACCTATAGAGTTAAACAGGCCTGAGGAATTTATGCATGAAACAAAATTCTATACTTGGAACTTGAGATATGTACATGTCAGCTTGCAGGCACACATAGGTGTAGCTGATACTCACCTTCATGATTTTTCTGGATAAATGCTACATCATAGATTTAAGTATAACAATCAATGTTGTATTGTTGAATATAATACACATACATTATAAAATGACTGGTTGCACCCTAGAGTAGATGTAATGAAAAGTCAGTTGTGATATTTAAAGGTAGCATTAGATGAGAGCCTTGACACAGGTAGCAGTGAGCGGCCAAATTTTAAGAGTGCTATAGCTGCCATTGCACTGGCGATGCAGCCCCCCTTTGACTGGCAATTCAGATGGTACTGATATATATTAATAAAAATATTTATTTTCGGTATTTAGACTACATAATTTTAAAAGATAATAAAAAGTAGGATTGCTGGAGGGCCTTCACAACTAAATTACACCATGTTGCTCCATCCAAGTAACCCAGTTTTCCTTGCTTGTTGAGAAAAAACTGATTAGTAGAGTCGGGTTGCAGGGCTCCATCTCACACCGCTGAATCTAATTTCGATTCAGACAAAAATTCCACTCCTGGTAACTAAAGGTGGCCATAGACGCACAGATAATATCGTACAAAACTAATTTTCGTACGATATTCGGTGCGTGTATGGTGGGAAATGAGCCGACCGACATCGTCAGAGGATTAAGATATCGGTCGGCTGGTTGATCGGACTGGACGGAAAATTTTGATCGGATGCCTTTGAAATCACCCTGAACATCGGCCATTGTTAGTGCTGAATCGTCAGATACAAGTAGAATTCTATTGTTTCTACCTGTTTATCTGACGATTCAGCTCTACACGTGTGTGTTGAAACGAACGATCTTTCTTGGAAAGATCTTTTCCGAGAAAGATCGTAATTGTTACGTCTATGGCCAGCTTTAGAGACGATTCCGGTATTCAACCCAGAAATTCGGCTCTTCTAGTGCAAAGCATGCACTTGCACGCTCTGCACTGTCCGGCGCTGAAAAAGTGAGCGCCGTGGGGAAGGAAAATACAAGGCCGCCCTAGGCGGCAAAGTGGCTTGGATCGCCCTGCCCCCCCCCCAGGCAGCTTAATAACAGAACAATGGGAAGGTAACCAGATAACTGCTCCCTAACATGAGATACCAGCTGCATGGTAGATCTAAGAACAGCATTCAGTAGTAAAAACCTATGTCCCATTGTGACTCCTTCAATTATAAGAAGGAAGGAAAAACAACAGCCTGCCAGAAAGCAGTTCCCTCCTAAAGTGCTGGCACAAGTCACATGGCCAGGGGCAGCTAGGAAATTGACAAAATGTCTAGCCCCATGCAGAATTCAAAATTGTATATAAAAAATCTGTTTGCTCTTTTGAGAAATGGATTTCAGTGCAGAAGTCTGTTGGAGCAGCACTATTAACTGATGTGTTTTGAAAGAAATTTTTAGTAACTCTGTAATTTCATCTGTTGAATATAATTTTTGTGCATGCATTATAGATGACAATACAATCTATCTATCTATCTACCCAATCTAAAAACAAATGCTCTGAAATTTCCAGCGTTTTTACTTTCCTTCAAGGTGTTTCTGACTTGTGACCTAGCTTGGCTACTGTGTAGGTGAAAGAAGTGTTTACACTTCAATCTGACCTCTGTCATTTGCCTTTCTATTTATCTAGCAATAAGTCACTAACCCTCCTATAAAAAAACTCAGTAACTGAGCCTTCAACTAATTTAAAATTTTTGACTTTCACTAGGAATGATTGGAAATGTAAGTATTAAAGGGGTTGTTCACCTTCAAGTTAACTTTTAGTATATTGTAGAAGGGCCAATTCTAAGAAACTTTTCAATTGGTCTTCATTATTTATTTTTCATAGTTTTTTAATTTGCAATTTTCTTCTGTTTCTTTGCAGCTTTCAAATGGGGGTCACTGACACCACCTAAAAACAAATGCTCTGTAAGGCTACAAATGTATTGTTATTGCCACTTTTTATTACTTATCATTCTATTCAGTCCATCTCCTATTCATATTCCAGTCTCTTATTCAAATCAATGCAGGGTTGCTAGGGTAATTTGTACCCTAGAAACCAAATTGCTGCCACTGCAAACCGGTGAGCTGCTGAATAAAAAGCTAAATAACTATAAAACCACAAACAATAAAAAATGAAAAACAATTGCAAATAGTCTCAGGTTATCACTCTCTACATTATACTAAAAGTTAACTCAAAGGTGAAAAACCCCTTTAAATAATGTTTACATGATAAAATAAAGATTAATTATATCTTAATGTGGATCATGTAGAAGGTACAGTTTTATTATTATTATTATTATTATTACAGAGATATTGGATTATTTGGATAAAATTGGTCTCTGGGAGACAGCCATTCTGTAATTCTAGAGCTTTCTGGATAATGGGTTTCCAGATAAAGGATCCCACACCTGTATTACAATATATACAATATATCATATATAATACTTAGTCAAAGTCATCCCTGGTCTGGTCAGCCCTACATTCACTTTCATTTGCTTCATTAACGATTCTACTGCTTCATTATACATTTTACACAGTTATGCAGTTTTACCTGCAACTCACTTGCTTTCAAGGTTAAAACTCCCAAACATGGTTTCCCTTTTATATGTCACCACTGGGATCACCTGACTATAGCTGGGAAGGGTGGGAGCTACAACATTGGGCTGGCGATTGCTTTTGTATTAACTATAGTAAAAAAAGGGAAAGATGTATTCACTACACCATTGAATTGTAAATCATTAGGTGGGGGTGTAATATGACCACAACATTTATACAGGCAAAGACAAGAGGTCCTCTGCACTCAATCCATTATCAACATATTTAAAAAAAAAAAACATTATTTCGGGCATACGTTTTGAAAAAATGCCTGTATTTGAAAATATTTGGTTAGGCAAAATGCCTCTTTAAGACAATACAAACTAGATAAAAACAGTTTAAGGGGCAGATTTACTATTGTTCGAATTTCAAATTGAAAAAAATTCGAAATTGGAACATGGGAATAGTTAGGGAATAGTCGAACGATCTAATTATAAAAATTTGATCGAACGATCAAATGGTTCGAATCGATTGAATTTTTAAAATTCGATCAAAATTCGGCAGACACTTCGGTAGGTTGAAACTGGCGAACTTTAAATAAAAATTTAAAGGGGAAGAAATTCGATAGTCGAACAGAATTCACTGGTCAAAGTAACCTAATTTGCATATTCGAAATTCAAATTTTTTTGAAAATTCGATCGAATTTGGAATCATTCATGTCTTTGTTCTAAATAACAATAGTATTTATGAGAAATGTATATGTATGTCATGCCCTGTAGTCATAACAACAAAACCTTACTTTTGAGTAATTATTTCAAATATATGGTTTTAGGAATAATCAGTGTTCCTCTCCGTGAGGCATTCCCCCCTCCCCCCCTTTTATTTGACCTTGTCATGAGGCCAACAAAAGGTACCATTACATTCTCTGCATTCTTTTTAGTCCATTTTAGTTTATAACTGTTATATTTTGTTTTAAAGGCCATTTCCTCACTTTGTAATTAGTAAGAGGTTGATGCATAATTATTGCAGCTTTGTTTGATAGGGTGTTGAAGTCAGCATCTTCCAGAGGGCTGCAGGGTACATATCCCGATATGTTTAATTTTTTAATATAACTTCAGTTGTTAGCCCAGGCAGGACACATAAAGTATTTGAGAACCACAGTATCTAAAAGTAAAAGAGCAAAATCTATTCTGGGTAAAGTCCACATTCCATATTGATTTGCTCCCTCTTAGCAGTAGATACAGAGAGCATCTGAAGGCAATTGAATTACTAATGCAGGGACAGCCATACACATAAAGTTTAAGGACAGACTTAAAAGGATGATTATATATTTCACATTTTCTTTGTCATGCTCAATATGGAACAATTATTTAAATATTAACACACACCATGTAATTATGTAGCATTTGCATGTATGTTTGCCACTTGAATGCAGCTTCCAATGAGATAAGAATTAAATCTATACCTGCACATATAATACCTGTTTCTCTGTCTATATACAGTTACATGAGTGTCACTGCCCTATTACAATGGTCCTGTTTTTTACTGGACAGGGCAGATGCTGAAGGCATTGGCGCACTAAGATCAAGATGTGAGCTGAGAGCCTAGCAACCAGTGAACTGGATACAGTATGTTTTAATGATTGTTATTAGACACAGTGACTTTTTTTTGTCATTGCTATCCTGCTTTCCTTGGTTCTTCCATATGGGCCCATGCTAGAAATCTGGGTTGGCAGCTGTTGTCAATTACATTGTACTATTATTTTTCATTAAGATGTATTTAATTCCACCCTGGTGTACACCAATGATAATGTGCATTGAGCCTAACAGGTGAACTGGTGGAGCTATTTGAGGTGATGAGATACAGTTATGTGATAATTCTTTACTTTCCTATAAGTACCGAAAGTTTAGCATAAGAGCTTCAGTAAAGGAAAAGCTTTGGTATATCATCAACGTATTTCTATGGCATTTGCAAGACTATTTTGCCCATCTTTGCACAACAACAACAGTATTTGGACTCCTTGGCTATTTTTACATTATTGTTTCTGTAATAACAGGATCCAATCTGTAGCATACTAACAATGAATCTGAGGGGATTTTCTTTTCAGTGCTTTTGTCCGATGGACTCAGTTGGCCATCTGGTCTTTTTAAAAAACAAAAATGAAAAAGGCCTTCTTATAACTATACTGTACTGGGCTTTAAATACAATGTAATTCTATTCAGCTCAACATGATTAGTTAAAAAATATTGTCATTTCAGCAAAGATTTTTTGAAGCGTTTAATATTTTTAGCTACAATGAAACACTGCAGCAAAAAAATGACAGAGATGGAATGTACTTCATGGAGGATTCTGGCACAAAGAATCCATTGCACCTCAGGGGAGCCAATAAGGCTATTAGCAAAACAGGTTTACATGCTTTTCATTGTCTTTTTTCAGTTGGGTTTGGACTGAAACAGTCTGTGGTAGATGAGTATTTGCATATAATTCATATGCCCACAGGATCAGTGCCTGATAGTAGCTTAGTTTTCAGAATACATACATTTTAAATATTATAGATTTTCAAGGAAAAAATAACTGTTTCTAGAAATGTAAATAACGAAGTTTATTTCTGTGTATGTACACAGCATTTCATTAGTATTACAGCTGAATTTATATATATATATATATATATATAATGTTTGGGAACAAGGTGCACATTTTGCCCAACATAATAACTTATAGCAGCCAACTGTATGTATGCTTTCTAGTCCCATTTTTTGTATTGCTCCAATTAAATTTAAGCAACTTTTTATTTTTTTTACTTTAGTTTATGCCTTAATTGAAAATGAATGTAACAATGTAATGTTTTTTTTTTTGCGTGTGGCAACTACTATTGTGGTTTTTCCTGCAATCTGATAAATCTGATAAAAACTGATAAATCTGCCCCTATTTGAGGGCTACTGGTCATTGTAATTGGGGCGATGTCTATTTGACATTTAAGTGAGATCTTTGTTTCTTTTAGTAGAAGCAATAAGTAAATGTACATCTATTATACTATGTATGTAATATTGCTTTCTGAAGGAAAGGCACTCTTGTTCACAAATATAGTTTTACGTAGCTCTTGGAACTCAGAGCCATAATAGCCATCTTATCTATTTTGAATAGCTTACTATTCAAAATAGTACCTATGTTTGGAGTTCAGCTGAGTGCCCAAGTTGCCTTTGGGCATTGAGAATTACATTAACATGGTTTCAGTTGAGTAAAATTATGTTACAGAGTGTTTCCTAGAGTTTCATCAACAGAAGCTCATTCACATGTATTACCTGAGGCAAATGTGAATTATTGTTTGAATCTTGATGAGATCTGTATTAGAGATAATACAAAATATCATAATTAACTCCCAGCAGCTACAGTGACTAAATTTGATTTATGCCAAACTGTCTGTAAATGGTAGTGCAAGAAAAACAAGTTTCTGTGGTTGGATGTGTTTAAACAGATATCGTGGGCTAAATTATACTAATGTATTTTCGTTGTTACTATTTTCAGTACAGGATTGTAACCTTAACCTGTACTACACCAGGTAAACATAAAAATATTGTACATATTAGGTATGGGAACTAAAGAGGTAAGCCAGAATCAACTAGCTGTACATAAGACTTGTTAGTACCCAATACAGAAATCCTTGCCAGGCTCAGAAATTGGATAAACTGTATTGGATAAGAAGCCTTAGCAAGAAGAGCTTCCCACTCAACACAGTTTAGTAAACTTTATGTATTCTGTAGATGTTTGTATGCCCCCAAAATTATTTATATGGCCTATCTACTTCTCGTACGCCAAAACTGATCGGCTCATAGGTCTGTACTCTTCTGTACAGTTTCACAGTCCTTCAACCTCTGCAAAGGAATTTGTCAGATAAGCTTGCCTAATAATACTTTAGAACAGTGAATTGTGGCCAGCAGGGTATGGCTAGTTTAAATTATTCTTGTTCCATTATCTTGTACCAAGGGTATAATTAGTTATTCTTCATTAGTAATAAGGGTCAAATGAAACTATGGGCCACATTCAATTCAAGGGAAATGGGTTTATCAAGTGAAAACTCATGGATGAGATTCAATTTGAGATTCAATTAAATTCAGAGAAAACAATTTATCACGTGAAAACTCTTTTGAAGCATATGGAAAAAATCTGGAACTGAAATTTGGAGAAATTTGATTTGAAATTAGATTTTTCACCTGATAAACCATAAGATATTTTTTTTTTCTCACTGAAGTGCTGCATTGTGCCATTTACAATGCTCCTTCTAACTCTTAAGTCATTAGGATGTGTCAGTAGAGATTTTTAACATTTTAACAAAACCGAGGAGCCAGACTTTGCTGGAGGAGATCAATATTAATTCTGCTATGTCTGGATTTGTACTTACACTTAAAACAGAATTTTGTACTGCTGTCTGGTCTCTTTCCTTCAGTTTGTTGTATTTGAGATTGTCTTTCAAATATATGGCATACATATTGTGCAGTACCAAAAAAAGCTGAAAATAGAAGTTCAGCAGACTTTAAATAAGTTTTATTTAATTGTAAGCAACACTTATGAATAAAGCATTCTAAGTATATCATTTTTTATGTTCCATGATTGTACAGGTATTAGACCTATTATCCAGAATGCTCGGGACCTGGGGCTTTCCGGATAACGGGTCTTTCTGTAATTTGGATCTTCCTACCTTAAGTCTACTAAAAAAACATGCAAACATTAAATAAACCCAATAGGCTGGTTCTGTGTCCAATGAGGATTAATTATATCTTAGTTGGGATCAAGTACAAGCTACTATTGTATTATTACAGAGAAAAAGGAAATCATTTTTAAAAATTTGGATTATTTGCTTATAATGGAGTCTATGGGAGACAACCTTTGCCTAATTCAGAACTTTATGGATAACAGGTTTCCTGATAATAGATCCCATACCTGTATTTGCTTCTTTAAGATATTTTTAATCAAAGTTTGTGTAGTTTATTTTAAATTTCAACAGAAAAATATTGCACAATTATTGTTGTACAGACTTGCAACAGTTTTTCAAAGAAATTTAAGGTGAATGAGTTCTTTACATATTGATGACTATGCCCCTTGTTATGTCCCTTAGATGGTTGACTCATATTTAGAATACAAATTCATCACAAAAATGTAAATACGACTTATCCTAAGTTTGTGGTTTATATTTCAAGAATATAACACAGTGGCTTCGTAATGTTCCATTCGTTTGGATAAATAGCCTGAACAATTGTAACTGCATGAAGTATAGAAGTCAGCATAACTCTTATTTTACAGAGGCACAAAATATGCTTTAGCATTATTAAAGGGCACCTATTGGGCAAAACTATTTATTTTTACATGTATGGGACCTGTTATCTTTAAAACCAATATCAAGAATACTTTTAAGGTAATCATTTTTAATGGTTAAGTTTTTCTGGGTAACAATAAAATCATAACCTTGGCACTTGACCTCAGCCCACTCCTTGCCTCTGCTATGGGAGCATGGACAGATGGTCCAATGCATCGATCACAGAAAAGCCAGGTACCTATCCACCCCCCAAGTCTGATGGAAAAACTCCTTATCCAAAAACCCCAGGTACCAAGCATTCTAGATAATAGAGCGGGTACCTTCATACATTCATAAGTATGAATGGTATATCCAGCATTTTATAGGATTTCATAGGATTAATATTATGGTCAAGCATTCTAAAATATAGGATAACATATTCAGACATATTGGGGGTTGTTTATAAATAATGAACAATGGACAGCTGGGCACTCATCCATGAAAACAACCAATTGGGCATTTTTTTTTCATTGTTCTACATGCAGCTGGCTGAAAAAATGTTTTTTTTTGCTTTGGGTTACTGCCCTCGTGCAAATTTGCCTCATGTTTATAAATACCACCATTGTGTATTAAGCATACACTGCACAGACATGTCTAGTTCATCCTGCTGTAATACCTCCCCCGTTTTATAGAGTTAGATGGTTGGCCAATTTTTAACTCAATTTGCTCATCATCACTCTGAATCTGGGGCCTTTGCTTGAACTGAATTGCCTGTCTTGCATTCCAACATTATCAGGACATCACTGTCAGATCTGTTTTCCAGTGACAATAGTGTATGTGAGAAATCACGAACAGATGGTCATAAGGGGTGACCTTTGAAGGGCACTTACAATGTTCTACCAACCTCTCCAGCTAAAATATTTTGTATATATTTTAATATAATGTAGGTAATAAAATGTAGAGAACTAACTGAACAATGAAGAACTGTACATTTTGGATGAATGTTTTGTAGAGAGACAGATTGATACTACATTGTAGAACAATTGTAGGATGTCATCTAGAATACATCTAGTCAATTTCATAATTGGAATAATGAATAATTAATGGACAATCCCAAAGCATAACAGAACCAGTTAATGATGAAATGTCACAAAGTTGTAGATAGGTGCATTACTGAGAGGAGAAAAACTAGAATCCAATATTGTTAGTGGTGAGATTAGTGGAAGGAGCTTCTAGGTTTAAGGTATTGTCTATAAACTGAACAAGAATTGGGAGCTTTTTGTACTGTTTTAGAATGGGCTTACTATAGAAGTTAGAAGTGGTGCTTATGCACTACTCGTTCTAGACAGAACATATGGGAACAAAAAATGAAGATTACAAGCTAAAGCTGAAGATTTTTATGTCTAGGAACAGTCTGAAGATCTCTGCAATTTTAGATCAGTAATAGCCATTAGCTTTGTCCTGCCTATGTGCATTAACGTTTTACCTCATTTGCACTTTGACTATGTGATCTTATTCTGTAGGATAGTTGCAGCAAATGCACATCCTAAAATAAAATCTTCAAAAGCCTTTGGAGATTAATTTAATGATATGGTGGTTGGCTTTAGCTTTTAGTTAATTTGATGTCCGGCCCATTGTCTTGAAACGAGTGCCAGGAGACAATACAAATATTAAAAGCTATCTGAGATGTAGATGCTGATTATTTTCGGAAGAGAACTATTTTCCAGTACTCAATACTTATTTTCAGGTACCGTTTGTATCAAGGACACAACCTTGTAAGTCATTTTCCTTCTTCATAGTCCTTGTAGTCCAAAAATAGTTTACGTTATGTTCCATTATTTGTGTCAGATTTTAAAGGTGACAGGACTGTTGATTATGCAGGGTTATGGTCACAATTCCAATTTTGTTCCATGATCACTAGTATGTTTATAAATCACAGAAAATACTTGAGCAGATTGTTTAATTCTATTCATTTGCATTGTTTCTTTCATTTTTACAAATTCTACTTTTTTTAAAAAAAAAGCTTTAATAATACAATGTCTTGAATATTGAAAAGATGCCTCTTATTGGACTTTAGAAAGTATCCAGGAGCTGGTTAAATTTTCATGCTAATGTTCAAGCATTTTTTATGTTAAAAATCCAATTTCAGAAAACGTAAATTAATTTTTTGTAAACACAGAAAACCAGATCTCAAATTTGAATACATTTGTGTCAGTTTTTATTAAGTGTATCATACTCAATAACAAATAAGGGACAATTTATACCACATACTGCTTCATCCTGAACATACCCAATTATGCCCGAACACCCCCCCCCATCAGCAGAACCTGAATATTTCCTATAATGCTCCTCCCATTTTTGGGACCGTAATGTGTCATTGTATCACAAACATCTTTGGGTTTATGTAATAGGCAGAGGCCAAAGATATAACCAATGGGCTTGCTCTGGGTGTAGTTGGTTGATAAGAAATCAGAATGTTTTAGGACAAGTACTACACAGCAGGATAATATCTTGCAAGGTTGTGTCCTTCAGACCAAAGGTACACTTCTGAGAATAAAAAATGTGTATTGGAGCAATATTCCACTTCTGAAAACAAGTAATACGCAATATTATTATGACTACTTCAGCCTTAAATTGGATCACTCCTTATATTTGTATTGTATATTGCTGCTCAGTTTGAAAGAATGGGCTGAGCACTAAATAAAAAAAAAGCTATCAACCACCACCTCATCATTAAGTGGGATTGCTTAGATATTTTCATGACTTTCCATGTCAGAAGCATTAGAATTGCATCTTATGCCAAAAAGTTTATTTTATGTTTAGTTGCTTTTGAGAACCTCTGCCTTTTATTTCATCAGTTGGACCACTTAAAAACAACTTGGACTTTGTAGTATATTCAAAGCATGCTTCATTAAAAAAAACAGAACAGTCAGATATTTATTGTTATCTATTGCACCACAATACACAAGTGTGTATTGCTTTAATGCACATAAGATAATGTGGGATATCCATTCTCCAATCATTTTTCCATGACGTAAGTGCCTAACTGCCATCTTCAGTGACTATTCCTAGGACCCTTGGATGTCTTGGAAAGTCCAAACACTGATACATGGTTTGCTGGAAAGCTAGTTACTGTAGAAGGCCCAGGGATCAAAAATCAAGAAAATTAAGTACAGTATACAGTAACCTTTTTATGGGCTTGTTTAAGAATTCTGCTTGTGTTTGGCTTAATTTCTGGGAAAAATTCCCACATACCTGTGATAATATTCTGTTACTTATGAGTGTTCAATAACAGTCAATTATACAAGAGGCACCCAGTGTTTTCTTTCTTTGTGTAATACATTAATTCCTGTGAATTTGTCGTTTATCCAATTAGCCTTTTTAGCAGGTTCTATTTATTTTTCATTCTTAACAAACAGACTCCTGACAACTGTTTTTTCAGCGATGATCTATTAATGTGTTTGCATAATTCGTTGGCACCCATAGGGGCAGATTGACTATTGGGCAAAGTGACTAACGCTAGCAAAGATTCGTCCGTGTGAAGTCATTTTGTTACTTTGCTGATATACTAACGAGCGCAGATGCCCCTTCGCTAGTGAAGTAAAGGTACACTAGCATTGCTCGCACTCTAATGCCAGGTGAATTTTTGCTCTATCGAATGCGTGTTACTACGCAAATTCACTAAGATGCAGATTTTACTGAATGTTACCTCTTGTGCCAGAGTTGCTTTTCGATTTCATCAAAAAATAGCTGAAAAAAACGCTAGCGTCTTTTCATATTTACTGAGTGATAGGCTGCAAAAGATCATAAATATTTTTTTGGGCTACCTGGCTTCCCCCCTACATTTCCTAACATATAGAACATAAACTATACAGTGGGCACATGTGTAGGGCAATATAACAACTCTATTTTCTTTTATTAAGGTTTACAGGGCTTGTAATGTAATGTATTCGATGCAACATATAAGTCCATTGAACTTTAACTTCCCACCGTATGCAAATCAGGCAACGATTGCACAACTTCGGTAGGCTTGATGAAGTAACATTAGCGCAACTTGCTACCGTTTGTAGCCCTGGACAGAAACTTCACACTTTAGTGAATTAGCATTGTCTGAGTGAATTTTCCCTGGCGAAGTGTTGCGATGGCTACGAAGCGGACGCTGGTGAAGTTGCATTCTTAAGTGAATAGTGTTGGGACACTGGTTCCATATCTAAGAAGCAACCGCTGACTTTATTAATGCTATTTTTTTTTTATTCTGATATAGTGCTCCTTATTATTTAGTGTTAAAAGAACAGTAACACCAAAACCGGTGCAAAAACAAAAAAATGTAATTAAAATATAGTAATTAAAATATAATGTACAGTTGGCCTGTACTGGTAAAGATTCTGTGTTTGGTTCAGAAACTATACTTTAGTTCATATAAACAAGCTGCTAGGTATACAATGGGATTCATCAGAATGTATCCGTTATCTATGGCTGCCCCATGCATTCACAGCAGCGTGTTTATATAAACTAAAACAGTAGTTCTGAAGCAAACACACCAGTTTTACTAGTGCAGGGCAACTGCTACATAATTTATTCATTACTCAAAAACACTTAAATTTTTTGATGTTAGAGCAAGTCCACATGGGAAGATTAAGGGAGATTAGTCGCCAGGCGACTAATCACCACTTCTTTGGGACGACTAATCTCCCTGAATTGCTTACCCATGTCTCGAGCCCGCTAAAATGTAAAGTTGCCTGCTCCTATTCACACGCGGCGATGTGCTTTTCTAAGTCGCTTGACATTGCCTCACATTTTAGCGGGCGCAAGACATGGGTAAGCAATTCAGGGAGATTAATCGCCCCAAAGAAGCGGCGATTAGTCGCCTAGCGAATAATCTCCCTGAGGTAAATATATCAAAGAGTGAAGTTCCACCACTAGAGTGAAATTCCGCCGCTCTCCAATCATTTCTATGGCGGAACCTCACTGTTAACTTCACTCTTTGATGAATATACCCCCCTGAATCTTCCCATGTGGACTAGCCCTTACTGTTTAAACACTTTTAAAACACCTTTAAACACAGACAATTTCAGTCTTTGTGAGAGTCTGCATCTAACAACCAGTCTTATGCATGCCATTAAGCTAAAAGCTGCAGAGATCTGTGAGTTGGACTTGGCTGCTTAAAGTCTGAATAAAAAAGTAGTCCATGTAGAAGTCAATGGCAGATATCCCTTTTATAATTGGAAGATATAATGATCTGCACTGGGTTTTGAAAAATTTCAAGGCGTTTCCAGGCATCTAATCCAAAAAAAATTGTACTATTCAGATTTTTTTATGACTTTAGTTTTTTTCAGCATTAGATTTTTCGAGTCAATTTATTAATAAATTGTGGATTGTGAATTTGGTCGAAGTAGTTTTACAAAATTTTTAAAAATTTTGCTTCCAGAAAGGATTAATTATATCTTAGTTTGGATCAAGTGGAATGTACTGTTTTATTATTACAGAGAAAAAGGAAAAGAGAGAATCATTTTTAAAAATTTGGATTATTTGGCTAAAATGGAGTCTATGGGAAATGGCCGTTCTGTAATTCAGAGCTTTGTGGATGGCGAGTTTCCAGATAATGGGTTCCATACTTGCATATATTATTTAAGTCATATACCTGTAGTCTGACTGCATCACTGCTTGCTGCATTTTTCACAAATTGAACGATGTAATCTTATGAGCTAGGTTTGTAATTCATTGAAGTCGATGCTGGTCAGAAAGGAGTTATTAAAGTGGCTTTTCCGCCAGCCTTGTTCTGTCAACTTTAGAGGCACATTTATCAAAGGTCAAATTTTGAATTCATGTGAGTTTTAAAAACTCCCCTAAATGGCCATAAATCAAACTTTTAAAACTTGGATGAATTGAAACAACACGAAAAATTCTTATCGAATTTGTTCAAACTGGATTTGTTTGACCTCTTGAATATCAGGAAGGTTGTAAACGTCTCCAAATTGATCCCTGGATTCTCTCATTGTCTTAAACAGCGATTTGGCAGGTTTTAGGTGGGGAATAGTTGATTTAAAATTCTTAAAGGGCCAGCGCATTATAAATCACGAAAATCGAATTCCAATTTTTTTTTAAAAAAACTGGAATCAAATTTGAATAACTCCCTAGTCGAATTTGACAGTTTTGACCATTAGGGCAGAGACAGACAGGGAGATTTAGCCGCCCGGCAAACTGATTGCCTCTTCTTCGAGGCAACTAATCTCCCCGAAAAGCAGTCCCGCCGGCTAGAATCTAAATCGCCAGTGGGATGGCACTCAGAGTGCTTTGTTTTCCAATGTTGCCGGAAGTTTCCTTGTGAGGCAACTTCGTGCGACTGTGGAAAACGAAGCGCTCTGAGTGGCATCTCACCGGCGATTTAGATTCTAACCAGCGGGACTGCTTTTTGGGGAGATTAGTTGTCTGAAGAAGAGGCGATTAGTCTGTCTCTGCCCTAAAAAAAAAAATTTGAAAATTTTGTTGCTTAATAGATTTTAGTTGTGGATATAGATATTCATCACAGATATGGATATTGTTCATTGTTGAAGTTTGCATATTTATATGGTAACACAGGAATGGTATCAAGCACAGAGTACTGTTGAGGCCTCTGCATGCCTATTTGTTAGACCTATTTAAAACCAGCTTGTTAAAGGAATTGTGCCATTGGGGAAAATCTGCCCCATGAGAACCACACACTAGCAACTACCAAACCTACTGATTCATCACAATTTTGCTAGGAAGGAGCTTAATTAAGAGCAATCCCATATGGATTATTTATGCTGTTCCTGCTTAGTGGAGGGACAGGGGGAGGTCCAGAAAAGGCCACAAACATGTTATATCTTGTGTAATGCAGTGTTGGCTATATAGCAGAGGCAGTCCTTTATGATAACGTGCGGCTTCATCATTATTATTGCAATCACTTATTAAAGCTGGGCAAAGTGCAAAAAAAAGCACAAGTTGCTGTGGGTTTTTTTTTTTTGCAGTGCATCATATTCCTCAGACTCCCATTGCAATTGCATTTGCCCTAGTCTAGATCAATGAGTGTTATTTTTAGATGTGAATATGTACGGCTGGTAATCAATTGTGGGCACAAGGCACACCTATTATTGATATGTCCATCTACACAATCTTTACTTGGAAGCTATTTTGAAAGTGCATGAGACTTTCTTGTCTGACTTGGCTCCCTTGTTCCCTGTGGCAGAATAGATTTACCGCTATATTGCCATTAATCTCTTTTGCAGTAATGATTGTTACATTTAATTTGCCGAAAAGCCATTAAAAAAAGTTTGGTTTTAGAATCCATATAGTATAATGTTAATTTAACATGTATGTCTGCTTATGGAATTAAAGTAGCACAGTGGCTGAGTTGATACAACTGTTGCCTTGCAGCGCTGGGGCTGTAAGTTTGATTCCAGCCAGGGCAAAGTGTTTGTATAGAGTCTCCATGTCTTCACACTTTAAAAACATACAAGTGGGTTAAATGGCTCTACAGCACTATATAAATACAGGAATTAACTAAAAATATCATGTTACCCTTTCTTTGATGCCTGCTGTAGTACAGTAAGGGGCAGATTTACTAAATTCACATAAATTCACATGAGGGATTATATATTCGATCGAATTTTCAAAAAGATTAGAATTCGAATTTCGAATATGCAAATTAGGCAAATTCGACCAAATTCGACCATCGAATATTCGAATTCGAATGATACGAATATTAGAATTTAATTTTATTCGAATATTCGAAAATTCGATGGTCGAATACTTCCCATTTAAATTCGATCACCTACTTCACCAGATTAAACCTACCGAAATGGGGATCATTCCCTAAGATCGAATAAGAAAAATTAGATTGATCGCTTAAAAATCATTTGAATATTTGATACGAATTCGATCGATCGAATTTTCCCTATGTGATCATTCGATAGATCGAATTGCGCTAAAAAAATTTGAATTTAAATTTTTTAACTCCCCACTATTCCCCCACTATTCCCTGGTCGAATTTCGAATTTTTTTTTCGTTCGAAATTCGACCAATAGTAAATCTGCCCCTAAGTGTTCATGGCCCTGTTACTGCCTGCAACAGCAAGCCTGACCCTCATGAATACAGCACTGCTGAACACTGGCAGCACTGTATTCATGGAGTGGCCACACGTATCTGTACTCCAAAAGAGAGTGCGGTGATCTGCAGCAATTCATTTAGGGTGGAAGGCACTGTGCATAGTAGGAAATGACCCCTAAAGCGTTGGGTTTTTTTTTTTGTATACCTTTAAAATTAAACGATTGAAAGTGACATTGTGAGACAGAATAGACTACTTAAGGTGAACTATACAGTGACAGGCACTGCTGACAAAAGGAATTTGACAAGTCTCCCTGGTGCTTGCTCCTTGAGAATGATTCAGAATGCTATGTAAGGTAACCTTGGATGCCCACACAATGAAAATATTGCATCTAACCTGAATATTGTGACACTGGAATCTCTACTATTGAAGAAGAACATTAATCATTCATTAGCTTCCCTTTTATGAATCCATCCACCATGTGTCTATTCCTCTGCACTGTGAATAGAAAGAATTAGGCTTGTTGATGGAACAGTGAGTCAGGATGTTATTCTGTATCAGAGACTTGGGGGAGCTTAACTACAGGAATAAAAACTGCATCTGGCTTTGAGACCTACAGTATAGGCTTATGGCATGCATGGTGGGGTTCAGGCGTTTTACTGGTCACAAACTCATGCAGGGTGTAAGACATACTGATGGATAGAAGAAATCAATTGGTGGTAATTGTGTATTGGGGCTCAAGTACTTATATTTATATTATATAGATTCACTGTAGTAAATGCAGGTATGGGATTCATTATCCAGAAAACTCAGAATAACAGGAAGGTCATCAATTTTAATAAAAAAAGAGTTTTAAAATGATTCAAAGCAGTACCTTGTATTTGATATAATCAGTCCTTATAAGAAGGCACAGCCATCCTATATTTAAATTATTTTTAGTAGACTTAAGGTATGGAGATCCATATAACATAAGACCTCTTATCTGGACAACCCGGTCCCATACCTGTAGTTACAGTCCCAAACACTACCTCTTTAGTGCAAACAAACTGCCCTTACTGATAAAGCTTTTACAAAACATTTGTCTGCAATAGCAGTGAGTGTATCGAATACTTCTTGTCACTCACTATATGTAAATGATGTTCAGGAGAGATAGTATTACATTCTACATATTTATGTATATATGTTTGAGAAATACCATATAGTTTAATAAAATATTATTTGTTGAACAGAATATGGCCCGGCAATAGTTATTCCATTCTCTAGCCTTCCGTAATTATCCACCCTTCAAAACAATACCACTTAATTTTGTTTCTATAAGGAAATGTTATTTTTAAGCAGATGTTACAATGCACTTGTTCATGCACTGCCAGTTCCTTCTGCATCTGTGTGATTATTCATCAGCAAATGATATTGTTTGTGCTAAAGGAAACACTGTTAGTTGCTATCCTTCCTATTAGTGTGGTCAGTTACTTACTTGAAGTGATACTCGGTATAATGGGACTATTTAAAGCACATCTTCTGAATGAATGGTACCTGACTTCAACATCAAAACCTCCAAAAATTTGATTTTGTCTTATGAAAGAAAATCTACACGAATTGCAAAGTCTCAGTTGTGATTTAAGAATGTTTCCGCTACATTGGTTCAAGAGAACCAGCAGTGCAGGAATGGACAGGCAGATACCGCTATCAATTGCAAATACAAATAACTAAAACCATTAAAACAGTTTGGGAAAACTGCTTAGAATTAAATTTTCAATATTTCTATGCCTTTTGTCAGGTGAATACCATGGTTACTGGAGGAGAACTAAATGCAGATTTTTTTTTTTTTTGTAATGGATGTACTGTTTTGTATTGATAGCTTTGTATATTTTGTTGAATGGTACAAAAAGGTCTTCTATACAGAAGCAGTAAACTTTTTGTTGTTGTTACGGTATATTTATAACATTTCCTTTCAGCTTGAGAACCGAACATACATTTTCAGCCGAAGGAAATTATCATCTTGTGGGTTGGGGGTGAAATCTATTTTTAAGGTGGTTCTCCACCCAAAAACAATTTTTTTTGCATAATGAAAGAAATTGTAATCAACTTTCCAATACACATATCTAACAAAAAAGTCAGTGGTTTCAAAGTTATTTGTAAATGTAATTGCTGTTGAAAGCAGAATTTTCCATACTGTTTATATTCTTCACTTCTGGTCCTGTCTTCTAACTATTGTAGATGACTGGCTTTGAGAAGGATTTAATAAGAAATAACTTCAGCTACATAGTTTTAAATGTTAGAACTAAAGGGATGCCTTGCTTGTTTAGAACCTCGCTCTACAGAATTATTTGTATTACTAATGCTACAGTGGCATTAATATTAGTAAGTTTAGAACCTCACTCTCTGGGGTTATTTGTATTCTAAAGAACTTCACTGAGCTGGATCTTTTTTGTTAGTATTATTTGTTTTAGTATCTAGAGCCAGTAATATAACTAGAAGGGGTGGGCCCTGGGGCGGGACATGTAGCGGGGCTCCCCCCTCCGTATGTGATTTTCAGGCCGAGCTGCGGGGGGGCCCTGAGGGGTGCAGACCCTGGCCCAACCACACCTCCTGCACTCCTGTTAGTTCTGCCTCTGCCTAGAACTTCATCCTACAAGATTTTTATATTGGAAATCAGATGCTGCTTTCCAGAGGACCATGACTATTATTTTACTTGCTCGATTTGCACAAATTCCAATTTGGCAAGTCAGCCTTAGACTCTCCTTCTCTGTAAAACTAACATACCTCTGTTTGTTTTTACAAATCCTATAAAAAAATAGGAATTTTAAACATTCATTTTCATTTGAATTAAAAAACTAAACAAAAGCAGATAAATCTAGGGCTTGCTTAGAATGGCATTCACATATATAATTTAAGCTCCTTGCACTCTATTTCAAGATTGTTATTCTCACTCCTCTACTCATAGAAAGGCAGGTAGAAGCCTGTTTAGTCGGTAGAACATTGGATGAATCATTTTTATCACCTTTGTAAAAATAGACTACAATTGTACTAATGGGAAAATATTATTGCAAGCATTACTCATCCTCATTCTGAATTCATAAGAATGATACGAGTCTTCATTCACTCAGTCAGTGGCCATAGACCAGGGATCCCCAACCTTATTTACCAATGAGCCACATTCAGATGTAAAAAGGGTTGGAGAGCAACGCAAGCATGAAGCATGCCAAATAAGGGCTGTTATTTGCTATTTGGTAACCCCTATGTGGACTGGCAGCTTACAAGAGGCTCTACTTGGAAGTATACTTAGTTTTTATGCAATTAAAACTTGTTTCCAAGCCTGGAATTGAAAAATAAGCACCTCCTTTGAGGAAACGGAGAGCAACATCCCAGGGGTTGGAGAGCATGTTGCTCAAGAGCTATTGGTTGGGGATCACTGCCATAGACAGTGAGATCCGCTCGTTTGGCGATATCGCCAAACGAGCAGATCTCTCCCCGATATGCCCACATTGAATTGGACAATATCGGGATGATTCGATCGTGGGCCCTAGGGCACAACAATCGGATCATAATATAGGTGATATGGACGGTCGGATCGCGGGACCGCATACACGCACAGATGTCTCCGTGATCCGACTAGGTTTTTTAACCTGCCCAATCGAGATCTGGCCGACTTTCGGCCAGATATCGATCAGGGAAGCCCGTCAGATGGCCCCACACACGGGCCAATAAGCTGCCGACTGTTTTCTGAACTAAGACTGTGCATGGCCATACTTTCTACATAGGCTTCCCAGGGTCTGTGCTTATAGCTGCAGTTTTATTGGGTAATGCATTCCTAGATAGAAAAAAAATTTAAGTCATTTTTTGGAAGCCTCCATCACTCCACCTGCAGACTACCATAAGGGACTCAACCTGAAGTTCATTTAGAGTGATAAATGTTTATGAAGCCTGCTCTTTATACTCTTATTTGCCACCCTAAATATTCTTGGACCTATTAATAAATGGCTGATACAGCAATATTTTCCTTTACTTGTACAGGAAAGTTGCATAGAAGTTAGACTCACAGGGTTTGTCATCGAAATCCAGTTCAGCACAGGTCTATGGAACTGCTTTGCCAAAGCCTATCACTCATTACAACTAACTAGGACGAGACAAAATAAGCAGCATTAATCATTCATTATACTGTGATAGTCTCAGGATTACATTTGTATGCTGCTTTCTGTCAGTTTAATATAACAGGTATGAACTGTATTGTAAATGCACTTGATATATTTCATTTAAATCTTAGACAGTTAGCCTCACAGGACTCATATAAATATTGAATGTAAATGGAAACTGTGGTTCTAAAGCCAGAAGCTTCTAAGGCTAATAGCAGATGGGGTGGATAATTATGTTATTTAGTCAGCGTTAAAGTACCCTAAAATTGAAAAGGGTACAAATGCAATTTTGTTAGATTCGGGGCCTTTAGAACAATTCTTGCATAACATATATGTCTAATGTACCTGAAAAATGCATCTGACATCTTAGACGCTATTTTTAATAATGGAATCAAATTCAGGCCTCCCTGCTGCCAGTTTTATTATTAAACACCTACTATATATATATATATTGACACACACAATACACAAGAGCCATGAATAATCTGTAAATGATCTTTATAAACAGCTCTTAGTGATGTCATCAATAGTTGGTGCTTAGTAATGTAATTGCTGTCACATGACTAACAGAAACTTGAGTATTACAGGTATGGGATCTGTTATCCAGAAACCCCAGGTCCTGATCATTTAGGATAACAGGTTCCATACCCAGGGGCGATCCTGGCCACTCTGCCGTCTGAGGCAGCTTGTGTTGCTCACCCCGTGCGCTCACCTTTTTGCGCCGGAGGGGGGTCCACGAGGGTGGCAGAGAGGGCCAGGACGCCAGCACAGAGCGCATAATTGCACTCTGTGCTGGAAGAGCCATATTACCAGTTTGAAATCCTGAAGTTCGGCTCTTAAAGTACCAGGAGCTACATTTTTACCGCTCCTGGTACCCAGTGGGGCGCTGCCCCACTTAACTCGCCTCATTGGCAGAGCGCCCCTGGCCATACCTGTTGTGTATTACAGGTATGGGATCTGTTATTCTTAAGACATTATCCATAAAGTATCAAATTATGGAAAGGCCGGCTACCATAGACTCAATTTTATCCAAATAATTCAAAATTTTAAAAAATATTTCCCTTTTTCTCTGTAATAATAAAACAGGTACTTGATCCAAGCTAAGATATAATTAATCCTTACTGGAAGTAAAACCAACATATTGGGTTTATTCAATGTTTGCATGATTTTCTAGTAGAATTAAGGTATCATCCAAATTACAGAAGAATCCATTATCTGTAAAACTCCAGGTCCAGATCATTCAGGGTAACTGTACAATAAATAATGTACCCCCTGTTGATTATGAGGATGATGGCCATGGAATCCCTCTGTGACTGATATATTTTACAACAGGGGGCAAATTATTCACTATATCATACCTCCCAACGGTTCCACATTACGCAGGACAGTCCCGATTTTATGTGCTTGTCCCACTGTCCTGGATTAGTAGTGTAGATGTCTCGCGGACCCGTGCCGGTTATTCTTGTTTGTTGGCATATGGGGGTATATACAGTACAAATGATGTGGCTGGGGTGTTGAAAATATGGCCAACTTAAATAGATGGTAGGAAAATGTAGACATTACATGTCCTTTAAGTCTACTTAAAACTATTAAAAAATACTATAAAGATTAATTAAACCCAGTAGGATTATTTTGCCTCCAGTAAGAATTAATTATATTTTAGTTTGAATCAAGTAAAAGGTACTGTTTTATTAGGGGTTAGCGATGGAAGAGGTACGTGCCTAGCGCCCCCCACCTTTATTCCATAGGCACTTACCTCTTCTGCCTACCCTTAGGTCTGGCCTTGGCAAGAGGTAAAGAGGGTCCTACCCAAAATATGATTCTGCAGAATCACAAAAGATTTCTTCTGTTGATGAGATGCAATGAAACTGTCAGCATTTTTAAACTGCCAATCAATGTCACTTCTAACAATTTAGATCACTAGTAACCCTAATATTGACTTTTATTTTGATATGAATAAGGGACGTTTTCTACAGATTAAATAAAGCAACAAGTAGGAATAAAGGACAACTAAATAGAAAGCATGGCACAGAAAAGACCATGCTGAGGTTTTGGTAAATGGATGGCGATTTCTGGGTTTTGTTTTGTGCCATTTTTAATTTGCTTTGCTTCTGCTGTCTCTGAAGGTCATGCAAAATTGATTTGTAGACTACTGAGAGTGCTGAGCTCTACTAACCTTTTTCTGCTGTATCGTGCTTGCCTGTGTTAAATTTTATGGCTTCATATAGCAATTACTATACTAGTCTGTAGTTCATTCAGAGCAAGTGATTGAAATTGCTGTTGTCTATGCCAGGCCAGACACAGCAGTATCCTTGAAATAATTCAATCAGTATAATGGAACATTACATTTCAAATTGGACAAGGTCAAAATAAATTTGAGAAATTGCATTCCTCTCCACCTTAAAGGGGCACTGTCAATATGTATTGGTGTTATGAACTATAAATGCCAAATGTTCAATGTTTACTAATCTAAAAACCAGGATGTGGATGTGTGTTACCACCTGTACACTAGAAAGTGTGTTATAGCATATGTTTTTAAATGCCAGAAAGTTTAGTACAGCGTAGGTCTTACCAACCTGAATACTAGGAAATTTGATATAGGGTGGGTAAATGTTAAAAATCCCATGCAGTAAGTATGTTAATTTGCTTGCCAGTAGTCTCTTAGGGTCCAGGTGCTCATTCCTTAAAGGAATTGTTCAGTATAAAAGTAAAAACTGGGTAAATAGATAGGCTGTGCAAAATAAAACATGTTTTCAATATAGTTAGTTAGGCAAAAATGTAATATATAAAAGCTGGAGTGTTATTCTAACATAACAGAACAGAATACTACTTCTTGCTTTTCAGCTCTCTTGGTTTACACTGACTGGTTACCCTGGTTACCAGACAGTAACCAATCAGTGACTTGAGGGGGAGCCACATTGGTCATAACTGTTGCTTTTGAATCTGAGCAGAATGCTGAGGATCAATTACAAACTCACTGAACAGTTATGTCCCATGTGGCCCCCCTTCAAGTTGCTGACTAACTCAGATTTAGAGAGCTGAAAAGGAGGAAGTTGGATTCTGGCTATTATATTACACATCCAGTCACTCCAGCCTTTATAGTTTCCATTTTTCCGTAACTAACTATATTAGAAACATTTTTTATTTTGCACAGCCTATTTAGCCAGTTTTTCATTTTACCCTGAACTGTTCCTTTAAACCTTCAGCTTTAGGAAGTGGTAATGTCAATGGTAAGGCATTCCCAAAACCTATGGCTAGGCCAGTGTAAAAAATTCTAAATTATTATAGAAAAATGTCCAACAAAATCATAATACATTTCAAATGGGATTTCAATCAGCCGGGGGGGGGATTTGTAAGTTCTAAATATATGTTCTGTTTTCATGTTGCAGATCCATTGTTTTGTTGCCAGTCAAGAACACCTGGAATACCCTTTGAGGTCCATGTGAAACATGTTGAATTAGATGCTGCCATTTGCATTTTGTGGAGACGATGAACAATAATTTAAAACACCCAAACGTTATTTTCCATTGTGAATTGTAATCCCTGCGGGTGAATCACTGATTTGCTTAATCTCACAAAGTTACACAAAAAGCATTTTCACATCATTATGCCATTTAAATGTTTTACCTACAGCAATTTACACTACCTAAAGTAGTGTCTTTTTTGTTTCCATGACAAAATGTGGTTTGCCATTTAGAACTACTAGAACAGGATGAGGGTATTTCTGAGCCTGTAAAAAGGGGTGATTACTTTGTGTTTGTTTTAGTAGCTGTTATGCAGGTTTGGTCTCAGTTTGCCTCACAAATATCAAGCCAGTTAGAATTCAGCCGGTTTACTGATGAAGTTCTGCAGTTTGTGGTCATAACTTATTCATGCCTTTCAACACCCCCTTAGGTGTTTATTGTTTGAAAATGTTTGTTTTGATCAAGCTTACACTTTGTTATTATTGGGAGTGGGGTATTTACTTCTCCCATTATCATGTGATTATTATAAAATGCAGCCATTTTGGAACAAGAAATGCTGGACCAGTGGCTCCTGCAAGCCCTTCTCTATGTAGACTGGGCATCTCTTCAGACTTGTTTACACGCAAACAAGCTGAGGGAAACTGTTGCCTGAATACAAATTATTTACATTTGCCTGAAAACAATGTATACTATTGTGAGTACAGGATAGTAGTAGTTTTTGGGGGAAAAAGTTTCACTTTATTATATTGGCACCCCGTAGTGACTTTTCCTTGTTTTTTTTAATGTGTCGGCAAATAGCACCTTGGATAAATTAAATTATGTTATAATGAAAGCTGTACAAATGTAATGACTTTATTCCTTCAAACAGACTTGTAGAATCCATATCTTTGACTTTTGACTTTTTTCAAATGAAAATATTTTTGTGTATACAGTATGAGTATTACAAATATTTATCGAACAATCGAATAAGAAACTATTTTAACCATTCGATCGAATTTCTTGTATTCAATTAAAAAAACTTGGGAAAATCCTATGGGAGCTTCCCATAGGGTTATATAGCAATTCTGAAGGTTTAATCTGCCGAATTGTTAAATTGAATTTTTTTAAAGGGCCAGTACATCGAATTCGAATTTTCGAATTTGGCCAATTCAAATCTGATTTTGGGCTATTCGATAGTCGAATTTTGCAAATTCGATGGTCGAAGTAGCCCAAAAAATATTCGAAATTTACATTTTTTTTCATTCGAATCCTTCACACGAATTTAGTAAATCTGCCCCTAAATAAACTGAATAAACTGGTTCTGCTTACAATAAGGATTAATTATATTTCAGTTTGGATCAAGTACAATGTACTGTTTTAAGATAATACTTTTTTAACATTTGGATTATATGAATAAAATGATGTGTATGGGAGATTGCCTTTCCATAATTTCGAGCTTTCTGAATCATGGGTTTCTGGATTATGAATGTCATACTTGTACCAACCTCCCCTCACTCCCCACTTTGCACTGGAATATATTTTTACCAATATTCCGTAGAGTATTTTTTATAGAAGAAGAAATTGTTTTGTTAACTGAAACTGGAAGTGTATCCCTATCACAGCAGTGGTCTAAGGTACATTGCTTGATATTGAAACCACTTATGTCTGCCTGGCTGTAGGTATTGGTAACAAACAGATTCTGCAGATTAAAGGGGACCCGTGCCATTTGATTTCCTTCTTCCATATCTCTGTAATAAACAAAAGAGGTTCAAGGATCAGACACTACATAAACAGTATCTATATCAAATATGAGAAACAAAAAATTATGAAGCAGGTTATCTTCCCTTGAGCATGAAAAAACAAACACTTACATAAAAGGGGAAGCTTGCCATATCAGGACAAGAAATAATAATCACGATAACATGCAAAACTGATAAAGGAATATTTTCCAGGTAGCTACCAGTACCTGCTCCATACTCATGTTTGTAAGAAGATGCAATCTTGTGTTGTATATCTTATAATATCCCTATAGCATTTCTTCTCTTGCATTTGCTTCTAAGTGTGAGCTTCCATTATGTTTGCTTTGGATGAGAAATTTCAAATATGCTATAACCAATATTTAGTGGTCATAAATGGATGTGCTATTAGGGTCTTAGGGGCTATAAGTTATTATTGTTGATGTAGTTATAGAAAATGCTTTACCCAAACACAATGAACTGTAAATATATTATGTATACTTGTAAAGTATCGATATTGATCTGTGAGCACTTTTTTCTGTTTCAGCTGTAAATAATCCTTAGAATTTTCTTAACTAATTGTCTCAGAGTGCAAGCATATATATATATATCTTCTTGATGAGTGACAGCACTTTCACTGTTTCTTACTCTTTGCCATGGGATTTTTTTTGTGAGCATTGTCCTGTGACCTACATAGCGGAACAAACATCAGGGTTGGAAACACTGAGGCTTAAATTAATTGTTCAAAAGCTTGATCTTTGGCCAGTACATTTTTTCCCTTCATTTTACTGCCACTCACTCTGAAACAAGGCATGGCCAGTGTTTATCATTTGGTATACAGCTGCTTTGTTAAATAAGTATGGGAAAGAAAATAAGTAAGAAAATCACCAGGAGCAGGTGGAAGTGGTTTGTTTTGGCCTGAACAAAGCAACTTATCCTGTAAGTAATTAAAGGCGGAAGAAAGTGCATATTTGCTTTGTTTTCCGTCACAGGCAAGCACATTCCACACCCTTCCACATGGTTAGGTCTAATTAAAAGGAATTCTGCACAACAAATATGGAGGCACAGAGTAAACGGCTGCTTTGTAACTTGAGAATTGCATTGGAATACTCTAATAGAGAAACAGTAATGAATGCTTTTTCTGTATTATATATTTCAGTTAGTTATACAGTAGAGGCACACAGTGCATAACCCTTCAGTGATACTATTTACAAACTTGCTACCTGGGTCTGGTATTTCTCTTCTTCAAAAAATGTACCGGCCTGGGTTCTTTGCCTACAGAAATCAAGAGCATTAATTCTGTTTTGCTTATGCGCTTGCCCAGGCAACTCAGTTCAGGGAATCACTGGGAAAGCAGAAGAAAATGACAGAGCAGCATTCAGAACTGGGCGGCAGTTTAGTAACTTGCAATAAGCAGTGATAAAGCCTGCACTAGAGAAAACACCACAAAAGAGCAAATTTACTAAAGTGCAAACACTTCTGTCATTGCGAATATTCTGGCAAACATATATAATAGCACCTGTTATCGACAGCCCCGGATTGGTGGGCTGCATCTCAACTGAGATACAGTTGAATTCTGGCAGATTTGTATAACCCGTGTATTTAATCTATGGATCCCATTTTATATTGTATTTTTCTCTTTCCTTTATCAATTAGCTTAGTCAAGCTTGTCTGTTGTCTTTGATGTTTTCATCTGCTAGGAGTTTGTATGTTTTGCATATACCCCTCCCATGCAGCATTATTTTCATGCAAAGATGTGGGTGTTTGCATCTAAAAAGCCTGCATCATTAAAGGTTTCTAATTTATAGAACTAGAGCTCTCACGTCATTGTCATCATACAACTTATTTTTATTGATGACATTTTTACAAAGTGTTATTGATTTCTTAGATACTTAAAGTGGACCCGTCACCCAGACACAACAATCTGTATAATAAAAGTCCTTTTCAAATT
>CM044442.1:80537796-80557874 GCA_024363595.1 Xenopus borealis | reverse complement strand
GCTTGACACCATGGCTTAACATTACTATGACTGATGTAAGCTATAGTCCTTTTGTGTTTTACAACCTGCTGCAATAAAACACAGCGAATTCTTGAGAAAACCATTAAACCTCTGATGAGGTGGTATAGGGGTTAGCACTGCTGTCTGGTGCACAGGGTTTATATTTATATATAATTATACTTAATTATTGATACAGTTCTTGCATACTAAGCTGCTATTTACATCATTGTCTGCCCCAATGGAGCTTATAGTCCCCAGTCAGTTTTATCAGGAGCCAATTAATCTACCTGTTTGTTTTTGGTACAAACTCCTGCTTTCTTCCAAACTAATTGGCTTCCGATGAAACTGTAATGCATGTGTAGTGTTGTACATATAAAGCATTTGAATGTCGAGTTCATTACACAGCTAGCAGTAAATTGAATATTTATATTGAAATATATTGTAGTATTTTATATTTCTAAGTACAGATATGGGATCAGTTACCCGGAAACTCATTATCCAGAAAGCTCCAAATTACGGAAAGGCCATCTCCCATAGACCTCATTTAAGCCAAATATTCCAAATTATAAAAAAAATGATTTCCTTTTTCCTATGTAATAATAAAACAGTAGCTTGTACTTGATGCCAACTAAGATATAATTAATCCTTATTGGAAGCAAAACCAGGCTATTCGGCTTATTTAATGTTTACATGATTTTTTAGTAGACTTACTTACAAGGTATGGAAAGATCTGTTATCCAGAAAGCCCCAAGTCCCAAGCATTCTGGATAACAGGACACATACCTGTATTACCATAATTTATATATAGTATGGAAAGGAAAAAGACTAAAAAGTGCTACACAAGTTTTACTAGCATTACTGGTGATGCTAGTAAAATAGTCCTCTGTATTAAAGGAATTGTTCAGTATAAAAGTAAAAAGTGGGTAAATAGATAGGCTGTGCAAAATAAAACATGTTTTCAATATAGTTAGTTAGGCAAAAATGTAATGTATAAAGGCTGGAGTAAGTGTAAGTCTAACACAACAGAACAGAACACTGCTTCTTGCTTTTCAGCTCTCTTTTGTTTACACTGACTGGTTACCCTGGTTACCAGGCAGTAGCCAATCAATGACTTGAGGGAGGGCCACATGGGTCATAACTGTTGCTTTTGAATCTGAGCTGAATGCTGAGGATCAAGTGCAAACTCACTGAATGATTATGTCCCATGTGGCCCCCTTCAAGTCGCTGACTAACTCAGATTTAGGGAGCTGAAAAGCAGGATGTTGTGTTGTATTCTGTTAGGTTAGACTTACAGTCACTCCAGCCTTTATACATTAAATTTTTGCCTAACTAACTATATTAGAAACATTTTTTATTTTGCACAACCTCTCTATTTGCCCAGTTTTTATTTTTACCCTGAACTGTTCCTTTAACAACCTCCCTGTACTTTGCTAGGCTTTTTAATAAGGAGCAGCTCATAGTGTGTTTCATCCCATTTGTACTTACACTTGTGTTAAATTAGCTTGCCTATTTTAAAAGTCCCTTGCCTCCCAAAACTTATGTTTACCCACAAAAACCTGTCTTCAGTGTTGCTGCATCTTCTCACTCTCCCAAAAACACTGATGTCTACTCTATTACTCAGGTCCAACAGAAAATAGTATATAAGATACTAAATTGTACCTCTCTCTCTTTCAGAGGTTTACATTCCTTTTCCCTCTCTATATTAACTGTCATCTCCTATTACACCCTCTCCAACTTGATTTCCTCCCTATTTAGAATAAATGGCATTTGAGATGAGTATTTATAATCCAACGATCTGCGTCATCTGTATTTTAGAATGTTTAACTGGGTGATCCCAGTAAGGGTTAGAAAAGTACTGATGTTACCAAGATAAATCATAAGACAGAAGATAAACAAAATAAATCTTTCTTACAAGCAGGCTTATCTAGAGTATAAAAGCTAGACCTCTATAAACAAATGCTGATATATGGCCTACACTTTCTGCTTCTCCAGTATTTTATCCCATAGTCCTTTTGTCACAAGGACAGGGATTAATTGCTGGAAGCTGTTCCACATCTCCATAGCTGTTTATAAGCTTTGTCACATGCTGCTGTGCTGCATAATATTCTTCATTTGCATTTCAGATTTATGAAACAGCTGTATCTCTGTATAGTTTCCCCTTATGAAGAGATTATTTTCCGCACTTAAATGTCACTCAGTTGTCTTGTTAAAAGGTTGACCAATTTAAATATCTTGCTTTTCTTTAAACTATTCTTGTGTGTTTAGAATTTAAAAGGGATCAAAACAACAGGTGTTTTTTAGGCCACTCCTCTGATCTTCCCAGATGAAATTTTCATATTTTGTGTAATTTGCTCAATTTTGTTTTCAGTACTCAATGGTCAATATATCAATATATGTATGGTATTTCCTTCTAAACCACAATCACAAATAGAAACCTGGATAACAATATAAAATATATGTACAGGTATAGGACCCGTTATCCAGAATACTCGGGACCTGGGGATTTACAGATAATGCATATTTATGTCATTTGGATTTTCATATAAATCTACTAGAAGATCATTTAACATTAACTAAAATAAACAGACTGGCTTTGCTTCCAATGAGGATTATTTATAGGATCAAGTACAAGGTATTGTTTTATTATTACAGAGAAAAAGGAAATCATTTTTATAAATTTGGATTATTTCATTAAAATGGAATCTATGGGAGACCTCCATTCTATAATTCGAAGCTTCCTGTATAATGGTTTTCTGGGTTAACGGATCTCATGCCGGTAATAAAATTCTGATTTGGTGCAACACTTACCAACCCATAACTGCACAGGCTAAACTTCTACATCAACTTTTATCTAGCCTTTAATATGCACGGTTGATTTACAAAGTGTTGGACTGGCCCACCGAGATACCAGGAAAATTCCCGGTGGGCCCACGTATCAGTTTGCTGTCTTGCTTCTAACCATAACGTATTTCATAGTCATTCCCTATTTTTTATGGGAAAAAATGCTTAATAATGGAATATAGTAAATACTGCAGGTATCAAAGACTAGTAGATTAAAGAGGTTGAGTGAAGAGAGGAGTGATAATAGAAAAGTGGGCCAAGGTCTAAAAATGTCTGGTGGGCCCATGGTCTAAGGTTTTCTAGTGTGCCCCTGGCTTCCCAGTCCGACACTGAATTTAAACAACAAATAAATGTTTGACCCCAAGTAAGCTTCTTCTTGTTAATCATAGTCTGTCATTTTTTCTACCCTTTAGAAATATCTTTCCTTATTTCACAAATGTATATTGTATTTCAGCCACTGTTCACTTGGCCCCTTAAAATGTAACTTTTTTATAGAATAAGCAAAGCTTATTACAACCTAAAATAACTAGTTAGCAACATCCCTTTCTAATGGGAAATTTTTCATTTTCACTGTAGGATTAAATGTGTCCTTTCATCATGGGAAGTCACTTGCTTCCCACCATAGTAACATAATGTCTGTGTTGCACGCTGAATATGAGCCCATTTCATTTCCAGAAATAAACAAACTGAAATTTTAGCTCTAATCATGGACATGAAATAGAAAGGAATTTGTGAGCATAATAATGCAACTGTCACCCTGTGACGCCAAACTACTCATAGTGATGTATTTACTGATGAAAAAAAGGTCACATGGAACGTTATAAATAGTTTCCAGTTTAGGATAACAGGGTGAAGTGAGCCATCTTATTTTATTTCTTCAGTGGGTTACTAAAATTACAGACTTTTTTGGTGTAAAGTTTTACAGTGATTTTCGGTAGCCAGCTACCTGGGTTTTTCAGTGGATCTGCACAGTGAATCTGCTCCAATTCCAACAGCAAAGTAGTAGAAGAATATAGGAAGATCAAAGCTGTTACTGCTATGCCTGCCAACATTCTGAAATTAAAGCTGAGTATACTATGGCCACTAGTCCAGAATTTAGGTACACATATGCCATGCCCAACCTTTATATCCCTTATGAATCAAAGGCAGAATATAGGTGTCATCTCTCTTCATGCTTTTTAGTATAATTAGCATAGGAGACAGCGAATGATTGGTTAGAAAGGTAAAAAGAAAGCCAAGATGCAGTCTGGTTATGGATGCCAAGCGAATACAAAATCAGAATCAGTAGAGAGTGGTCAGCTGTATGTAATGCTTTCTTGGCCTATCTGGCACACAGATAGTTAAAATGTCCAGCTATTGGTATGAGCATTGGTTACACTGCGACTTTACACATCAGGGCAGGGCCTTCGCAAAGTGGAAGCTATCCCTTTAAGAAGTGGTTGAACTACAACCCACAGACACTGTACACACATACACAGGGAAAAAACTTGGGCACCAGGAGGTTCTTAGTGAAAACAGTAACTGGGTTTATTGACGTATGCATAAGGCAATGGACCTCAGGTTTACTCATACAGGAATGGATAATGAGGTATTAGAACATGACATCCACCACATCACAATCAGAGGCAGGTTTACAGCAGTAGTACAGACATCCAGCAGGCATTTGCAGTTACATGACTGTGAGGGTAGCCTCTACCCTCACAGTCTCTCCTCACTGATGTCCCTGCACTCAGGCATTCAAAACCGGTGGGAAGCTACTCCCTCCTGCAAATCCTCGTTGGAGTTGAGCTACTCATGCTGCTAAACCTCACTACCTCAATCTCCTAGAGAGTCACACAAACTCCCCTAGGATAACTAATCCTCATTCACAGGATTTCCTGGTTCCCGACTTACCCACTAAAGGTATCACCTCCTTTTGGGGTCACTTCAAAGCATCAGGCGTTTTGTACCCAGGTCCCCCCTGGGCACATGCTGCTGGATCACCATCCAGAGGCCAAAAAGGAAGCTGCCCCTCCCTTCCCAGCATTATATAGCAGTGTGACGGGGGTGTCACTACACATTCTCCTTTCAAACAGGCCTGTGTAAAACCTATTCTTAAAAAAGCCATGCTTGACCCATCCTTTCTGTCAAATAACCGACCTGTCTCACTTCTACCACTTGCATCTAAACTTCAGGCTGCGTGCCTGATTCTGCACCGATGGGGTCAGTATAAAGTATGGGGCATTTCCCCAGGGGGGCAGTAAGGCTTGTGGGAGGAGGGAGGGGGGTCTACGTGGGGTGGGGGGGTATGGGTTTTTTTTAATTACAGGTTTGAATTCAGCAAAGTCCTTAGGGGAGTGCGTCAGGTTGACCTATACTGTTGATTATAAATGGAGAAGAGTATTGAATAGAGAAAACAGGCGTTTTTATATCTAATAAAGTAGATATGAAATTATTTGGGCTGTAGCAGAAATCATACTTAGTAATACTGTTCTGTATTGTGCAATGGAAAATACTCTCTCAGAGAAGAAGTGGAACAACATGGTAGCACTGTAATTATAATTGCTACTTTGCAGTGTCCCGGTACCCAGTTTATCCCTATCCCCCAAATGTAATAAAAGGTACTAAGTTTGCCCTGGAGCAGTAACCCATAGCAACCAATAAGATATTAGCTTTTAAACAGGTGACTAGTAAATGCTGCCTGCTGACTGGTTGCTATGAGTTACTGCTCCTGGGCAAACAGTGCATTTTATTAAATTACCCATTATGTGCTTTAAGCTTTTATTTAGATCTGCTATGTCTTTGGGTTTCCTCTCAGTGCTTTGGTGTCCCCATATAGATCAAAAACACAGTGGCAAGTTAATTGGCTTCATAAGAAGTTAATCCGATGGGTGAGTGTCTGTGGGAGGGAAATTCCACTGGGACACTGACTCACATGAATGAATAGATATTGCCTGTAAAGAGCTGTGAAATGTTTTGGGACTATACAGTGCCCTGCAGAAGTATTCTCTTATTTTAATCCTACACTGAATTTTACTTCTCTGTTGTATTTTGTTTCAAAACAGTTTAACACTCATTAATGCACCTTTGATGTACACATCTTAAAAGAAATATATTTGCATACATATTAAATCTTTCCATATCCAAGTCTTTTTGGGGTATGTGCCATGTTTTGTGCACTGTTGATTTTGGCCCATTCTGGGATCCTTCAGCACCTACTTTTTCATGTAATGCCTTTAGATTCTTCTAGGTTTCAGATCGGGACTTTGACTGGCTGTATTGAGATGAATATCCTGCTAAAGGATAAACAATTGCTCAAGTAAAAAGTATATCCTGTGTTGTGCCAGACATTGTTCCCTTTTCTGCTGATAAGAAGCAAAAATTGGCATAGTTGTTGCATGCCTTGATGCTGTAGCGTAACTACCAGGGGAGCAGGGGGGCAATTGGGCCAGGACCCACACCCCCGCAGGTCCAGTGGTAGATCACGCACCGCTGCAGCTGGCTGGAGTCAGCTGCAGCCACAAGGAGAATCCACACGGAGGACGGTGGGGGGGCCTGACTGCGTGGCCCGAACCAGGGCCTGCCCCCACCTAGTTCCATTACTACCTTGATGACATTCATTAGAGGTGCTTGCTCCCAAATACAGTACATTGCATTTCCATATAGTTGTTATCTGTACCAGTGCATCTGACTGGCCTCCTGTTCCAAACTACTGGAACTAGAGTTCTACAAAGGTTTGTTTTTCCAGCATCCACCCCTTACTTGATCACCACTATCACAACCCATACCTGCTTACTTGCATTTGTTGCCCTTCATGAAAATCCTGCCATGTGCCCTCCCCCCCAACGCTTGGGTTGTTATTTAAAACTTTCATGAACTTGAAATTTGATCAATTCCAATTTCGACTCCATTTAGCTCGAATCAAATTAGAATTGAATTTGAATTTCAGGAAACTTCAAAAACGTGTGTCAGGAAGGCTGCAAACAACTCCAAATTGATCCCAGGATGTCTTCCATAGGCTAAAACAGCAATTTAGCAGATTTAAGGTGGCAAATAGTCGGATTTGAATGATTAAAAGGCCAGTATATGATAAATTTATAAAATTGAAGTAATTTTTTTTTTAAAAACTCATCGAATTTTAACTATTCCCTAGTCGAATTTAACAAAAAAACCTCGAAAAATTCAAATTCCAAATTTCGAATTTTCACTTAAACCATTGATAAATCTGCCCCTTGAAGTGACGCCTCAACTGCAGAATAAAGCAGATTTTACATTCCCGTAAATGTCTGCCTACAATGCACCCACTTGTACCAAATGGCTGTCCATGGCTCACCCGCGTGATCAAGATATTAATGAGATTAATGTATTGTGGGTATTCTGCTGGTACCTGCAGGTACCCACCCCGCTACTGCCAGCTTCAAACTAGAATTCCAGTTCCCACTGTCTTCTGCGTCAGGACACATAGCAAACATAATTTTTATGTCATTTTTTCAAAGCGTTGGAAATGTGTGTGCTATGTTATGTATTCTTATTTTGGGTAACTTTGTATGAGCATGGGATCTTTGATACACTGCTTTATCTATTTAAAGGACAGCTGATTGGTAGAACATTACATCCCTTTGCAGCACAAGGAAGATTATGTTCCCTAACACTGAATAGTACTCACACGCCTTGCAGTTTTGCCAGCAGCTTGAGAACTTGCGTTTATTAAGTGCTTTAATGAACATCACATGTATTTGCTTTATTCCCATGCTTCCTTAAAGGGCAAAAACATTAAATCCCATTTTTACTTTCTTTAATGAAAAAGAAACCTATCTCTGAAACCTGACTGCATGCAGTGAAATTCTCCCTTCATTTACTGCTGTGGATAGGAATTGTCAGACGGTCCCTAACTGCTGTGCAGAGAAACAATCATACTTATGAAAAGCAGGGGAGCCCCCCCTCCTTACCCCCTCCTTACTTTCCAGCCATGCAGAACTCCAGCAGCTTTGTTTGTTTCCTTGTAGAGCAGTCGGCGACTGTGTAGAGATTTGTATTGGATTTTATTTTTGCCTTTACATGCCCTTTACTGTTTCCAACTCCAGCTGCAGGGATAAAGATCATGGAGCCAGATTTAAACAGATAAACTGGGATTCTATTTGAAGGATTATTTTACTGCAGCCACTGGTTCTGCAGATTTGGAGAAAGTTTGTATTAAACAATACAAAAACGATAAAATCCACATTAGATTACATGACAACACAGGACCCAGTGCAGTCTATCAGTCTTGCTGTATCAGCTTCTGGCAGATATTATTTGACTTGTGCTGTTTTGATCATTTATGACGATCCCTAAGCATAGCCCAGATCACACTGAGCATGTGCACAGTCTTGGTCTTGCAAAGATGTTTAACAAAGTTACATGGTGACAGCCCCTTGTGGCCAACTTTGAAAGCATAAATCATTTGTTTGATTAGGTGGTGCAGTAAGTTCATGTTTATGTTTAGTATACAAAATACAGCATTTCTAGCCTTATTCTATTTTACACTTTCCTTGTCCTTTAAATGAGAATTCAACCCAAATGTTAGAACCCCCCTACCCCAACCCTATATAGACCCCTCCCCCCAGTCTATGCATATGCAAATTAGGGCCAGGGAGGGAAACGTGACTTTTTGGCACAAAATAAGGAAGAAAAAAATGTTTCCCCCTTCCCACCCATAATTTGCATATGCAAATTAGGGTCCGGGCTCGGTATTCGGCCAAATCTTTCGGGAAGGATTTGGGGGTTCGGCCGAATCCAAAATAGTGGATTCGGTGCATCCCTACTTAGAAACCATATGAATGCAATAGCTAAAATTTACCAGTAAATGAGAATTCTTTGACATCAGATTGGCTCCTGTAAACATTCTTTGAATCTTGCGGCTGGGACTAGAGCTAGATTAGTTGACCTGCCATTAATTCCAGTACCCCATGACAGCAAACTCCCACTGATTTGGCATTTTAGAATTAGGGACTATACAGGGAAAAAGGGGTGTCACTAATGTTACAGTATAGTTTTATGTTTGCATCTGCTAATTTTCTGAGTGATTTATGGTGCATCTGATGAACATTGCCTTTTGTTAAATCAAATCTCATGGAACAGACCCAACAAAGAATTAAAGGCTCCCCAGTATTTATTTTGAGATCTTGGCGACTATGATAAAATTTAGTTTTGGTGCAAAGTTCTATTTATATTTTTTTCAGACACAAAATAGGTTTTTGCTTCCTTGTGACTGAAGGAGTTCTCACACACACCTCCATTCTCACAGCACCGGCTGCTGATTTCCTGTTACTTTTCACAAGGCTAACAGGATGTAGTTGCACATTTTAGAAACTGCTCAATAGCGCTGGGGTTTAATGAAGTAATATCCATGCTTGTTGTCAGCAGATGCTTGATTAATGCTGCTCATAGGGATTAGCTGTATTAAAAGCAGTGTTGGACTGGCCCACCGGGACACTGGGAAAAAGCCCGGTGGGCCCCAGTCCCTGTGGGCCCTCACGACAACACTCAAATGTATTTTTTGTCAGCGCTCTGGTTTTGTGCTCCTGTTTTACCCTTGCTTCCATAACAATGGGCCTTGCAGCGCTACCGCTACTTCAATTGGGTTGCCTGAATGTCAAGTACTGAACTGGCAAAGCTGGTTCCTGACTCTGATGTGCTGCGGACATGGTGGTTGTGGGGTGCGCATGTCCACGCTGAGCAACAGTATGCACCTGTGCCTGATGACGTCACGGACTGGCCAGCGTGTTTGGGAAGAGAGAGAGGTGTGTCATAGAGGGAGTAGTACTGCTGTTGCAGTGGATCCTTGCTGCATTCACTGGCAAGTTGGCGGGTCGGGGGGGCCTGGCCTGTGGGGTGTCGGGGGCCCTGACGCACCGGATCCCCCCCAGTCCGACACTGATTAAAAGAGTAAGAATTGAGCTATTATATAAGCACAAGGACCACGTATAATATAGTAATCTATATAATAATCTATATAATGCAGTCAGTGGTATATATCTTGCCATCGGTAGTAAGTGAAGTGGAGTGAATTGCAGTTTTAATATGGGATCCGTTATCTGGAAAGCCATTATCCAGTAAAATGTTGTACATGATGATTTGGAATTTTGTACCAGCCCAAGGTAACCAAAGGGCTTTAGCAAGGAAAATCTGTGTCTCCAAAAAAGCCCCAGTGGCTCCCAGTTAGAAGAAAACTCCACTGGCCCAAGTTATGTCTGTCGAAGTTCCACATTGCATTGTGCAGTAGAGCGAAAAGCTGGACTAAAAAGCCAGCTTTTTCCAATCTGCATTTCAGTAGAAGATAGTCATGATATGGTGCTCCTACTGAAGTACTCCTGGCCAATGCAGTTTACTACTAACGCAACATTCTGGGGTATTGGGCGTGTCATTATAATCACTTGGGGGGGTTTCTATCATATGGTGACCCTGTAATTTTAACTTTCCTTGTCCTTTGATCCTATGAGGGAGCACTTTGGTGGCGGGCTTGCTTCTACCAAACTCTACTTCTACCAAACTGTTGTAGTGTCTTGAGCATCGGGTGTGTGTTCCTAATCCCCCTTTTATGTACCCGCTGAGAATGGTAAAAGCAAGGTGCTTTCACACCAACAGAAGATCTTAAGCAATCTTCAGCTCCAGGCTCTTTAAGAATAGAACATTTTTAGTGACACATTTTGTATTAATACTTTCTCATTCAGTTTTTTTTTACTCATGACCACAAGGTTCTCACAGGGGGTTTAGCATTGTTGGTGTGAACCCAATATCTATTTATCCAGCTACTGCACCTGGTTTGTCTCAATGGAGGTTCCTTTTGGGACCTGACATTGTTGATAGATTGTGAATGGTTTGGAATGTCTGGGTGTTTAGCACATAAATATAGTGATATAAATATAGATTTTACAACCTGCTAAAATAGCATTGCGTATTTAAAACTTACATGATAAATGTTAAGTGACGCACAACAAATATATTTTCAGGTAGAAACTCTCCTCCACTCCAGTAATACACCTAGGTTTAGATTCCATTGACCATGTCTTCAGTTGAGAGTGGGTTTATTATTTTACTATTATTATTATTAACATGTATTTCTATAGCACCAACATATTTCATATTGCTGTAAAGTAAATGTGATTATACATCTAAATCACATGAATTACATACATAGAACATATTGAATTACATACATCATAATCAATACCAGTACAGGTGGTGAGGAAGGCCCTTTGCAGAAAGAGCTTACAATCTAAAGGGAAGGGAATGATGCACAAGGTGTGGGAGTGGGCAAGATCAGAGTAAAGTGGGTGAGAGATGTAGTACTGTAAGCGGTATTGCATTGGGTAGTTAACAGTGAGGGTAGGCTTCTCTAAAAAAGTGGGTTTTAAGAGATTTCTTGAAAGCTGAAAGATTGGACAGACCGTGGGAGAGAATTCCAGGGGAGGGGTGCAGCCCTTGCAAAGTCTTGAATGCGAGCATGTGAGTAGGTAATGAGAGAAGAGTTGAGTAGCAGGCCAGTAGAGGAGTATAGTAAGCGGTTGGGTGAGTATATAGAGATGAGTTCAGATGTGTAGGGAGGGGCAGAGTTATGAAGTGCTTTGAATGTCAGGGTCATTAATTTGAATTTAATTCTGAAGGGGAGTGGAAGCCAGTGCAGGGATTGGCAGAATGGTATGGCGGAGGAGTGGTTGCTGAGGTGTATAAGCCTCGCGGCAGGTGTTCATTATGGACTGGCGAGGTGATAGTCTCTTTGCATGTTTCTATACGTTTAAATCCTTTAATATTTGTTCACCTTCCAACAGTTTTCAGTTCAGATTGTTCACCAAATAAAGTTTTCTACCAATTGCATTCAATGTTCTGTGAAAGCTCGGGGGGGGGGGGGGGGGGGGGGTCACAGACTCTGTAACTGTTCTAAATTGATACATATAGTTGATTTCTTATCTTTGTCCCTGCTGAGTAGAATCCCTGAGTTTCATTAACGGCAGCTGTTAGAACTGATACAATAGTTGTTAATATTCCACAGATACTGCTGAGAAATGTATCAACTAAATGTAGCAAATTGTAACAGTTCAGCGTCTGCATCTTGATTATTGAACTGTCAGACTGAAACACCAGAGACAGGAAAAAAAAAGGTAAAATAGTGGAGAAGCTTTGTATTGTAATTGTTTTTCACAAGTGCCCTTATCTCTATCCCACCTGCAAGGCGCCTTCTTTAGTTACATGAAATCTTACTTGTGCCTACATGAATATATATGTACATGACAGTGAGAGTTTGTATAAAGACTTCTGATGTATAATATTCACATTTTGTGAAGCCAAAAAAGCTATATACAGTACAATGAATGAGGTTATTGAGCCTTTTTGTCTGTCTTGAAAATGAAAAGTTTCTAAGGAAGCAATTGCGAGATTGACCTGTTTTAGATTTTAATAGTCCTCCACCAGCCCACTAAATAGTGACTGTCTATGAGACCTTACTGCAGTCCAGGCCTGGCTGCATCTGCAGTGCAATGAATGCAAGTTACAAGAGGCGGCTTTTTGCTATCCGTTGTAACTGGCCACTCGCTGCAGCCTGAGGCAAGGCTCTGAATATGAACCAAATGCATTTGGTTAGTCAATGCCTGTTTGTGAATTTAAGATAGCAGCATTATTAAGATATGCCATCTCTGTGGATTTTAGCTGAAGAATTTCTTCTCATTTGAATTGTTTAACATCATCGGAAAACTTTGTGTTCTAATTTGAATCTCTCACAAAATGTTCATTGTTGCTGCTTGATGTCACATTAAAGGAAATTGTTGCTTTTCCTCTGTACTGTATAAAACATCTAAGACTTACACCCACACATGGAAATGAAGCTGTAGGTACAGTAGAGCCATAAATGGGGCTAAAATAATAAACCAGAAATGCACCATATGCTTCATAATGGATTAAAGGAGAAGCAACCCCAAAAGTTAAAAAAAACCCTACCCTACATAGACCCCCTCCTTCCAGCCTAAATGTTACCCTGGGCAAATGCCCCTAACTTTTTACTTCCCCGTCCATGCAGATTTTGTCATCCAAGTTCACAGGCACCATCTTCAGCTTCTTTGGTAATCTTCGAAATGAGACCTGCAAAGCAGCACATGCGCAGTTGGAGCAATTTTCTGTTGTGGGACAACTGTGCATGCGCCGAAACTCATGAAAATTGCCTAAGTGCCAGTCTCATTACGAGGAATACTAAAGCAGTTGAAAATGGTGCCCGTGGACATCTGCATGGAGGGGTAAGTAAAGAGTTAGGGGCATTTGCTCTGGGTAACACTTAGGCTGGGAGGAGGAGGGGGGGTTTAACTTTTGTGTTTGCTTCTCCTTTAAGAACTGTAAAATGACATGAATCTATTTGTTGGGATCACTCTCCCAACTGTGAGTTTTGTATATGTTTCTATTCAGATCCACTTCTGTAATTGTACATTCTAAATTTCAAACTGCCTTTGTCTACTTCATTCTGAATGTTAATTTCCCCTTTTTTGTTATAAAGATATGATCAATTTGTTATATATCATTGTTTGAAGAATTTCTAACTTCAACTGGATTTTAAAAAAGGGATAACAAGTACCATTTGTATCTGCAGGACAATTTAGATAAGTCGAATATATCTTTAAGGTTATGTCTCCTTTTCTGTCTTGTAGGTATTGGGAAGAATGTCATTTGTGACCGAACAGCTACTCCCTTGGATGCTTTTAGAATGATGTCAGCCGCACACTATTACCCCAAGCTAATGAGCATCATGGGAAATGTCTTGCGGTTTCTTCCTGCTTTTGTGAAGATGAAGCAGCTAATACAGGAAGGGTATGTAGGTGAGCTTCAAGTGTGTGAAGTTCAAGTCCATAGTGGAAGTCTTCTGGGGAAGAAGTACAACTGGAGTTGTGATGATCTCATGGGTGGAGGTGGTCTGCACTCTGTTGGAAGCTATATCATTGACTTGCTGACCTTCTTAACCAGTCAGAAAGCGGTGAAAGTTCACGGACTATTGAAGACCTTTGTGAAGCAGACAGATCATATAAAAGGAATACGTCAGATTACCAGTGATGATTTTTGTACATTTCAAATGGTGCTAGAAGGAGGAGTGTGCTGCACTGTCACTCTTAACTTCAACGTCCCCGGCGAGTTCAAGCAAGATGTCATAGTTGTAGGCTCAGCTGGTCGACTTATTGTAACAGGGATAGACCTTTATGGACAAAGAAACAACTCTTGTGATCGTGAACTGCTTTTAAAAGACCCGACCCCTGTCAGCAACTCACTTTTACCTGAAAAGGCATTTAGTGACATTCCATCCCCATATCTTAGAGGTACTATTAAACTGGTGCAGGCTGTGCGCCAGGCATTTGAAGACCAGGATGACAGGAGAACATGGGATGGTAGGCCACTGACCATGGCAGCAACATTTGATGACTGTCTTTATTCTTTATGCGTAGTTGACACCATTAAGAAATCAAACCAGACTGGTGAATGGCAAAATATTGTGATAATGACTGAAGAACCTGAACTGAGTCCTGCCTATTTAATTAGCGAAGCAATGCGCAGAAGCAGAATGTCTTTGTATTGTTAGCTTAGAAATTGCTTGAAGACCCTTAAAATAAACTTGTGCCAGGGTGAATGATGCAGCTTTTATCTTGGATTCAGAATAAACATATCCTTCTATGTCCATATCAGATAAAACTGTGAACTTGTATGAGAATGTATTTTACTATTGGGTTGGTGCACAGAAAATAAATGATATTATTTTGCTTTGTATTTAAAACAATGGGTTATCACTGAAGATGTCTGCGTTTCTGTAGACGATGCCTGTATAGAAACCTTGCAAAATGTGAATGTTACTACCACTGGATTGTATTATGAAACCTGTACTGAATATTTTAGTTGAGATGTTGGACTTTAGTATCACACAAACGTATTCTGAAAGAGGAAGTGATCTCAATCATGTCCCGGTATGCTTCACTGGTGTCCAGACATAACAGTTTTGTCGGCTATTCATTCTGCGCTTCAACAGATAAAATAAAATGATCAAAGTTTAGACTCGGAGCCATGAAAATATGTTTTGTGATATGGAGAATGCATTAAAGTGAAAGATTTTTTTAGAAATGTCCTTAGTGTTTTGTGGAGATTTTTTTGGTGGGTGGTGGATGAGTAAATGTTGTTCTTAAAGGGCAAGGAAAGGCAAAGAAATAAAATCCCATTTTTACTTTCGTTAATGAAAAAGAAATCTATCTCCAATATACTTTAATTAAAAAATGTGTACTGTTTTTATAAGAAACCTGACTGAATGCAATGAAATTCTCCCTTCATTTACTGATGTGGAAAGTAATTGTCAGACGTTCCCTAACTTCTGGCAGGGAAACAATCATACTTATGAACAGCAGGGGAAGCCCCTGCCTTACTTACCAGCCATGCAGAACTCAAGCAGCTTTGTTTTTTGATCATTTATGACAATCCCTAAGAAGCCCAGACCACACTGAGCATGTGTATGTAGTCTAGTCTTGCAAAGATGTATAACAAAGTTACAAGATGACAGCCCCCTGTGGCCAACTTTGAAAGCATAAATCATTTGTTTGATTAGGCTTGTGGTGCAGTAAGTTCATGTTTATGTTTAGTATACAAAATACAGCATTTCTAGCCTTATTCTATTTTACACTTTCCTTGCCCTTTAATGATTTCAGAGACTCCAGACAGTGCTGGACTGAGAATCAAAATAGGCCCAGGCATTTCAGGTACACAGAGGCCCAATCATCCCACTTAGAGGCCCAAACAACCTCCACCAGCCCACTAAATTGTGACTTTCTATGGCAACTTATAGCAGCCCATCTGGCATTTGCCCTAACCTACAGATTGCCAGTCTGGGCCTGACTCCATATGTGCACAAAACAGCAGGACAGGCTTCTTGAGCTACTGCAAACAATCATAGGTGGGGTATTTTAAAATATTTAGGGTGCCCTAAGGCTTTCCCACTTTCCAAAGCTTCGCATCAGGCTGCCACAGTCAACTACTTCATCCTTTCCTGTTCCAAGCAAGTGTGAAGCGAGGATAGAACCCCTGTAGGACTGGTCAGCCCAAACTAAGTGTGCTAGGGGCTCAGTAAATAATCTTCCTTGATGTGACTTTCTGAGATATAGATTTTAAAACTGTATTAAAATCCCTCCTTTTTACTGCTCAACCAGAAGAAACAGCAATATTTCAAATAGTAATAACAGCACTAAGGACTTGTCAGCTCTATTGAATGTTGCCGCTATTTAGTCCTTGCCTGATTTTGCTTTGGGATATTTTTCTCTAAAAGCTCATATGGTTTAACTCCAAAAGTCCCATTCCTATAATGGTGAATGTATAATTTGCTTGTCTTTTTCCTAACAAGTAAAATTTAGAACTCCCAGCTGCAGCAGGTAATTGCTCACCAACAAAATAGCTGACCTTCTCTCGTTCAGAATAGATTTGACATCCAGTTACTATGGGTTGGACAAACTGGTAGTGGATGTGATATTACTCCAGATGGGTTGAGATGTGTGTTATTTGCTTGAGAGGAGTAGGCGGTAGAGTTATAATTACAGACAAAAATGAAGCATTGCATCTGTTGACCAACATTCTTAGTCTTAGTTTTCCTTAGTCTGCCATTGCATAGGGAATTTTAATTGATAATTGCAGATTTTAATTGCACATTGGCCACTTTTAGAAGAGCAAACAGTTTTCATGAGGAAGTTTTACATACACTGTACACTGGCAAAAACCATAAGATTTGCAATTTTTCTTCAACTGTCAAAAATGGTCACTAAACCGTTTTCCAGGTCAAAAAGCTATAGTAAATTTGTACAAAGGAAAATTTGTTTGTTAAAAAGCAAACATTTTCACATTGCGAATAGTTTTCTGTTAATGACTTTTATTATATTCCCCATAAACCCACAAATGCCATAAAAGTTATTTACAAAAAATCTGAAAATAAAAAGTACAAAATACAAAATGTCAGAAAATTACCGTTGGAATAAAAAATCCCAAAACAGCTAAAAAAGAGGCTAAAAAAAGGTCCAACAGGATCAGCGTGGCTTCCATTGACTTCAATCTCAGCGGCTTGTATTTGCCTTGGTTTTGTATTAGAGTGTTTTGTGGTTTTAAAACTTAATAAATCTCAACTGTTTTGAGTTTTTGAGAAATTAAAAAAATATCATTTTATAGAAAAAAATATGATTCATGAAAAAAATAATGTAATTGGCTGCTATCGGTTACTACTGCAACTGTTCTAACTTTGTGCTTTTTATTATTCATGAAGATGAATAGGATGTTTAACCTTATCAGGGAAATCTTTTAATTCAATGGATTTTGAATCCCAGGTCATTTTGTCTTACACTTTCGGCTTTCCTGTAGTAACATTTTGTATGGAGCAGCTAAACGACCAGGACTATAAGGGGTGAAATAGACTCTGGTGTGGAAGCCCCCATTACTAAAGATGCCAGAAACCATACATATTTAAGCTGCAGGATAATTCCACTTAATATAAATATTTGTCATAACAAGCCTGTCTTAAACAATAAATTCATCATGACTACAAAATATTTGTAATGCGGAATTAGATGTAGCAAGGTAGGGGACAGGATAGAGGGTGTCAATGAATAGTGTTCCTTGAATGTTGGCAGCACTGTATTCATTTGCAGGCAATGAATCACAGAGACATGCAACTAGGGTTGCCCCCTGTCTGGTTGTGATGTGGACATCATGGTTTTTTGAAGGGCTGACTGGGTCAAAACTGCCTGCCTGATTTTCCAATTTGGGAAACCTGGGCATGATTTCTTATGATCGGGCAATCCCTGATGTTTCGTCATAGCCCCCGCCCTGAAGTCACAGACTCGCCCCTGTTGTGTTTTGATAGCTGAAGATTAGCAGAGTATAACAGTGCTATATTAGCAGGCTTATGCAGCCATTACACTTCAACAGTAACATAAACTCTAGCACCTTAAGCAGTAGAGAAAGTACTGTATATGTACAGTATAACTCATGTGCACAGTGACATCTTCAGGCCATTTGTATAAACACCACATATTCCCCCTATAGTAGAGTTTAGGCAAAAGTAATAAACAACAATGTATCTTAAAGCAATACTATTCATTCTTCACATGACATGGTCCTTGGTCCATGTAGGTAGTTTTCTGATTCTCTCAGTACGCCTTATAGGTTCACTTTCTTCAGGCCTATAGCAGGTGGCATCAGTAGTAAGAAAATGTCCTTCATCAAATGGTGCTCGGTGGTGCATGCGCAGTAGGACGCTGGTACTACTGAGCATGCGCACAAATTTCACAGATTGAACTTTGTGCGCATGCGTAGTAGTACCAGCGTCCTACTGCGCATGCGCTGCCAACGGAGCCAGATCCAGGAAGAAGCCATTGGAAGAGAAGATGGCCCCTGTGAACTTCGCTGGAGGGAACCTACACAGAGGGGTAAGTAACAACTTAGGGGCAATAGCCTGGGGGGAGAGGTAGGCCGGGGGGAGGAAGGAGGGTGGCCTACGGGGGGATGGGTTAGTGCCCGGGAGGTTGAATTCCCCTTTCTGCAGTATAGAAAATACTGTGTATGGACAGTATAGCTCATGTGCACAGTGACATCTACAGGCCATTTGTATAAACACCACACCTGCCACATCACGGACCTGCCCCCATTATGTTGTGTCTTCACCCCCTCCCCAGAGTTCCATGGGACAGAAGGTGACTACCCTACATGCAACAAATCAGGAAAGTGCAGGGTATAGTTTGCTCCGCCTTGCACATAGTAAATGACCCATACAGAACCCCATTGGAGTTTTGCATAAAACAAAAACAATAGCAAAAGCCTTCCCTGCAATTTATAGAAATGAACCGCACCACATTTCACAAAGTGTGGCTTACCTGATTCACTAAAGGTTCAGGTGTTGTGCATTATGGCATTACACGAGAACACAGTTTTCACATTGTGGGGCCGATCAGCAGATGTGCAATGACATTCTACTCCCAGTTCATTGATGACAATACTATATGCTAATATGGGGGCTCCTTGGCTAACAAGGTTTCTCATTTTTGGCATTCAACGCTGCTGACAGATTCACTTGGGAGTCCAAAAATAGTCTGCCAATTTACCCAAAAATGAATATTAAGTGTGGCCCGATCCCTATTCATGTCAGTCCTTGCCAGTGTCAGTATCGATTTTAATGCCAGCAGAGCTGCTGAGTCAGCATAATTATGTTTGATTATTTTTTTGGAAACTAGCATGGTCCTTTTGATTTTTGGGAAAGGCATGCAGAGTAAATTATTTTTCTCAATTGCTTTATTGTATCTAGCAGTCTTATTGAAATTCTGGCTATAAGTAACATTGTGATGGCAATCAAGGCTTCTTAGAACAAACTGGAAAAGCACAATGGTTGCAAATCCAACATCTGCTGCTTGGAAGTATATTATTATATCATATTTATATATCTGACTTCCTGTGACTTTTGTGTGCTGTCACAGCTTTTCATGTGTTTAATTTTTTTAATAGCTAAACAAATTTTAACTTGGCACTAGATTTAAACTTCCAAACCATTCTTACATCATAGACAGCAAAAACTACAAAGACAAATTCATTTTAAAGGGGAACTCCACAAAAACCTAAATTGAGCTTTTTTAAAAGTAAACATAATTTCAAGCATCTTTGCAATATACATTAGTTAAAAATATGCACACTTTTCATGATTTTTAATGGTTTCTGACAGTTCTCTAAGCCTAGCCCCCTGTTCTCCTGCTGATCTGTCTGACTAATTTGCTAAGCTGGCTGACTACTGTTACTTTGTATCATCAGCCAGCTATCCTCGGCTTGCATCCTCCAAACCCCACAATTCCCTGTACATGTGATTTCAATAAGGAAAGGAACATCACAGTGCAATGCATTGTGGCTTATGTAGTTCCTGCATGCTGTCTGTAAGCTGTGGAGAAGTAGGTAAAATTTGTAACATCAGTGTTAGTCCCACCTCCTCTGCCAGGATTTCAAATGATGCAGAAAGAGAAGACCTATTAAACAGCTGAACTTCAGCAGATAAAATGGCATTTATTCATACTTTTTGAAGAACTGGTAACTGTGATTGGTATTTTAGGTTTTATGTGTTATGTGGGCCTCTTTATCAAATTTTGGTTTATCAAATTTTGGTTTGGAAGTCGGAGTTCCCCATTAAGTGTAATTGTGAAATGGTTTCAGTAATTAAGGAAATGAATGTAAATGGAATTGCCTATTAATTA
>CM044442.1:80498048-80513928 GCA_024363595.1 Xenopus borealis | reverse complement strand
GTCTTCTTAGCCAATCTGGCCACTTCAACATCAACTTTTGGCGGGAGATCCCAACCCGCCACCACTTTCTCCTCAAAAGGAAATAAAATATTTAATTTCTTAGGCAACGAAAACTTTTTCTCAGGTCTCTCCCATTCCTTAGAAATAATATTCGAGATCATCTCATGTACCGGAAAGACTCTAGGAGACTTCTTCCGTCCTAGGAACATCATGTCTTGCTTGGAACGGGGTTTCTCTACATCCTCCAAATCCATCGAGGATCTAACAGCCTTAACGAGATGATCAATATTTTCCACTGAAAAAACATATGTATCTTCCCTAACGTCCTCATCAGACGAGTCCATCAACACCTCATGTACTCCTGGCGATTCCATCTGGCCAGCCGCTGAAGTACTTGCTTGTGGTTGAACTTGCGCAGCACTTTTAAACGTGTCAAAGGTCTGTTGCATGTTAACCTTGAACCAGGACATGAATTCAGACATGGCTTCCGGCACTTCTTGCTGGAAATTCTCCTTAAAGCAATCTTGACACACTTTTTTTGGAAAATCACGAGGAAGTCTAGCCTTGCAAAGCGCACATCTTTCCCGGTCATCTCTACCTTCAGAGCGAGAGGACATGGCTACAGGAAAAAAACAGAAAAAAGAAAAAACCAAATGCAAAGCAAGCTAATAAAACAAATAAAAAGCACAAGCAAAGTAGCAAAAAAACTCACCAAACGCAGAAAAAAACCGCACAGTAGCTGCAGACAGGGAGGCTGAGTGTGCTACACGAAGAAATCAACCTTTTTAAAACCGGCGCCGAAGATCACATGACCCGCAGCCGAAACCGGAAGTGCTCTAAGCAGAGCGCATCAGCGCTGAACCGGCAAAAGCGCTTCCCCGCCAGTGAAACAAGGGAGCTTCCGGCACATCTTGCCCTGCAGCACAGGGGAGGGGACTGCCCCTCAAACCGCTCCTGGATAGGTAAGGGCAATTCCCCCCCCCCTGCGCGAACCCGTTCACAGCCCAGCCGTGCTCTCTCACTACACGCTGGTAGGAGAAGAGAGGGAGAGGAACGCACCGCAAGCCCCAGCCAGGGGTGAGCGGTCAGGGGGCACAGTACCTAAAGAAAAAAACGGACAGCACCGCAAACTTACCTAGTCCTCTGAGGACAGGAAACAAGAACACATGGGATAGCTGAAGGGGGGGGTGTTTTTGTTTTTGTTTCCTGTCCTAGGAGGAGGGGCCATCTCTCTTGTGGTGCTGCCGGGGGACCTGAAGAAATCAGAATTTTGCTGGAGCTGCCATACAGTATAGTGCCTCAATGAAAGAACATCTCCAAATCAATATGCCCAGATTACACCATCATTCCAAAATGCTGCTCCAAAATTCTGCCTCAACCTCTCCGTCTCCCTGCATCCCCTGCTCATATACACCCCACCTTAATATGGCACCTTGGCAGCTTCTACGGCCCTGCATTCATTGCTATGGGAATTTTACTGGAAATGCAGACAACTAAACACATTTGCAAAATAAGGGAAAAGGGAAAATCAACTTATTTCTTAAAACAATGCAATATTTGGTACCAAAGTATTAGTCCAACAATCACCTGGGCCCCTGGGACAGAGAGCGGTGCTGACCAATCCTGCTCCAAAGAAAGAACATTGCCCCTGCATGAAAGGTCAACTCGAATTATCTACCCAGGAAAACACCCTCATCTCCCTGAAATGCTGCCCCCAAAATCTGCCTGATTCTTGTTAACCTGTTGCTCAAAATAATAAAATTTATGGGAACCATGCATTAGACCACTGGTCAGCTCTGTCCTCAGGGTAAAGGCTTGACACTCAGAGACATGGTGCCCAATGAGGCACAGCTTTTAATAGCAATTCCATTTGCTAATAGCTTTACAAGCAAGAATATTCATAGTTAATGTATATAGAAAAGGTTTTAGTTTTCCGTTAATTAAGCTAAATGTTACCTCTATGTTGGTTTAATAATTCCTTATAACAAACAAGGGAAAGTTGTGCTCACCACTCATTTAAAAAAAAAAAAAACATTAAGCCGGGGTGCATTGAGGCTGTGACCACACCAAATTAGTGGTGAGCACAACTTTCCCTTGTTTGTTATAATTCATATAGGAGTAGTGAACAGCTCCCTGTTGTAGCCCCCACCCTTCCCAGCTATAGTCAGGTGATCCCACTGGTGTCTAATAAAAGGGCAACCAAGATTGGGAGTTTTACTTTGAAAGCAGCAAGTAAGTTGCAGGTAAAACTTAGTCCCAGTGTAAAATGTTTAATGAGGCAATAAAATTCTTAATGAATCAGATGAAAAAATAGTGTAGGACTGGCCAGATATGGGATGACTTTGACGTAGTTGGCCAGCTTAAATATATTGCAAAATATCGACAAACAATCCTTGTTTTCTTTAAAGGGTAAGGCATTTTTTAGTAGCTGTATGCACTTAGGGGGGAATGTAATTAAAGTCGCAAAGAGCAAAACATTGCCCACCAATAATCTCTCAATGTAATATTGTTCCTTAAACGCTTAATGCACTGCAAATCATTATTGCGCATTATAATTGCGCACTCTTAAGATGTGCTTGAAGTTGTCGTAATCTTTTGGAGCAAACATTGCGACTTTTTCAGTAAGAAGTTTTATTACATTGACAGCGCATTAGCGCAAAGTGTAACATTCGCAAACGGCCTTCCACTGGCGGAAGTGGTCGCTAAACAGTTTCCGGGTCAGCAACAGGTATATTGCATTCGCACAAAGCAAAATTTCTTTGTGCAAAGGCTTAACTTTTCGCAATGCAAATAATTTTTGCGTTACCAACGTATATTACATTCCCCTAAAAATGTCTTAAATATATTGACAATGGGTTGCGTGCTGAGGACCTCTTGTATTTGTCTTCAATAATTCCTTACCTGAGTGAAAACAGTCTAGTGTAGCCATTGTTCTTCAACAGGTACAGTTGAGGCACCTCACAAATCAGCGTTACAAGTAGGTGTGAGCTTGACCCCAATCAACCACCCTCCCAAAGGGACCCAAAACAATGGATGGAGGGGTGGCAATGCTAAAAGAAAAGAAAATATTGAGGACATATTTGAAAATAATTTATGATTAGATTCCGTTTATAAACACTCAGGTAGAACTTCTATTGCACAGTGTCTAATATCACAATGTTTTCTTAGGTTTGTGGCCTTATAATGAACTAGGGGGACCCAGATCTTGGAGCATAAAGATTGGGACTAACAATATGAACAACCTCATTGAATGACTGGCGCCAACATCCATACACGGTCTTATTTTATATGCATGGAATACAAGAGAAAAAAATTGCAATTTTTACATGGTATACATTGCATCTGCAACTGTATAGAGGACAGGGGATCCACCCATCGTTTGAGGCAGGGAACGGGTCTGGGATGGCAGATCCACCCCTTTTTCCCTGTGTCCCTCCAGTCCAGCCTGACCATGAAAGGAAGGTTTCCAGTTTGTTAGGCATCCCAGTTAAAGTAATCACTTGCCCCATACCCTGGGCCAATGCTCCACCTCTGTAGGCAGCATCCTAAGGTAGTTTATGGCAACGTTGTCTTCCTCTTTGTTTCCAGCAATCACCTAGGCCAAGTCAGGCAAGAACTAGAGAGCCCAGGTGATATATAGGGTGATACCATTCCTTGTCCCTTTGAATCTCTCTGAGTGCTGTTTCTCTTGTCCATGAGTGTACAGCGAGGAAAATAAGTATTGGAAACATGAAATTTGTTCTCAGTAAATATAAGAAATAAGGTTGCAAAGGTCTTGAGAGAACTCTTTGCTTTTACCCATCATGAGATGCTTTTTGTGCGATACCTTGATAATGATAGGCCATGAAGTCATAGGCCATCAATTAGGACTAAACCAGCTGAGATTCATCTGCACTGATAGGGGGCAGGGTTGCTTTGTAAATAATGACACATTTCAGCTGGTTTCATGGCTTTCCGTGCATTTTTGCATCTCTATTTCTTCATTTATTCAATATACTTATTCCCTGTGTCATTCCACTTTATTCCACATAATTTACGCATTTGTTTTGAGTTCTTTGTACATGTGGATAACTTGGGTTGCTACCGACATCTGGTGTAAATTTCATGTCAACAGCCCCATGACATGAACATTGTGACTATTAAGTGCAAATAAAAAAGAAGATCAGCAGGACAAATATTATTATTCTTTATTCACTGAAATGGTTTATCCAGTTTACCTCCGTAGAACATACAAGTGCTTCACAGCTCCCTTATTAAAACACAAATCAGGTACAAATAAAATCTCTGACCTTTAAATGACCAATGCCAATAAAACCCTCCCATCAGTCACTCATCCAGAAGTTTGCTCATCTTGTGCCTCTTTTTCTTTTATTTAGCAATCCACAAACAGGATCATGGCTGAATGAGTTTCCCAAAATGTTGACTTCAGGCAACTCACTGGGCAGACTGAACCCACCATCCTCCCTACACTGCTTGAGCGCTGCTGAATTTGAGGTTACAAAAAAAAAAAAAAGATTTTGGAATTCTTATTGCCCTTTAAAACATGAGTGCATTTAAACAGCAGAGGAATGATAGTGTTGGAAAGGTAACTGTTAATACTGAATAACCTCCAACATCAAGGTTTTTTCCAGGAGCACAGAGAAAATTACACAACCTGCACCACCATTTCCATAGGCATCCGTTAAGATATCGCTCCCTGTTATATCTAAAAATATGTAACATTAGGAAAAGATATGGCTCAGTTCAGCTACAGAATGGAGCAAATGGTTAAAAGTTGTTGAGAACAAGGGTTATAAAGGATCGATGTAGAACGGATTTACTTGCATCCCAGCAATGATGATGAATGATTGGCAGTGGCGTAGAGTGCACCGCCCCACTTTCAAAAAAAAATCTTCAAAGGGGTCCAACGCACTCCAATCCCCATTCTCCTGCTCACTTCCTGCTCCAACTCCATCCACTCCCCGCCTTGACTCCGCCCACTCCCCCCAACTTGCGTCCCCCTTTCTCGCCGCAGGTAAGAGATTGGCTGGGGAGGAGGATTTTTTTTTTTATTCGCTATAGAAGAAGCTTCCTCTATAGTTACTCCATATTGTCTAGCCTTAAACACTTAAATAGAATAGGGCTAAAAATGCATTATTTTATATACTGGACTTATTGCACCAGCCTAAAGTTTCCGGTTCTCAACCGCAGCAATGATCCAGGACTTCAAACTTGTCACAGAGGGTCACCATCTTGGAAAGTGTCTGTGACAGTGGGCTCCGAGCAGCTGTTGAGAAGCTAAGCTTAGGGGTTGTTGCAAATTATGAAGCAGAAAATGAGGTTGGTCTGTAATATAAGCGGATGCTACAGGGCTGATTATTAAATTCTGATGCTAGTTGCACTGGTTTCTGTGCTGCCATCTAGTAATTATCCATATTAATTAATAATCAGCCTCATACTGAGACATTTATATTCTACTGTATGTGTACTGTATATTGTGAGTGGGTCCCTAAGCTCAGTAAGTGACAGCAGCACAGAGCATGTGAATCAGTGAATCAGCAGAAAAGGAGATGGGGAGCTACTGGGGCATCTTTGGAGACACAGATCTTAAAGCGATGTGGTTGCCTTGGGCTGATGCAGAAGCACAAAACATAATGTACAACATTTCTAGCTTCTTTAGTTCATGCGGAAACCTTCCTGCGGTTTTTCATTAAGAAAACCTGTAAAGAGAGATTTCTGACCTGCCGCTGGGCAGTTGCACTGGAACATTTATGATCATCAGTTTTTATGATTAGAGTTCCATTTCTCATATTTTTCACAGAGTTATTTCATTAGAAATAAAGGAGCAAATCAGCTGACAATAGGAAGTACTCTCACATAGTGCTTTCACACTCATTTCATTGTTTTACCTAGCACATATGCTAGACTGCTAAGGGCTGCAAGTTTGGATCTGGCTGTACCTAAATTTAATCTCAAGTAACCTGCCCATACAGCAGCCATTCATTGACCATATAGCAATCAGGCAGGTTAGAACAATGGATACAGGAAAGCAGCAGCTGTTTATGTGGTCTTGGGGGGTGAATGATTGGGTCAGCATGATTTGACCCAGCATGGAGGTCATCATATGCAGTCATGTATGATCAACTGAAGGCACATGTAGGCAGAAACCCACATGCATGCCAGTTACATAGCAAGCATCTGCCAGTCTGCAATTCATGATCCGGCTCAGCCTTTTTTGCTCCAAACTAGAAGTGCAGAAAGTTGCTCCTAATAGTGCTGGGAGCTAATAAGGAGGCATGTGTATTGTGCACAAATTATGTAAAAAGTTGTGCCAGTTTCCTGCACTTTGTAACTTTGCTGCCCTCTTAAATAAGCTTTAATATATATATATTTTATTTTATGTTTAAATGTTGCACCTTTAGAATATAGAATAGAGAGAAAAAAAGGTTATTCATTGCTTCTGTATTCTTATCATAGCCATTTGCTATTATAAACCCAACTGAAATCATGTGGTTGCTGTTTACACAACCAGGAACCAGTGAGCGGATGGTAGAAAAACAGTGTTGTCTGCCCAGGCCATACTTACAGTACAGAAATACTTTGTGTACTTTAAAACATTACATTTGTTGTCACTTTATTACTATTAAAACTTGGAATTTGGTTAAACTATTTCTTATTTTTACAGATGATCTTATATGTAGATTATTTATAGCGCCCCCCCCACAAAAATGTGGGTTAAAACACAATTGAATGGTCAGAGTCCTGGACTTTGGATACCCCAAAGGTAGAAAATACTATAATCAATAAAACCAGACATCATCCTTGCATTTAGTTCCATGGTTTAAGATAGGGAGTAGCATGTATATATCGCTTGGGTATGATACAATGAGCTTTATTAGTATTAGTATTTATTTGTGCTAATTGCCAAGATCTGTAACAGGCTGCTTTCCAGTCCATCTCTTATTCCAAAGCAGGATGGACAAGCATTATTGTTTCAGCAAACAAGATTTATACACAAATACATATTCAAAGTAAGGCTCAGACTTACAAAAGCAGTTTTTTTGCCCCAAGATATTAGGGGTGCACTCTAACCCACTGTCTGCAGCTCTTTCTGAACCAGAATTTCCAGCATCCACTCGCAGCAATACTACTAGCTCACCAACAGCTGAGAGCCTCCAGTGGAAGAAACCTTGTCTAAGCACCCTGCTCAAAATGTCACTACCAGAGGAAGCAGACCCTGTGGTTGCAGGTAGGCCCAGGAGGTATAAGGGGCCCCATGAGGCCCAAACAATGAGCAATTTCAATATCTATTGGTAAAACAGGGCAACCTCTGGATATGTTTGGGGTCCTAAAATGAATTTGCTGAGGGGCCAAGTAACATACAGCTAGGCCACTGGTCACTATCATAATAATGTGCCCTTTTCCAAACAAAACTTGAGTTTTGAGCAAAGCTCTGGCACTTCAGAACAATCACGTTGAAACGTTTGGTTCCCAGTGATAAAAGGTTTTGACTAAATAAAATGTATGCTGCAGCAGTCCAAGTCAGCCGCCATTAAACATACACGCACTCAAGTGCAAAATGCAACGAGGGACAGGTCATCGCTGGTAACGTTTCCTGCTTTACTAACGCTAATAATTTGAGGGGCAATTACGAAGCAATCTATTTTTATTTTCCAAAGCACACAACACAAAAATGAGCACCACAAAACACACAGAGAGAAAAGTCTCACACACACACTTTTTTGAAATATTGACCAACCTGCCACTCTGTTTAAGCATTCATTATTCAGCTGTGAATGCGTTTACTTATCGATGAATATGTTCCCTGGAGACTTTTTTTTTTTACTTTGTTAAAATAGTATTCTTCTTTTCTTTAAAACCTCATCTTCTAACCTGGATCTATATACCCTGCAATACCACAATGTTATTTTAAGCGGCACTTTTATTTTTTTAACATAAAACGGTGGTTCATTTCTTAAGATTCTCTTTTTGCTGAATTCAAGGCTTATTGTTAAAACAGTGATGCAGTTAAAATAAAGGGGATGGAAGAACAGGGGGATTCTACTTATTTCGAAAGTGATAAATAAGTGACCCCAGTTTGTTGCTTATTAATGGAACGTAGAACGTAAGAAGTATCCCTGTTATTTCATCTAATCTGAACAGGCTCAGTGACTATTGCTTTTCTTTCTCTTGCCGATAGAATTTCAGAGTTGAACTCTACCAGACAGAAAGGAGTGTATAAAAGCACCACTGATCATTATAGGAGCCATGCTTGTAGCGGTCACAGAACAGGCACAATATAATGACACACAATTTGTATCTACCCAAAGAAATGTAAGTGAAGTATGAAGAGAGAGCAGGACAAGTCTGCCCTTTTGATACAAATATATGCTTGCGAGTAAAAAAGAAAAACCATGGCCCAGAATAAGCAAGACTGTTATATAGAGATGATGAAATGCACAGTGCAGGTTAAATAATCATATACAATACGCTGCAGACTGAATTGGGGCCACAATTATCTGGCACGTGATTTACAGCTCTGAAACATATGTTAAATGAGTGTTTTAATTACTGACCCTGATTACTCTACTACTGAGAAGACAAAAAATTGAAGGAGATTGGCGACAAATGTCTCAAAGCTATATTAAATGTTGGCCCTTACAGTCGAGTTTGTTCAAACTTTTGCCTTTTCTGCCAGGCTTTTAGATATTCCATTTGACACGATACGCTGAAGAATCAATAGCCAGTCTTGGACATGGAAGATGTGATCCTTTAAACCAGGAATGCTTCACAGAGGAAAACTAGTGCAACGTTCTCTCTCTCTTTTTGCTTACTAACAAGCCTACGTAGATTTGGCTTTGATGCATCATGGTTGACGTAAGCTTCACAGGTCTGTTTTTACTTAATCAGTTCTGGAATCTTTCGCTTGTTCTGTCCTTTGAACCACAATCAGCAGCCTAGACAAGAGATGCTGATGTCCAAATATGTGAGGAAGAACAACATCTGCTGAGTTTGAACAGACAAGACAGATCCACAGGCTGCCCGATGACACAATCCATTAGACACGTCTTCAGTTCTTGAAGGTCTAGTGACGATGGAGGTCATCGAGATGCAGAATATGCAAATGCTGTTTTCTTCTCTTGACAGAAGAAGGCAGTTCTGAAGATTTACATTTAAGTAACAGAGAAATGAAGTATCCCAGCACTTGTGGTTCCCTTTTTGAAGTAGGTAAATATTCAAGTAGAACTTAATGCTAGGGCCTGTGAAACCTGCAATAGACAGATAACAGAATATGTAAAGACAAATAAGGAATTTATGCCTTTCTAGTAAATCAAATATAATGTTTTTTAACATAAATTATATATAATAAATAAATCTCTGTGAAGACAGCAGTTACAGTTTTAATGTGTTCCCAGGTCAATCCTGAGTAAGACATTTGTGCAATCATACTGCACATGCACCTGGCCCAAGTTACTAAAGGGGACATGGGATCCATTATCCCATTATCTATCATAGACTGAAGTTTAACCAATTAATCCAAATTTTAATAAAATTATTTAATTCTTCTCTCTTATAATAAAACCTTGTACTTGATTTGATTAACCTTTATTGGAGGCAAAACAATTGTATTGGATTTAATTAATGGGTTGATGTTTAAATGATTTTTAGCAGACTTAATTAACGGGTTGATTTTTAGCAGACTTAAAGGAGAAGGGAAGGTATTTTAACTTGGAGGTGCCAAAAGTTAGGCACCTCCAAGTGATGGGAGAACCTGGGGTTTCAGGTAAGTACATCCAATCAGAAGAAAACTGCACTGGTCTGGGATTCTTCCAAAAGCACCAGAAATGGATCCTCTTCTGGCTTTCTTTTTTTCTCATGGCTGTGCATGTGCAGTAGCGCGAAAAGCCGAACTTGAACAAAAAAGCACGCTATTTCGTTCTGCTGCACATGCGTCTGCTTTGGGAAATTTGAAGATAGAAGAAGCTGGAAGACTATCTCCCTGTGGTGCTCGCTGGAAGAATCCCGTGCAGGTGCAGTTTTGGGTAAGTACATGTGATCCCCCCTTGGGGGTGCCTAACCCCTGAGTTAAAAAAAGACCTTTCCTTCTCCTTTAAGGTATGGAGATCCAAATTACAGAAATGTGCAGCATTAACCAAACATCGTGCCTTGGAACAACAATGCTACAGTGGCAGCTGTCAAAGGATATGGTTGATAATAACATTGTTTGATGCCAACTGAAAGAAGACCCATTGTGACATTACCATTAAGACTTGGGTGATGACAACACATAAAGACAATGTTCACATACCTTGTTAAATGCCTACTTAATTCATGGACTTCCATCTCAGTACTTTTAAACTCATTAAGCTCCTTCCGAATTGCTGCCTGTCATAATTAAAAAGAGTAAACAGTTGTTCATCAGTTTTTCGTGGATCCACATCAAATGTATTAGAACATGGGAGTAAAAGGAACAGTTAGACAACAAAACTTCCACATTCCAGTCAACAGAAGACCAGTAAATGCATCCTGCTGATTGGTGGCGATGGAGCAAACTTTGTACTTGTTAATTTAACTCCATGATTTAGCAGAATTATGCACGTCAGTTTAACTAATGCACATTTAACTCATACTGCATCCATTTTATTGTTCATTAGTCACATGAGAAATATGTGAAGATATCAATTTGAGATTTTTGTTAACCAAATATGCCATAAGTAACAAAAGTCACAAACTTTGTCAGCTGCCGTTAGTCGAGTCCATGGTTTGTCTGCTCTTCTATCGTAGTCCTGTGCATCTGCCAATTCCACATAATCACTGAAATGGATAAGGATTTTCTTCTCTCTTAGTTCTTCCACTGTAGGTCTTTGACTAAGCTGCAAACATACATATCAATAATTATTAAATTAGCTTAATTAAGCAGTTTACAGTATCAGTAAAGTAGAGTACGTTTTCAGGGGAGCTGCACCAATCAGGGAAGTTGTGGAACTCAACTCGCAGCAGCTCCCCAGCGCTTACCGCTCCTGGCAACTTTAAGGGTAGGGACAGACAGGGAGATTCGGGGAGATTCTGTCGCCTGGCGTTTTTAGCAGGCGACAATCTCCCCGAATTTCCTTCTCCCTGTCTGCCGATCGTAAAAGGGACAAAGCGCCTGTGCAGGCGCGGCGATTTCCGGAATCGCCCGAAGTTTCCTCAAGAGGTATCTTTGGGCGATTCCGGAAATCGCTGCGCTGCGTCTGCACAGGCGCTGGCGCTTTGTCCCTTTTACGATCGGCAGACAGGGAGAAGGAAATTCGGGGAGATTGTCGCCTGCTAAAAACGCCAGGCGACAAAATCTCCCCGAATCTCCCTGTCTGTCCCTACCCTAAGAGACAAATTTCAAACTAGAAATTAGGCTCTTGTACAGAGAGGACAATGGCAATTCTCTGAGCTAGCACCCTGGACCCCCTCCAGTGCCAAAAAAGGTGAGCGCAGAGAAGGAAGGGGGCAGCAGCAGCAAACAACCTCAGGCAGCAGCCCCTGAAAGCTTTGTCTCAGCAATGGCTGAAGCAGAAGCCAGGAGGTGCAATCATATGTGTGTCTTATAGAAAGCTTGCAGACTGGTGTTCTCCACTACTGCTATAGATGCCTCACTTTCTGCTTAGTATCTGTTTGAAGATGAGAAAGACCATATGTGCATTCATTTATATAGTCCCCAATTTTCACTTCTTAAAAGATTAAAAAGAAAAATCTTTTTTTAAACTGATTCTGAGGTACAAATGAACATAAGTTTGTAGCCTGTACATCTTCAGCCATGAGTAATATTTTAGTACTAAGTTTAATGCCAGTAAATAACAAATCTGTTCCAATAATGGGATGTACAGATGTTTTTATATAGGATTCTCCACTTGCACTTTTGCGGCTATAGACAAATACACTGGTTTCTTCTATGACCTTTAAGAGTTAGTTTATCAAAACAGTTGTGTATAAGCTTTGTTTTTAACCTTGCTTTCTCCATACAGTGTTGCCTTTTGCTTGGTGGCACAATATACCAGATATGTTTTTGTAATAAAGTATGTTTTGTTAGCTAATTCTGTCTGCTGGATCTGTCAGTGCTTTTTGTTCTTTGGCATGGTTTATCTCCTCAAGCTATAGTTTGGGGCGTGCACACCCACTCCCCATTACTTTTCTTTTTTGTAAGATTTTCTTTATTGCTTTTTTTGTGTGCAGAAAAATATAAAACAGCAAGAGCTGGAGATAAAGTAGAAAGAAAAAAAAATGGGCTCCCTTCATGGATCACATAATAAAATGCCTAGTTAATATACAACAGCCATAAAATGAATAAACAACTTAAAAGGAAATGTCCAGGTTTGCCCAGTTCTAAGTTGTGGTATCCAGTTTACCCATGAGTGGTAACCAACTGCTACTGTTCAGTGTGTCTTATTATTGCATCCAACCTAGGTATCCTGCATGTCCTCCAGCCAGGCACCCTAGATTTTAAACACCATAATTCTACCTGTAATCTTTGACCCATTTGGCTTTACCACTATATACAGTTATGGTACCTGTTATCCAGAATGCTTGGGGTTTTCCCAGATAATGGGTGTTTCCATTATTTGGATCACCATACCTATATCTCAAATAATTTATATTATTTCCCAGTTTGGACCAAGTACAAGGTACTTTTAATATTATAGAGAAATCACTTAATATTTTTTTTTAATATCTGAATTATTTGATTAAAATCGAATCTATGGGAAATTGGCTTACCGTAATTAGGAGCTTTCTGTATAACAGGTTTTTGGATAACAACTCCCGTACCTGTGCTTTATTTCTCACTTAATAAATCAATCCCTAAACGTTGCTAATTAGAACATTTGCTTCCATTAGGTTTCTAAACATATACTACACCAGAGTTATAAGGTATAGGATTCATCTGATACAACTGTTGTTATGTTGGACTTTCCGCCAGCTGCCACTGTGCTGCTTTTAGGGATTTCGGTTTGACTGATTTTACCTTGCGTGTCAGTCTTCTTTTAATCTCTCGTTTCTCTTCTTGTTCCTCTTGCTCATTTCGAGCTGAAAGAGATACAATATTATTAGCAAATCCAACAGTTTTAATGAACTAAGCCAATTGTATCAGTAATATATTCTGCAACTTTTGAGATAATTACGCATTTATGGAAGTGACAGTTGCTATACACAACTGTAGGAACCATGAAAATGTGGCCTCACAGTTCTAGTCATTTCTTCAGATCTAATTTCTCTAATGAAATGTGCCTTTGATAAAACTTTGATACCTATTACTGATACCTACTAGCTGCTACTTCTGCCTCTGGTCCCCTCAGTAACCCATGGTGAGCTCTTCCAAGAAAAGAAACAGTATGTTTGGAATGTTGGCAGGATTAAGTAACTTTCCACATGCCTTAGGCATAACCCAGGCAATTTACTACTCATGTGGAGAAATGAGAAGAATCACCATGGTTTTCTCTGAGCATTAAGGAGTATAAGAAATGCCAAAGTGTTTTATAAGAGAATACTTTATAACAGCAGCTAAATTCACAGAGAGGACTTTGAAGGAAGTCAAATACATTACATTTCTATTTACCAGTGCAAAATACTGTATTCTGGAATCAGTATATTCTATGGACTGCCAGATCTTCTACAGCAAGCATAGCCAAGTGTGTATCACAATATCCTTGGATATTATATTGTACAAGAAATCATCCAAGCCACTCTTAAAGACATTAACAGAATCAGCCATTACATCATCACTGTCCTCACTGTCCTACACTGCTTCATATGAAAGTTAGTTTCCTCTAGTCCAGTGATCCCCAACCAGTAGCTCGTGAACAACATGTTGCTCTCCAACCTCTTGGATGTTGCTCTCAGTGGCCTCAAAGCAGGAGCTTATTTTTGAATTCCAGGCTTGGAGGCAAGTTGTTGGTTGTATAAAAACAAGGTGTACTGTCAAACAGAGACTCAATGTAGTAGGTTGACAATCCACATAAGGGCTACCAAATGGCCAATCACAGCACTTATTTGGCACCCCAAGAACATTTTTCATGCTAGTGTTGCTCCCCAACTCCTTTTACTTATGAATGTTGCTCACAGGTTCAAAAGGTTGGGGATCCCTGGTCTAGTCTGAAGGGATGGCCTTGGGTTCATATGCCAGACATTTTGGCTGTGCACCACAAAAGGGGCAGCAAGGAAGCTGAAGGTATGTAGAGAGTGCCAGGCTTTATATTTTCATATATTTCTCTTTTGGTACTTGATATTTAGAGACTTATACAGAGGTACCGTTATTTAATTTCTAATCTGCCTGTTTGTGATTACCTGTATGTTACTGTGTTCTTTAAATGTCTTGGGCACTCAAATTCTTTAAAAATGTTTATTCTTAGTGAATTACTACACAGGATGAGGCACTAGCCGTTAGCCAATGGCTATTGCTTCCAATGAAACTTATTGGAACAGTTTTAACTACGTACTTTTGAATGACTGTTTAGCTACAGATCATTGAAATGGATTAGGGTGATGAAGCATAAGTTTCACATGGATATCAATTCTGTGCTGTGTCAGCTAAGAACGATTATTAATGACGTCTGTGTTCAGCAGCAACTGCTGCCTTGAACAGATGTCTTGTGACAATTGCAGAGCTTTGCCGAAATGTTCAGCATCACAGCAGTAACCATGCATGCTAATCTGTCAGTGCAAGATGCTGTGAGAACAAAGCCTGCGGCCCAAAATATTTCTGATAAATGTATTCTGAAAGAATAAATCATTTCAATTCAACTGCCTTAAAGGAACAGTTCAGGGTAAAAATAAAAACTGGGTAAACAGATAGGCTGTGCAAAATAAAACATGTTTCTAATATAGTTAGTTAGGCAAAAATGTAATGTATAAAGGCTGGAGTGACTGGATGTCTCATATAATAGCCAGAATCCAACGTCTTGCTTTTCAGCTCTCTTGTTTTCCACTGACTGGTTACCCTGGTGACCAGGCAGTAACCAATCAGTGACTTGAGGGAGGGCCACACAGGCCATAACTGTTGCTTTTGAATCTGAGCTGAATGCTGAGGAGCAATTGCAAACTCAAACAGTCATGTCCCATGTGGCCCCCCGTCAAGTCGCTGACTGACTCAAAGATAAAGAGCTGAAAAGCATGAAGTTGGACCTCTCTGACAAACAACTAGTCACCTTACTGTACATCACACACCCAGTGCAATTCATACTTAGCCGATGAGCATTCATTATAAGACATATTGAAGATCACATTACAACAGGCATCAAAAGAAGTTACTCACGTTTAAGGATATTTCTTTGTTCCAGCTCCTCTGCTGTAGGCCTTTGGCTTAACCGCCTAAGAAAAAAGAATGCAAGCTTTTGGACCATGTTCCACAGTGAATTTAATTAAATAATTATAAGGGTTGCGCTAGCCATACACTCTTTAAGCCTTTATGTATTTTCTCTCCAGTTCTTATAGCGAGACATACATAAATCCACTTATCACACACTATGAAAGCAATATAATAACAAAATACAATCTAGTGCATACATGAAACGTTCCTTGCACCATTTCCTCTGCTTGTAATGCATTTCCTGATTTCCACAGATGGAGATAAATAGTGACGTTCCTTCCAGCATAAACCACCTCAATATGAGGAAACATACGCAGGCATTATTTCAGAGCTGCAGTGTAAGGCTCGTCTATTTTAACTCAACTAAATGGTTTTGTCATAAGTATTACAGAAGATAGAAGGTGGAGTAGAGGTGACAAAGTCCCTCTGCCATCTACAACAGGGGCCCTAGGTTTCAATAAATAATGAAATGGTTATATATTATAATGCAGTATTAAAGTGTAAGTAGCCAGATGCCATGTTCTTATAGAGCTCTCACTCTGAGCACACAATATACTTGATGATGAG
>CM044442.1:80448244-80477882 GCA_024363595.1 Xenopus borealis | reverse complement strand
TAGCATCATAATTTAATAATCAGCCCTGTAGCATCAGCTTATATTACAGACCAACCTCACTTTCTGCTTCATAATTTGTGACAACCCCAAAGCTTGGCTTCTCAACAGCTGCTCAGAGACCACGGAGAACTTTTCAAGAGGGTGACCCCCTGTTACAAGTTTAAAATTCTGGATCTGCTATTGACAAGCTGAAACTTTAGGCTGGTTCAGTATATAAAACATGGCAGTTTTAGCCATTCATTAGGGTTTAGTTCTCCTTTAAAAGCTTTAAAAAAACAAACTGCATATTGTCTCAGTATATCACACTCTACATCATACTAAAAGTTCATTTAAAGGTGAACAACTCCTTTAAAATGACATTCTTCCATAACATGTTTACAAACCTATAAATGAATATCAGTGCACTATGCACTACCCATGCTTCTGAATACAATTATATTCAGGGCCTTCTCTTTCACATTGTTCCAGTTTGTATTTGTATGCCTTTGTTTATATATTCCCTCTAGTTAACAAGGAAATGGAATGGTGAATCATACAACAGGAACAATAGAAATAATTATTCTATGGAATTAAGTTTTCAAGGACATTTTGTGATTCCTTGGTGGACAAAAAAAAGTAGATTAAGTTATTAAGTCACTTGGGAGGGTCTGCACATTTAATAGAATTGATAAAATTTTATTGTAGTGGGGTCTAACATATAGTTCCCATTCATGCTGCTCCAGTGCTGTTCTAAAGCTCCCAAACCAACTCAAGGAAACCACTTCTATACTTGTTCTGACAAAATAGTGAAGCAAAAGAAGGTAGAAACGCTTCAAGTACAATCCATATGGCATAATAAACTGGAGTTGTGCCAATCGAGAGTGTGTTACGAGACCATTGGTGGTGGCTGGTATTAAGAATAAAGAGAATAAGGACAATTTGGAGTTAGTGTATGGTGTTTCTTCTTGATGCATTGCATCAGTTCTGCTCGCCATTTTTCAGGGCTTATATGATTAATGAATTGGTGTGACCAAGCAAAAATAATTTGCAGGTGGGAGGGCAGATCGACAGGATGGTTCTGACCAATCTGATGTGTTTGCATGGATTAAAAATATAATGGCACTGATAAACTACATGAAAAAACTACTGATGGAAGTGAATGCTGTATGCTGCGCCTATCTGATGGCACCTACAGACCTTTTATTCTCATTTAAATACAGTGAATGTTGGACGTAGATGCATGAACACACCATCCAACTTTATCTGATTTTCATTGTTTTAATAACAAAAGGAACTCACACAATCACTCCTTTGTTATCAATTTTTTTTCTATAGCAACACAAGTAAAACAAATGGTATGTTATTCCAGATACTTTTACGAACAGAATAATTGGAAGGCAGCATGGCCTTGTCTTTGCCACACCTTCCACCAGGTGTCCCCACTGATTTAGAAAAATAGCAGCTGAATTAAAACCCTTTGGAAGCTCTTGTGGCTGCGGTAAGTATAAAAATTATAATCGCCCGAAAATAATTCTGCAACAAAATTAGCCACTATTGCAGTATTGTAAGTGTGTTTAATAAAACTCTGATAATGCTCTGGTGTGGATATCAAAATACAATAAAACTTCAGATATTTGATCTTGACAACATCAGTGATTTGTTATTGCATAAGGGGATCTGTTTGTGGCACTAAGGTTGCCCAGATGCAGTTCCCATAGCAACCAAGGCTTGCTTTAAAGGAGAAGGCAAATCTGTTGGCACAAAACATGACCTTTGACGCAAAACGTGGCCTTTGGCGCATGCGCAGTAGATCAGAAACCAGCAAATGCCTGCTACTGCACATGTGCCAGAAGGCACCGATGGATCCAGGAAGAAGACTGCTCGTGACAAGATGGCATTGTGAACTCTGCTGGAGAGGACCAAGAAGTAGGGATAAGTAACAAGCCCCGGGGGGAGGGGAGCCTACGGGGAGGGGGAAGCATTTTGCACCAACATGGTTTCCTTCTCCTTTGAAACAGGTTACCAACAAATACTATGTTCTCATTGGTTTCTAGGTGTTACTGTACCTGGGCAAAAGGACTGCCTTTCAATACATAACCCCATAATAAATATTCTAACAATCAGTGATAGATTTATTGCCCTATGCTACAGCACTGACGCATTGTAGCTTAACGCAAACAAATACACATTCAGTCCACAATGTTTTTAATTACAGATCTTGGTGGTGATATTTTGTAGCATATTACACAAACCCAACTTTGCCTCGTATTTGTTATGTTCAAAGTGTATTAAATCTGGTTTAGGATTAGGAACCTGTTGGCCAGATGATAGATAAAGATTTCACCATTTTTAAATTATGTAACTCGTAGAACACTGCATCCAAGCTAAAGATTCTAATAGAAGTAGCAGTAGTACCTTAAACGTATCTTGGAAAATTAACGGTTTGTGTTATTAGGAGAAAGCCTACCTGTCCCATCCATAAGTTCAGAGGTTGGAAGCACTTCATATGCACAGGTATCTCCTGCCATCGAAGTCGATTCTAGTTCTGTTATGATGGGAAGTGATGAAGAACCGCTGCTAACAGCTTGCCCATTATCCATCAATCCGTCTTCATTCTGTAAGTCACCATCTGATAAAGGAAGGCATGAAAGTATAATTATTTTACTATCTTGGCCAAGAAATAGATAATGGCATTACTGAGGAAAACTTTGGAATGGCATCTGCCTCATTTAAACATAGCAATACCTGGAATTCAAAAGAATGTCAGTAAAGCTGCCAGATCTTATTTCCAACAACAACAAAGGTTATGTCAAAACGTATGGCACTGCCCCAAGCTAGCAAGGACACTGATGAACATGTATCACTTTGAAGTAAATGTGTACAGCGCTACGCAACAAGTTGGCGCTATAGAAATACATGTTAATAATAATAATAATATCCCACATAATAAGAGCGATATACCTGGCAATTTACATATTGCCATTCTAGATTAAAATAGTGAGTCATTGCAGCCCCCCTATTCCACCTAGAGACACACATCCATAATCTGAATAACTGGTAGTATGGGAAGAAACACCCTTTATTAGAGAAGAAATTTGGAAACACCATTTACTAGAGCTCTAAAACACACAGCTGTTCCAAAGTAATACATTCAAATTTAGCGGACATGGTTTGTTTATAAACTGTGCATTCCATAGTTTGGCCACTATTCAGTAAATGCAGAACAGTCATTGAACAATATACAACAGGGTTAACATGTCATTTTAATCTGTAATCTCTGTACCATTATTGGCAATTCAACATTTGTGGGGTAAACTGTATAATAAGCATGTAGAAGTACATGGCAAGATGTAACATACTAGCAGATCATAGGTGGGTTTGTGTATTATGGGGCAAATCAAGGGTGTGTGTGTGTGCAGAGCATTTTTTTCTACTTGTAGCAAATCCATCCCCATTTCTATCTTAATAGCATGGGGCCCTGATAATTAAAGATGGTCATATAGTCTCCAAAAATAGTCTGTCAAGCAATGTCCCTGCTCCTTTAAATACTTTTATTTAACAATAACATGGCCATTTTGGACAACAGTAGTAGCTTCTCTGTTTCCATCATATTTATAAACCCCTTTGCCTGTCTGGGTATGCTGGGAGATGTGGATCAACTGGTAGGGGTGCAGCAAGTTGGGGATTCCTGGCTTGTATTAAAAATGATTCGGGTGCATAGGTTTTATTACAAATGTGGAACAACTGATGCAGAAAATAAGACAAGCTAATATGCAGCAATGATGATAGCGCCTGTTAGGTCACATGAGGCTAATTGCAATTTCTTCCAAATGATAGGAACATATGAACATAATGCTTGCACTGCATAGCTGACCTCATTTAGGTACAGAATCATTATGCCTAATTAATTATGTAAGCATTTGAGAGCAAACAGGATAAACTAATTATAACTGGTTATGTGACCAGTTTGTGCCATACAATACTGCAAACAAAAGAGATTGCTAATTAACAGAACACAGGACCACTGGGACATATCAGTCTATGATTTGCATTTCACTTTGTTTTTCTTTGCAGATGGCTCCACATTCCATACATTGCTACTAAACCTATTTTGACGCCATCGTTAAAAAAGCCATTTAGCAGTCCATTTCTCTCCATTTCTCTCCCTGATACATATCAGTGATCCATACTGTGCTGCTATCTTCAAGATGAATCATCACGCAGCAAGTTATTATTGTCAAAGGGCATACTTCATCTTTCCAATGAAATTAGAAATTCTTTTTTCCTTTGAAAAAAACCCATTAGCCTAAAGGTGGCCATACACGGGCCGATAAAACCTGCCAACAGACTAAGTATTGACCCATGTATGGGGCCCGCCGACGGGCTTCCTCGATCGAAATCTGGCCGAAAGTCATCCAGATGTCGATCAGGCAGGATTAAAAATCCCATCGGATCTGTGCGTTGATGCGGTCCCGCGATCCGACCGCCCGTATGCACGTCATTCTGATACGATCCCTGGGCCATAGGGCCCACGATCGGATCAGCCTGATATCGCCCACCTCAAGGTGGGCATATCCGACAGAGATCCGCTCATTTGGCGACATCGCCAATCGAGTGGATGTCTCATTGTATGGCCACCTTACACAACTTACTTGCAGCAGATAAGCTGCTGGGCCCACAAGAAGTTCGATGATGCTTGTGGCTGCCAAGCTCAGTATCCAGGGCTGATGGTAGCAATGACACTTGCTTATATCCTTATTTAGTCTTTTATCTCAATTCAGAGCTAGCACTCATGGATCCTGGGGGAGGGGAAAGGATGTGTGGCCATAAGGATGTTGTCCCCCTGAACATTGGCCCACTGTGGGTGCATTATATTTTTGGCCCTCTTTGGAGGTACACTGGTTTATGCCTTTAGGCATGAGAGGGAGGGACTCCCTAGCCTTTCAGTGAAGACCCTTGCCTCCTGCGGGCAGGCTGGCTAGGTTAGGAATAAACTCCCAATGAGGAGTCTCATTTTTGAGCTTTTTGGCCTGGTGACATGGACTATTTTAAGTCATGCACCCTTGATGCACTGTGTTGCAGCTTGGGCTTCAATAAAACTTGCTAGGATCCTTGTTCCAAAACAAACACTGTAAATGAAAGCCACCACAATACCATTACTACTACCGGCCTATTTCCATTATTGAGTATCATACCAGGTAGCCAACATTTCTGATTATTTCCATGTTATTAACAACTTTCATCTTTCCTGGATTGGCCGGTCCATGTGGACACACTTATTTTTCAATTTCTTCTTTGAAAGATGATACGCATCAAAGACAACCCACAAGAGGAGAGGAATTCATTTGTTAATCCGCTCAGTGTGTGTTTGACAAGGGTTTATAAAGTTGGTGATGGGGTTGGCAGCTATTCAAGAGCAGCTCTATGCACCTTGAAGGCATTATAAGCATGCAGCTGTAAGTCACATCTTTGTTATTAATTCCTGATAAAGGGAAGACACATATCTGGAAATCCATTCTCCAGAAAGCTCAGAAATACAAAGAGAGTCCATTAAATGTAAAAAAAAGTTTTTTTCTCTGTAATAATATAACGGTACGTTTCACAGGAAGCCTATTGGGTTTTTTTTAATGTTGATTTAAATCACAATGCTTCATATTACAGAAAAATCCCAGTTCCCAAGTATTCTTTATGACAGATCCTATATTATATCTATATTTTAAGTAATTAACCATATTGCATCTTATACAAAGGAATCCCCCAACCATCACTAACTCATTTCACAAAGTGACACCTAATGCATCATACTGAAAATCTATTTTGTACAGAAATATATATAGAATAGGATACCTTGCACCAATCCATAAAGGGGTAAAACAAGCCTATTGGTTTTTATGTTGATTTAAGTTACGATGATCCAGATTACAGAAAAACCCAGTTCCTAAATATTCTGTGTGACAGATCTTACTATACATATATTAAGTACTCAACTATATTGTATCTTATACACTACCACTGATACAAGTTATTTCACAAAGTGACATCCTATGCTACATACTAAAAAACTATTTTGTACAGAAAATCTATTTTGTCCCTGGTGACAACTTTTGGATCTGCACTCGTTAGGGCAGAGACAGACAAGAGATTCGGGGGATTTGGTTGCCTGGCAGCAATTCACCTCTTCTTCAGCTAACTAATCACCCCAAACTGCCTCCCCGCCAGCTAGAATCTAAATCACCGACACTCAGAGCACATTGTTTTCCAAAGTCGCCCAAAGTTTCCTCGTGAGGCAACTTCAGAAAACTAAGTGATCCGAGTGCCATCCTGCCAGCGATTTAGATTCTAGATTTAGTTTAAAGGGATATAGTTATTGGATTTTTTTTTTCAAAATGCATCAGTTAATAGTGACATATTGTTAGTTTCCCAGCTGCCCCAAGTCATGTGACTTGTGCTCTGATAAACTTCAGTCACGCTTTACTGCTGTACTGCAAATTGGTTGTGGAAGCCATTGGAAGATCCCCATACAAAAGTCAATAAGTTCTAACTCATTTTGTTGGCCTGTGAATGGTCAACTTACATCCTGGTGGAAATAAAGATTTAACTGTTGCATTCAATATTGATATTTTAAAAATATTTCCTTTTTCTCTGTAATGATGAAAAATACCTTGCAATTGATCCTAACTAAAATAATTAATTCTTTTTTGGGGGCAAAACAATCCTATTGGGATCCATCAACAGTGACTTGCTTGGGAACATGGAAATACTCACTAAACAGAACGACCTGTGCTATGAACCATCCACCCAGCTGGAAAGTATCTGTAGTTTGTGCTCAAGAGAGTAATGTTGATGTACCATAGCCCTTTATGAAGTTGTTTACCAATGCACAAAACAGTTTGTATCTAATTATAATTTCCTATGTATACATACACTTTCTATTTATTTCTAAATGTCCTAAAAATAGTCCGCCACAAAGTTTTTCTCTGGCAAAAATCACACTTAGAAGTATCAATATACATGGCTATATTCAAGGACTTTGGTGCAACCTATTTTGGAGTGCTCTCATGAAATTACAAGAAATAGCAACAGCAGATTTGTCATATAAATTTTATATTTGAGTGCTATTCTATATTCTGTATCTGACCCACAAAATCAGTATAATTTTAATTGTAAACAGTGATTCCCTAAATAGGCTGTATTTATGTTTAAATACAGAACCAAATTACTCAAAGGGAAATGAACCACTGTATGCCACCCCAGTCTTATAATACAGCTGATATATTGGGAATGTTCATTGTGACTTTAAAAAAAAAACCAAAAACTTTTTTTACATTCGATTATTTCAAAACAATGCAGCTCACTTTTATATCACAGGAACTACTGTAACATTTGTCAGTGAAATTCCGACATACAGAACATGTGGAAAGATGCTTATTAATAAACAGGCTTTACCTCATTTCCAATTTTCTTTAAAGCCAATGGCAACTTGAGAGATTGCTCCTGTGCTCTGGCCTATTTTGGAGCCTTTGTATGCTTTACTGTACACCTATGTGCACCAAATCTAAAGCTTTGAGCTGAGGTGTATTTGTAGTTTTAATAAAATCCATAATAGTAGATAGAAAATTAGACAGCACTATAAACTGCCATTAGATAATCTGGCCTTCCTGCCCTCCCACAGCCTTAAAGGAATTGTTCAGTATAAAACAAAAACTGGGTAAATAGATAGGCTGTAGAGTCCTGTAGCTAGTTGGGTACCCGCGGGATACCCTCAAAAAGCTGCAGTACCCTGTGGGTCACGTGTAGAAGTTCTGGGTGCGGGTATAGATGCGGGTCGGCTGTTCTGCGGGTTTGACGGTCGCAGGTCAGGCTGCAGGTCTTCTCAATATCAATTTCTACTCATTTTTCTTATCACGTCTACGTCCGGTTACAATGACAGCACTCCCCGATTCTTGATTGGCAGTATGATAAGGTACTTGCAGGTCGGGTAGCAGGTTGCGGGTCTGGGTTGCAGATTGCTGGTTGCGGGTCCTGGTCGGGTAAGGGTCCTTAGGCATAGAGGTGGGAAGCAGATAATTACTTTCACTTTCCATTCAGCACTTCCTAGATGCCACTGCTCTCCACACATTCCCCCAGTTCTCTTAACCATTTAATTGTGTAGCCAGGACATGGGGATAGACATTGGGTCCCCCATTCTGGTAAACAAACAAGATTCTGAGATGATGCAAGGCTTGCCTTAATAACAGTGTCCACAAAATGGCTCCTGCCTGCTTGCTATAATAATGAATTCCCAGACTGAAGGAAACAAGATTAAAATAATTTATATAGTGCAATTAATGTTCATTTTGCTTGACTAATGTGATAAAATATTATTTTGAATATTTTTTTGGGGTGACGGGTCCACTTTAAAAAAAAAATTATTATTAACTTATATAGTTCACAATTGGGTATATATTAAAAGACCTTACTGAGTAGGATCTTATTAGGGATTGAAGCTTGAACAACTATTGGACTAACTGTAAGGGGTTCCTTTTCTCTCTTTTTTTCTTATAAGGGCTCTAATAGGCTGTGCAAATAAAAATAAAATAAAACATGTTTTCAATATAGTTAGTTAGCCAAAAATGACTGGATGTCTAACATTATAGCCAGAACACTACTTCCTGCTTTGAAGCTCTCTTGGTTTCCAGATTGGTTACCAGGTACTAACCAATCAGTGACTTGAGTGGGAGGAAATGGGTCATAACTCACTGCAACAGTTATGTATCCAGTCACGCCAGCCTTTATACAAGAACTGTTCATGGGTGCATATGAAATTTGTCAAAATGAAGACCTCCAAGACATTCAGCAAGCATCACTGCCCTGAGAGAGAACTACTGCCATGTTTTGAATACCCTCTGTATGTTTCATCAACACCCCCCCCACCCCCACCCACCCATAAATAAGAATGGCCAGTTCATTTTTCTTCTCATTCTTCTACAAAATACACTAACAGGACTAAAATATTATGAGTTATCACAGCCCAGAAATCTGGCAATGAATCTCTTTGTAGGTGAATCCCCTTAGAATCTATATTGGCAAGGACCAGAGTCTACATTTTTATAAGATGGAAAACACAACAAACATAGCAACACAGGAAATGTACATAAAGAGCACTTTGCTAGAGACACATGATGGGAGTGGAATAAACAATCACTGGCACAGAGAAGAGACAAGTTCCTACTGCCTTCAGAAAGAAACAATGAATCATTCTTGCATAACAGACACTGCTAAAGGTAACAAACTGCCAGTAAATGTGGATAATGATGTGCAAGGTATGCATATGTCTTTCATGTTCCTTCTATCTTCAACAGGTCTTTGAAAGGTCAGGATTTCAACATTGAATGTTTGTTAAAGTGGTTCTAGAAAACCCCAGGTCCCAAGCATTCTGCATACTAGGTACCATACTTTTTCAGTATGCTTACAATTCAACCCCCTAATGTTCCCTTATGCAGAGCCAGTATGGACTAACCTGCCAATATATGGTTTTCTTTTCAACTCACCTCATAAGGTATAACTGTTCTAACCAAGGCATCCAAAATCAGCCAGATATCAGGCAAGTTTGAAAATTCTGACAGGCAGGGACTGAATTGGAGTATTGTTGTCTCGATAATCAGATTGTTGGCTTGTCAAACAAGAAGATCATAAGGTATTGGGACTGCTTGAAACCTTAAGCTTAGGTTGTGGCATTGTATCTGTATCTCTAGCTAGGTTTCCTAACCTAGTGGGTCGGTATTAATAAACTGGGTTCTAAATTTATAGGTGAAATGTGATTTTTCACTTCCAATAATATGCTCCCTTATATCAATAACACATTAATTACGCTTACAAATAATGGAGATCTTCCATTGAACGAAACATTGACATTTTGGACTAATCCATTCCTTTACAATGTGCAGTGCAGTCCTTTTTTTTATCACTGCAACTACTTGCTCATTGCGGCTCCAGTAATCTCAGCAAAACCAATCAATCCATAAACTAAAGTTGCTATTTTTAATTTCACAACGCAGTGCTTCTAGCAAAAGGTTTGCTTACAGAGCACGCTTTAATGATTAGCTTATTTTATAGGCAAGGGGGAAGCGTCACACAAGTGTAGAGTTGATGTTAACGGTGAAATGAAAAATGGAAGGCCAATAAATCTCTTGCAGGCTTGCAGCCCTTCCTCCATTGTTTGATGCAGCATGGGAACACAGCACAAGCAAAGAAAGCCAACTTCATCATTGAGGTTGATTTTCAACCAGTGCTTTTCCTCAAGCTGAGTCTCAAACCAAGTGTGGCATAAGCTTAAGGCTAACATCAGCATTCGTGTAGGGCAGCCCTGATGCAGTAATAAGCCCCCCTTATCTTGTCTGCACCAGAAATCATTGCTTCAAAATTTCTGTGCAGAAATGCAAGACTGATTCTCAGCCAGCATTTTGCAATGAGGTTGAACTTCAGAACCATGTGGCATAAGCCTTGGACAAAAGAACCCTCCGAAAGAAATTAATAGGATGCTTATCCAGCACACACAATCTGCTGAACCTTAAAAATAGATAGGCTGTGCAAAATAAAAAATGTTTCCAATAAAATTAGTCAGGGAAAAATGCAAACTATAAAGGCTGGAGTGACTGGATGTCTAATATAATAGCCAGAATCCAACTTTCTGCTTTTCAGCTCTTTAACTTTGAGTTAGTCTGTGACTTGAAGGGGGGCCACATGGGACATAACTGTTCAGTGAGTTTGCAATTGCTCCTCAGCATTCAGCTCAGATTCAAAAGCAACAGTTATGACCCGTGTGGCCCTCCCTCAAGTCACTAATTGGTTACTGCCTGGTCACCAGGGTAACAAGTCAGTGGAAAACAAGAGAGTTGCAAAGCAGGAAGTTGGATTCTGGCTACTATGTTGGACTCACTCCAGCCTTTATACATTACATTTTTGCCTAACTAACTATATTAAAAATATGTTTATGCTTTTCTGTTTACCCAGTTTGTATTTTTATACTGAACAATTCCTTTAAACCCATGGGACCAGTTGGTCAAGGCAAAACAGGCAAAGACAGTAAACCATTATATACATAGGTCTCCAGAGAACACATTAGTTGGCAGTTGGCTACTTTGCTGTAAATGAAATCCAGGCATTCCCTACATCCCTGTCAGCCGTGGCAATATCATAATAACACCCACTGAAACCCCTGAAAAACACCCAAAGAGAAAACCCTACCGCATCCATCACCCTACATAAACATTACACTGCTGGACTTTCTCTCCAACACAGCTCAGAGTCTCTGAACTTTCCTTTTAAGATACCTCCCTTGCTTGTTCACATTGTCTCTTGTTCTTATATAACCTGCTTTATAAGGGAAATTATAGTAAATATGTGTCAATATCTGACTGTTAGGGGTATTCAAAAACATATTTTAGAGTGTTGTAATAATTATATGTAAATATTGAGATTGCACCAGACATACCTTTCATCTACTGAAGAGTAGTTCCTTTGGATTAGATCCTGCATTACCAGCATGTCTACCAACTATTTAATTACTGAGAAATTGAGTAGCTGGGGCTGCACAGCAATATACTCACTACAGATAAAGGGGAACTGTGATTAAACACTAATGGGTTTTAATTAGATCTTTGAAATAACCTGTTTTACTATTAACCAAAATATTGATATTTAAATCAGGAATTAAAGCCACACACAAATGAAACAATTTTGCAGTACACTTGAATGATTTATTTCTTCACTGACTTTATAATGCAATAGCTCCTACCAGTGAAATGGAGTGATCTCTAGTGACATAAATGCTGCTCAGCTCAGCAGACAGGAGTACTATGGACCTCTAGCAAGCAGATCAAAGCTGCTGTTTTTAGAGAAATAGAGTTAATCACTTATGAGACAATGTCATGTACATCAGGCTGCATATTGGCTTATTTTGCTCCTTGTTAGGAAAAATAAAAAGCACAAATTCATAAATAAAAAATGTATTAGTTAATAGTGTTATGTTTACAAACGATTCACTTGTGCTGTGAAGCTCGCATTTGAACAGCATCACAGGAAAATCAATTCAGGTAAACGATGTGTGTATCTAAAATAGTCTTATAGTTGGGAATAAGCTTATAGCAAGGACAGTTCCACTTTAAACAATGGCAACAAGAAATATGAATGTTCTATCCAAGGGAGCCCGACAATACAGAGTGGCTAGCATATTTTTATTGGTGGATGGAAGCATTAGTTCAGCCCTGAAACTTACCTAATCAGCAAATGATACATTGCTGCATTATATATAATCTGCCCTTAAGTACCATATTTGTATCTTTCTTGTTGCTATGATAATTCTGTAGGATTATACAGGTGCCCATTAATATTTCACACTGTATTCTCCTACTAGTTTTACGAGAGTGTGATGTGCTAAGAAAAATGAAAATATACTATCCTACATCTTATCCAGAAGGGCTGAAACATTACATACCCATATAGAACAGGAATGTGTTAGAACAGGAATGTTACAATTATTAATGGAATCTCTCAGGTCAAGTTTAGGGCCTTTGATTAGGCCTAAACTTGGTTTTCTTATCTGTGCACTAGCAATTGTTCCCATTATTTTTAATGGTGCAAACTTGTGGACACAGAGAGAGATACCATATTCACTCTAAGTTAGGACTTTGCCAAAAAGTACCCCATGGCAGTCATCTGCCAATCACATGTACATTAGATGGAATTAGCATTTAGTGCAACTAAGAATGCCTATGTATCGCTGCCCTGAAGTTATACATGATTATTTTAGTTAGCTGGTAATTTTCAGCAATGGCCACGTGATACATAGTAGATACGATATGAACATAAAGAAAAAAGAAAAAAATAACCAATTTTTATGGATTCTGTTTATCAACATAACACACTTTGCATTTTCTCACTTTGATTACTAAATTAAGCTATGTGAGAGACAAGCTTGGATGCCTGGCTGGGAAATAAAATAAAAAATGTCAGCACCATGGCAATCAATGTACTTAAGCAAAACTCTTCACAGCAAAAGACTGGTAAGTTTAGCATTTAAAAATATGATAATGAAATGGAGCTGAAGAAGCTGCAGGGTGAAAGAAACGAGCAGCTGGGTTTTGTGTACACTATCTTGCTTAACATCGGCATTAGAAATAGAATTCACTTAATCCCACTGCTCCTTGACCCAATTAATCACTAAAATGCCTGATATATTTTATCAGTAGTCACTGGGAAGCTTGCAGCCCAATCGATAGATACAAATTTACTTCATCATGGATCACATTCATATCTGCCCTCTTTTCTAAAGAAACTGGTGATTTCCAAATGATATAGTTAATAATATGCTTGATTTCTACTAATGTATTCCTTAGGTCTTAAACAGGCTTCACTTGCAACAGTTCCATAAATATTTCAATATAAGTCCACTCCAATGTTTTACATACAGTGGCACTATCATAGTAAAGCTGTTTTTAAGCGATATTCCACTCCAAAAGGTCATTACCATGTTAAAGTACTACTATAGCAGTCCGAAACAATGACAAAAGATTTAATGAGCCATATGCAGTAAACCTAGTGACCCGCAATTTTGGCAAGAAATAAAAACAGAAAAACACAGAGCATAACGACCTTGGCAGTCATATCTTCATACATGACCTGTTTTGTTGGCATGTAGCACTGAATACAAGGAGCACAGGTTGTTTAGCAGGGGTGTCCAACCTTTTGGCTTTGCTGGGCTACATTGGAAAAAGAAAAATTGTCTGGGGCCATACATGAAATAAAGAAACACTTTTGATTTGTAAAAGTAAAGAAAATGCACAGAAAAGAACTACAACACCAGTTGGATAACCAAGTGGAGCTATACAATGGAATATGGGACACCTGAATATTAAACAGACATATTATTATATTATTCTTACAACTAACTGGGCAATGGGCAGAGTCCCCTTCTTGCCTACTCCTATATCCTTTGCAACATGATGTTTCCTCAGAAACAGAGCGTTTCAAGCTGGGCCACATTCACATCCATCCTAGGCTGCAGGTTGGACTGCCCCTGTTGTATAGGTTTAAAAACAATCAATTGTTTTTGGTCAGTAAAACCAAAAGCAAATGATTGTCATACAATCAATCAGTTAGCTTCATTAACATTTTTGCTATGTGAACAGAACTGGCCTTTTAAAGTGGTGTGTGAATGATACATTCATGAAAACTTTTTGACTATGAAGTGAGCAGAAGAGAGGCAATAAAGGGGGTATCATGATATCATTGAGTGGGGTTATGATGCAGAGCCACAACATCATGAGGACTGAATCAAATCACCAAATATGATCTGGTGCATATGGAAGCTAGAAATGGAATAAAGGGGCAAGTTGAGGCCAAACTGACTAGTATGTAATAGCTTCCCAGGCCTTGGCTGGTATTTTACCAGCTATGCTGGTGAAATACCGGGCAGGTGTCAACCATAACAATTATGCAACTTGTGGACTGGGTAGAGCTTGCCGCCCCTCCTGATAGGTAAGCAGGCGAGGGGAGGGGTGGCATTTGAGGAGCCACCTCAGGCAGCATGTTAGTTGGAATTGGTGCTGGGAGGATCAGTACAGGTATGGAATATATTATCCGAATGGTTGGGACCTGGGTTTTATACAAGGGGGGTTTACTCTGGATGACTTTACCATAAGGCTACTAAAAATATTTAAACATTGTTTTGCCACCAATATGGATTCATACAGATTAGTTAGCATAATGTATAAGGTACAGTTTATTTAGAAAAAATTAGAAATCTTTTATTAAAATTGACTGTGGGAGGTGACCTACCTGTAATGTGAAGTTAAACCAACCATTCTAAAAGAGTGCAATCACACTGACTGATAATATGCAGCAAAGAGTAGTTTAATGAGCCATAATTAATTTTGTTGCCCTTTAAAATTCTGCATTTGTGGGAATTTGATTTATTATATGGAAATACATTTTTCCAATTAGGAAAACCTATAGAGGATTTTACAGCCTGCAAAGGCTTACTTGTAAGTGGTGGAAAAAAAATAAAGAAAGAAAGCGGACAGAGAGTAGAGTGAGCTTACTGCTCATGATGACAAAGGCCATGAGGTATAGTGCCTATGTGAGCAATAAGTTAGCTCACTTTGTGGAACTGTAGTGGTTATTGAAGAAAACAGTGCCTCAATGACTGCATCATGATTATTATGATGTGGATGGTGGCTTGGTGTTAAATGACACACTCATGTTTATAAATAACAAATGTCTGTTTAATTCCCAAGCTTCGTTTAAAAATGACTAATCGTCTAAGAGAGTGTATCCAATCAAGTTGGGGTGCTCGAATGAACCACATGGTACGATGTGGTAGACTACATTAAATTATGATTGAAATCAAAGCATCATATGATGCTAGAAGTGGAAGATCCTTGAAAGATCAAAGATTCTGGCTGGGAAGCAAGATTACAGATGCAATGAAAAAGCCAAACCCCATGTGGGAGCATGAGTAGGTTAAGGGATCTGCATATGGCACTGTAAAACAGTTATATTATTACACAATGTTCTTCTGTGGTAAAATCACTTCTAATCAAGTCAAACGAGAGCTGGAAAGCATCAATACACCTGAAACTGGAAACCGCTTGGAAATTTTTCAGCCTGCAAAAAGATCTACAGATTGTCTGGTTTTACTAGCACAGTATTTATTTAAATTGTTTATGAAATTAGGGTCTCATGGGGGCCCCATATACCTCCTGGGTCCCCTTGCAGCTTCATAGTCTGCTTTCTCTGTAGTCATGGCCCTGCATACAGGTGGCAAAAATACAATGCCCTTACCTTCAAAAGGAAGAGCAGCCCACACCGCAGCCATTCACATAAAAATTGTGTAGTTCAATAGGCATTTAAATAGCTTTATTATATGTAGGAACCTATTCAGGTTTGACAAAAAAGAAGGGAAACCGAACTGCAAAACGTTATGTTACATTGAGCACGATCTGTATAAGATCGTGACCGAAATATTGGGCTTGAAATAAAATTATTTTTCACTTTTTTTAAGACCTGGCTAGTCTACATATAAATGAAAAGGGTAAGGCATTTTTAGTAGCTGTATGCACAAAATGTCTCAATGTCTTAAATATATTGATAATGATGGGCTGAGTATTTGTCTATAAATATTTTGTGGTCACAGCCTCATTGCACCCCCCGCCTTATGGTTTTGAAAATTAGTTGTGAGCACAACTTTCCCTTGTTTGTTATTAAAAATGTGTGTATATATATATATATATATATATATATATATATATATATATATATATATATATATATAATGTATTTTATTTTCAATTTTAAAGTACAATAAATTTCAGCATGCTCATTCTTAAAGGAAAACATTACATAATTGGCCAGTAATAAATTACATTTGTCTTTAGTTATTGTGGTGTTTATACAAATGGCCTGCAGGTGGCACTGTGCATACATAAGACTTTCTGTACAACTTGAAAGTGAAAGTAAGACTTACTGCTGTTACGTAATGGCTGCATGAACCTGCTCATAAAGCACTGTTATACCCTCCTCATCCACGGCTACCAAACACAACAGTTATGATGTTTGATGCTGACAAAATACATCTACATATCATTAAAGGAAAACTGTCACTGCTCTCAGTTCCAATTTACAAATGTAAGGATGAGTGTAATTTACTTACCTTTGTCATATATTTCTTTCAAGACTCCTCTCTTGATGAGTTCTTCTCTGCTTTGTCTCATAGAGATCTTCCTTTCCAGAGCTAGACACAAGCACACACACACATTTAATTAACTACTCAAGAAAATCTCAGCTCAAACATTTTTTCATGTTATGTTATCATATTATTTTCAGCGCAATTATCCTTGTCCTTTTCCTAGATACCATATGAGTTGAAACTGAATAAGCAATACATTATCTTTTTGCATCACACACACAATCTTCTCTGTTCTATGAATATGTCATGAACAGCAAAGTCAAAAGGCATACAATAATAAAAAAAAAAAGTCAAACAGATTTCATAAAATCCAGAATATCTGAATGTCTCTGAATACCTTCCATTCTAAGGAAGGTGATTCATAAAGTGGAACAAATTGTCAATTTGCAATTTATTTAGCAAACAAACTTTCCATGCCGTGGTTAAGTGTACACATACCCATGCTGTTCAAATCCTCTTAATGAGCACCAAATAATCATGTATTAGATTAAATTCATACATAAACATGCCCATTCCCCATTTATTAAAATAACCCCGAAACCCATGAGCTATCTGGCCCATTTTGCTTAATGGGATTTTCTTTACAGTGATGGGCTTCTGCTCAGTACATTAATGTTAACTGGCTATTTTTCAAATAAACATAGGTCCTTGGAGAAAATGCTTAAAAACAAAAGAATAAATACAATAAAAACTTGTGATAAAAACGGAAACAGCATGTAGCGACTCTCAGCAAGAGCGAAAAGGTATGCGACACCTGCCTCAACAAAAAGCAGCACAAATAGGCACTGAACAGACAGGCTTGAGTACAAATGAGTACAAATGGATAACAAGTAGAAGCAGCAAGCAAAAAACTTAAGCAGCTGAGACCTTTGAGTGACTATGGGTTGAAGTATTAAACAGTAATTGTTGGCAGCAGTACAGCTATAGCTTTATGATTCATTTAAAAAGCACCCTCCAATGATATAGCACTGCACAATGATGGACAAAACGACAATGAAGAACCACACAAAAGCAAAAGGGTAATAATCAAGAACTCACAATAGAAAAACAACAAGAATATTAAAACATTGTCCAAAGAGAATAAAGGCTTGCCTTTAAAATGTAGGTAAGCATGAGGTCAAGCTTCATACAAATGGTGGGCATCTAAACTGCAAGCAGAAGTTGTATGCCAAGTCACCAGCTGATATGTAAATTCTACTGGATAATCTGGTCCTTGTAGCTATGGAGGACATGCTTTTCTGCAGTTTTTTTTTTATCATTAATGTAAAATCAAAAGATTTTCACAGCAGTGCCCTGTCAGGGAAAATCAAGCTATTCTTTATTTCAAAGGATGTCTCATGCCAGCGGTTTTATGACGCAGTGAAAATTCTTTCCTTTAAAATCTTAGGTGTGAACCACATCAAACTTGTTTTAACAGCAAGAAGCAACAAACATTTTGATTTCTGTGTAGCCATAAACAAGCCCAACAAGGATCAATATTGTCTTATACACTTAGCCATTCCTGTCTTGGCCATGTTGGCTGCATATTGGGAGTGTAAAATCAGAACCTATAGTCACCCAAGAGCAAGTGTTTAAGGCATACCTCCCAACTTCAATCTTTGATAAATACACCCACATGTTTCTAACTTAAATTGTCATTTGTCAGAGAGCCCAGAATAGATAGATACTTTTATAATAATTTAAGATAAGCAGGTCTTTGGGAATTTTTCTTGCAGCTTAAAAGGCAACTCACCTTCATAAGCAAAACTGTAATAACATAAAAACCACAGATGTGTGTTCAAACTTTCATAACCTGTAAAATTTTATAAAATGGGCATTGTAATTAGGGGGTGTGGCCACACAAATGGGCATTGTCAAACAATGTTGCCTAAAGGCATGCGCACACAAGACAAATTACCTAGAGACAACGACAAGACACTTGCATGTCAATATGGCAGTAGAAATGTGGAGAGGGTGTTATCACTTTTTCTGTGGTTGCCATGTCTAGGGCAGAGCCAGATATCAATATTGTGTTGTGTATAATATAAAAGCCTAATCAAGTGATATTGGGTTAGCTTGAAAAACATTGTTTTCCCGGTGCCTCAAGGATGTGTTCAAGCTGATAAGGACCACTACTTCTCTGACCAAATCATACAAGTATTGTCTAGTTGGCTACTTTGGCACACAAGCATAGTTTAGTGTGTATGCCCAGCTTTAGAATGTGAAATAATTATATTGTTCAAACAGGCCCGGATTTGTGGAAAGACCACTAAGGCCCGAACCTAGGGTGGCAGGATTTTAGGGGGTGACATGCTGCCCAACTATACCCACATTTGTTCTGAAACACTGAGGATGCATAGGTGATACAATAGTTTTATACATTTCCTGTGAGCCAATCCCTGTTGCCTAGGAATGCCTGCTATATAAATCTGGCCATATGTTCAAAGGATTTTTCTATAATTGCCTTTTGAACAACAATGAATTAGCAAGTTGAGGGAAAACTAATTCTAGTCTTGGTTGCACTACTTTGTTGGAAATTAGTAAACAAACCCCATAAAGAGATCAGCTGCTGATGCATCAGTGTTACCCAGTGTGTAATGCAATGCCAGATGAGCTGTGGCTTCTCTTCGCTTCTGCAGAAAAGATCTGAAAAACAGAAAGACGCCCCTCATATACTCTTCAACCATTTGGCCTAAAGGCTTATGGGGCAGACAGCATAGCAGATTGGCCTGTGTGTAGCCTTCGGGTTTAGGATAGATGGAGAAGCTATGCGCAGTGCTGTGATATAGTACAAGGAAAGTTAAAGTAAAGAAATAGGCTAGAAATGGTGTATATCATGTTTTGGGCTTTTATACCAGCCCAAGGCAACCACATCCCTTTAGCAGTAAAGATCGGTGTCTCCACAGATGCCCCAGTAGCTCCCCATCTTTGGTTCTGCCGATTCACTGATTCACATGTTCTGTGCTGCTGTCACTTACTGAGCTTAGGGACCCACTCACAATATACAGTACACATAGAATATAAAGGTCATAGTATAAGGCTGATTAGTAATACATATGGATAATTACCACATTGCAGCACAGAAACCAGTGCAACTGCATCATAATTTAATAATCAGCCCTGTAGCATCAGCTTATATTACAGAAAAACCTAATTTTCTGCTTCATAATTTGCAATGACCCTTAAGTTTAGCTTCTCAACAGCTGCTCAGAGCCCACTGAGCATGTGAGTGTCACAGACACTTTCCAAGATGGTGACCCCCTGAGACAAGTTTGAAGTCCTAGATCATTGCAGCTATTGACAAGCTGAAACTTTAGGTTTGTGCAATAAGTTCACTATATAAAATATGGCATTTTTAGCCATATTCATTTAGTTTAGCCATAACATGAGCACTGGGATTGACAGATCAGAAACACAAGGCTCTCTATGATTTACACTGTAAAAAAAGTTTGCATTTCTTCATTCTCTGTAGAGGTAAAGGCAGCTATTAAACCCTCCCCCAAATAAAGCACAACTTAAGCGAATTCCAAAACTTTTCGGAAAAACCCCTCCATGTTTAATTTTGCACAAGTATTTGGTTCTGCTTTTATGCATGGTATCTACATGAAAAGAAATTTCTATTTACAATTGACCTGACCATACTGCTAGTGTTACGGTTACTTTGAAGGGTGTGTCAGAGCCGCCTGCTGACTGAAGAGAAGTCGATATTAACAGATGCATTTGTCATTCTAATCTCAAAACAAACTAATCCCAGCAACAAATTCAAAGGCCTTAAATAAAAATAGCCAAACAAAATTCAGTTTGATGGGGTAGTTCACCTTTGTAAAAACTTTTTTTTTCCTGTTAGTAAATAACTTTTTCAATTGTTTTCTATTTTTTTTACCATTGTCTAGTAATGCGGATTTAAAAGATTACTTGCTTTAATTTTCCTCACAATCCACATTCAGGATCCAACTTTATATTGTCTCTGAACCTGATACATATTTAATACATACTTTTGCAGCATACGCAATATTTGTATCATTTGTACAGACTATAGTTTAGCTATGCTCAGTAGGCCAAAGTTACAGATACATGTATAACCTTATATATGGGCAGTGTCATTCTGTAGCTACTAAAGCAAATAAAGTTCTGTCTTGCATAAAAAAGGGTATAAACTCAAGGGATGAAAACATAATTCTACCTCTTTATAGATCCCTAGTAAGACCTCATCTGGAGTACACAGTGCAGTTTTGGACTCAAGTCCCTTAAGAGGGATATAAATGAGCTGAAGAGAGTGCAGAGACGTGCAACTAAACTGGTTAGAGGGATGGAAGATTTAAATTATGAGGGGAGACTGTCCAGGTTGGGGTTATTTTCTCTGGGAAAAAAAGGAGCTTGTGAGGGGACATGATTACACTTTACAAGTACATTAGAAGACATTATAGACAAATATCAGGGGACCTTTTTACCCATAAAGAGGATCACTGCACCAAAGGCCACCCCTTCAGACTAGAAGAAAAGGACTTTCATTTGAAGCAGCGTAGGTGGTTCTTTTTTTCTACTTTAATAAAAGATACACAACTTCACAGAACCAAGCTGTCAGAGTGCTGCGGTCTTTTAGATGTGATATATGCTTATAACCCATGGCAGAGTAGGTAACGGACTGCTAAGCACCTGGTCTCGAAGGAGAGAAAAACAGAGGTGAGCGCTTCATAAATGTGTGGAAAGACATATCAAAAGGCTATTTTGATACTAAACTCTACTGTTATTAAAGCTATGGGCATATTTGGTTTGTGTGAAAGTGTGGAGGGGTGGGTGTGTATGCTGGGTTTTAATTTGGAGGGGTTGAACTTGCCAGGAAACATCAATAATATCTATACTGTATAAAGAAAGGAGACTTTCAACATCACTGATGTGATGCAGACGTGGGTTTACAAACCAGCCAATCGGCACTACACTGTTGACAGACACCGCTATACCCTGAAAGACCATTCTCTTTTTGATGCACCGAAAACTCACTAATCTGGATCTCCAAACTTTCTTCCTCCATCCTCACAACAGACAAGCACCTGCTGCTTCTGCCAGGTTCGAATGCTGTGAAGTGCGAACACCTCACTTCCGTCAGAATGACACCTTGCGTTAACTTTCAACGCCTCCTGGTTAATATTCGTGCCCTCTATTTAAATATGCAAGTGTGTCGGAGATACGAACGATCGCTATTGTTGTGGAGTCGGATTGAAGGCCAAAATTTTGTGCTAATATAGATCAGATGGCACATGTGGTAAATTGTTAAATGGGTTTAAAGGATTCTTTAAAGGATACTTCCTGCTTTTCAGCTGCCTTGGTTTCCACTGACTAGTTACCAGGCAGTAACCAATCAGTGACTTTAAGGGTGTCACAACGGTTTTTGAATCTCAGCTGCATGCTAAAGATCAATTGCAAACTCGCTGAACAGTTATGTCCCATGTGCCCCCCCCCCTTTCAAGTCACTGACTAACTCAGAGTTAGAGAGCTGAAAAGCAGGAAGTTGTGTGTTCCAGCTATTATGTTAGACATCCAGTCACTCCAGCATATTCACTACGTTACATTTTGCCTAACCAACTATATTGCACAGCCTATTTACCCAGTTTATATTTTTACATTGAACTATTCCTTTAAGGGAACAGTAACATTGAAAAATAAAAATATTTTAAAGTTATGCAAATATTATGTACTGATGTGCCACAATATTAAAACTGTTGTGTGTTTGCTTAAGAAATGCTACAACAGTTTAAATAAACACGCTACTTTGTGGCAATGGGGGCAGCCATTCAAAGCTGAAAAAGGAGAAAAGGCACAGGATACACAGCAGATTACAGATAAGCTCACAATGGGATTCTTCGGGACGTACCTGTTATCTATTGGTTAGCCTGTTCTTGAATGGCTTCCCCCACAGCTACACAGCAGCTTTTTTATATAAACTATAGTAGTGTTTCTGAAGCAAATACACCAGTTGTACCAGTGCATGCCAACAGTATATTATATAGTTCTTAAAGGAACTGTGCCATCAAAAAATTAAAGTGTTTGAAAGTAAGACAAACAAGATACAGCATTGCCCTGCACTGGTGAAACAGCTGTGTTTGCTTCAGAAACACTACTATTGTGTATATAAATAAATTGCTGTGTAGTAATGGGGGCAGTCAAAGGAAAAACGCTCATGTTACACAGAAGATAGATAAGCTCTGTAGAACATAATGGTGTTCTCCGTTATCCAGTATTTAACCTGTGCCATATAGCCTTTTTTCAATGTCCTTGTTTATATGAAGTATAGTCGTGTTTCTGAAACAAACCGATCAGTTTTACCAGTGCAGGGCAACAGTACATTATATTTTCATTACTATAAAACATGTTGATTTTTTTTGGTGTTACTCTTCCTTTAAAGACACTTTCAGTTTTTGGTGTCACTGTTCATTTCAGGCACACCCAGCATGTTGAATTTTGATGTCAGCAATACAGTACAGGTCATATGGAAGGCATCTGATGGGTGAACTTATTAGATTGAAGCTGTGCTTGCCTGGTTCTGTGGTGTGAAGAACTGTGCTTACTTACCCAAGGCAGCTAGACACTTTGTACACAGCCATGGCATTATAAAGGCGGATAGCCAGAAAAGCAGCACATGAGAATGAAAATGAGTTTCAAAAGTCTATGATGTAGGATATGAGTGTACTGTGCTGCAAGAATCCATTTTCTTTTTCTCTATGCCACAAAATGTCATGTTTATATGTTTATATTTGCTACATCTCTACATGTGCTACATGATCCTTTTTCACATTTCCTAAAATAATCATTTATATTGCAGTCTACAGAGTTATACGCCAATACAACCAGCATCTACACTTGTGAATATGCACATTTCAACTGAAATAAATAAATATACAAATGCATGTCTAGTTGTAACAGAAACCCCTTTGAGTGCAGTGGCAAGCACTGGAATACACTGTGCATGCATTCAAAAAGTCTGCACTGACCGCTTGGCCAAGGACACTGTACCTCAAACCCCTGTTCTGTCCTTTCAAAGATTTCAGAAACAGCACAAGTCATTCTGCAAAATCAGATAGGTAGGATTTACTGATCGGGCTTCTATTATATCAAATTAGTAGGGTTTCAATAAACCCAGCACTATTTATTACATAGTAATGGTTGTTGCTGTTCAAGATATTGACAAATAGCCCTTTGTATTTCCTTCAGGATCCGTCCATAAAAAAAATTTAAAAAAACCTGAAGAATTAATTTACTATTTAAGGATTGTAATGTGGGAGGTACAGCTGTAGCTATTTTTCCTGCTTACATGGCGGTGCCTGTGAACAGTATTAGAAGGTAGGAAGATTCCTCCTGCAGCTCGTCTGTCACCCAGGACCCAAAGATTTTTAACAAATAGATAATACATAGATAAGAGGAGAGAGGCATGAATGACATTTGATCCATTTGTGGCTTTATTCCTGATATATCATATCTATTCTCTATAAGGTTAATTGGGCTCTGAGAATAACCCAATCTTAAAGAGGACCTGTTACCATATTATAAATTATTAGCACATATTTATAAAATGCCAACATATTCAACACTGTGCAATAGATGGAAATAATCCAGAATACTTTTCTATTGTGTTAGTTAAGCAAAATAAACTTCTGTAATGAAAAATAAACTTATCTCCAATATACTTTAATTAAAAAACGTGTACTGTTTTTAAGAAACCTGACTGTATGCAGTGAAATTCTCCCACCATTTACTTGCTCTGACTGCTGAGGACAGCAAAAAATACCAATGGCACAGAGGATCAATGCAAGCAAGTGCTTTGTGTGTTTATTGCTGATGCAACGTTTTGGGGTCACGCCCCTTTCTCAAGCATCTGCAAGCTGAGGACAAGACACTTCAGATGGTCCCTAACTGCTCTGCAGGGAAAGGATCATACTTACAAACACCATGGGGTAACTCCCACCTTACTTCCCAGCCCTGCAGAACTCAAGCAGCTTTGTTTCCCTGTAGAGCAGTCGGCGACTGTGTAGAGATTTGTTTTGGATATCATTTTTGCCTTTACATCCCCTTTAATGCTTCCAACTCCAGTTGCAGGGACAGAGATCATGGAGCCAGATTTAAACAGATAAACTGGGATTCTCACTGAAGGATTATTTTGCTGTAGCCACTGGTTCTGCAGAGTTGGAGAACGTTTCTATTAAACAATACAAAAACTATAATATGCACATTAAATTACATGACAACACAGGACCCAGTGCAGTCTGTAGATTCTGATTAATAATCAGTCTTGCTGTATTGGCTTCTGGCAGATATTATTTGACTTGTGCTATTTTGATAATTTATGACGATCCCTAAGCAGCCGAGACCACACTAAGCCTGTGCATTATCTATCTTGTCTTGCAAAGATGTTTAGGGTAAGGCCACACAGGGAGATTTCGGGCAATTTTGAGCGACTTTTAAAATCGCGTCGCCGCGTGTGAATAGGCGCAGGCAACTTTACATGTAGCGGGTGCGCACTGCTACCAAGCTATTCGGGGGGATTCATTGCGGCGACAGATCTCCCAGAAATCTCCCCGTGTGGCCTTACCCTAAAGTTACAACATTGCCCCCTGTGAAAGCATAAGTAATTTGTTTGATTAGGCTTGTGGTGCAGTAAGTTCATGTTTATGTTTAGTATACAAAATATAGCATTTCTAGCATTAGTGTATTTTAGACTTTAGTTCCCCTTTACTAAATGAATACAATACAATTTTTTACAATATGCAAAAATTCAGAGAGGTGTTCAAGGACAGCGTTTAACATTCTCCTGCCTACAAGATTCTGCTGCATACATTTCATTTAATAAATTTCTATTAGAATTACAATATATTTTATAGAATATCTATGAAAGCAAAAAAGACTGCCTATACAGAGCAATTAATATTTTTTTTAAATTATTTTAATGAATGAACTCCACTAAATAACAGATGTGATGATTGCACTGTAACTCTTTTGTCACTGTCAGTTTTAATGGCAGCCTGTCCACTCTTGTCAAGTGTCTCTTAGTATCAGGCAAAAAGAAAAATGTTCTTGTACTAATGCAGAATGACAGAATCCTAATCCATTTTCTGACATTGAGGGCAAATCCATGCATATTCATAACAAGATGGAAAACTCTATTGATACAGTATCTGACACCATTTATTCACTCGTACCAGCCTAGACTTGTACCCATGGCCAAAATTTGCATCTTCCAAAATAAATACTAATTTTCAGAGATAAAATGCTTCCATTAAAGACATAAGAACATTTGGAAGTCAGTACATCTGTTAGTGCTTAAGAGCACAGTTGTGTTCTGTGCTATCTTTAGAAAATGATTATTCTATTTTAAAGTAACAAGGCTTGAGTTATTATCCTAATATTTCTAGTGACAAGGTGTTAGAATGATGTATATTAATAAAGGAAATTATTGCAATAAAACCTTGGGCACAACATGTTACACAAACATAGCATTAGGACCTGAAATAACCTTAAAGATTAGAAAGTACTTTCCAAAGGCCGATATTTTACTGTGTGACTATATGATAGAGGCGATAATATTTGTAAGTCCCGAATCCTTATGACTCATGAGAACAAGAGATCCTGAAAATGCTAACATGATTTTGGTGATCTGTATTTAGAGGAAGCTCCAATGGCTTCAAAATATTTACAAGCACTTTTAAACACAAGGACAGATGCTAAATATTTTCTATTAGTTAATGCAGAGAAGCTATATTAGATACTCACGGCCAGAGAACAACCCAGATACAGTACATATCATGAACATCTTGTGAAGCAAACAAAACTACCTTAACGTATTTCAACAATTTTACATTGTACCACCTTTTTCTATGGCCAGAAAAGACCAGAGCTGCATCCTTGAGGTCTGATTAAATTTCAGTTGGTAGATGCCTACAAACGTATTAACGTATTGAGAACGATTGTGAAAGCAATGACGTATGGAAGTTCCCCTTCTATGTGGAAAAACGGTATGAATCTCTGTGACCTACATTTATTTTAGAACACCAAAGTAAGGAACACTGCCAATATCATGCATCATCTATTTGTACCAATAGATTCAAATGTTTTTTTCTTAAAAGCAAAAATTGTGCTATTCCCAAGTCATTAGTTCATATGACTTAAGATTTTGAAAAAGTTAATGGGATGACAGATCTCGCATCTCAATGTGACATTTACTTAAGGTTATAAAAGGCTTACATTATCCTAACCGTCTCATTAAAACAACCTTCCTTAGACAAGATTAGATTATATTCATTATACCATTCTAATTATTCTAGACTGTTGGCATACACTGTCAAAGTGTCCCAAAACATTCTTGGTACCTCCCGCTGACTTAAAGGAGAAGGAAAGCTACAGAGGCATTTTACTGTCAATAGATGCCAAATAGATTGGCAAATGCTATATTTATTCTGTAGAATGTTTTACCATAACCGAGTTAAAAGCTCTAAAAGCTCTCTGTTTGTTTAGGATAGCAGCTGCAGTATTAGATGGTGTGACATAATTTACTGCCTGAGTCTCTCCCTTCTCACTGATAGCTCTGGGATCAGATTACAGCAGAGAAGCGGGGTAGGGGAAGAGGAGCAAACTGAGCCTGCTCACGCCCAGGGCAAGGAAGTTTAAGCTGAATGCAGGAAGTCTGATACAGAAACCCATTTGTATACAATAGAAGGGAAAGAAGTAGTGTTTCTTTTGACAGAAGACTCAAAGCAGCACTACTTTGAGAGTTTACTGGTATATTTAGATGGACCTTTCTGATAAGGCTTACTTAGTTTTAACCTTTCCTTCTCCTTTAAAAGTGATACTGACTCTAAAAAGCTATTTTTCAAAATATGAATGTGCATGAAATGTTACATATAGGTCATATTGATGATGCTTTTGTAAGCAATTGTTATTTGAAGTTCTTTAGCGTTGGCAAAACTTTTATGGCAAAATTATAATTAGCATGTTAAGACAGTGTTATGATAGATAGATGATAGTAAAAAAATAAATTTGCATTTCTGGTGTCAGTATCTCTTAAAACCCATAACTGCCAGCCAAATGACAGCAGCGTTGGTTCTACATTTCCACATTCTAGTCTAATGTATGATAAAAACAATGTGTTGGTACTGGGTAGGAAAGGTAAAAGGTTAAATGGAAAGGTCTCACATCATGCTTAAAATTCCTAGCAAAAGCACGGTCATGCATTTACCATTGCTACCAGACAAATAGCATGTTGTTGTAATAATGCAAATTACAAAATCTTATGACAGTTGAGAACAAATCCATGCATATTCAAAACTAGATGAAATGACCATACAAAAAAAGCCTATAAACCCAACAAACAGGCTAAATTCTGCATATTCAATGGCTCATTTACTAAAGCTTTGCCATGTGCAGGGCCGGAACTAGGGGTAGGCAGAGTAGGCGGCCGCCTAGGGCGCAGTCATGGGGGGGCGCACTTTAGAAGGGAAATGTTTTTTTTTTTATTTCCTAAGTTTTAACTTCAGTTCCCTCCTCCCTCTTACTTGCCCTTTGCCTGGCACAGATCTGGGGAAATATTTTTGCTGCTGCTCTGGCACAAGCTGGTGGCACAGGTACAGACTTGGGGGGCAATGGCTGGTACAGACTTGTGGCACAGGTACAGACTTAGGGGGCCAGCTGGTGGCACAAGTACAGACTTAGGGGGCAATGGTTGGTGGCACAGGTACAGACTTGGGAGGCAATGGCTGGTGGCACAGGGACAGACTTGGGAGGCAATGGCTGGTGGCACAGGTACAGATTTGGGGCAATATTTTGGGTGCTACTGGCTGGCACAGATACAGATTGGGAGCAATTTTTTGGGTGCTGCTGGCTGGCACACGTACAGTTTGATTCATTAATGTGTTATAAGGTTTCTTTATTTAAGAAAAAGTGAATAGGTGGGAAATGGTCATACAGAACGGGGGTGGGGGGGGCGCTGATTGAACCCCTTGCCTAGGGTGTCAAACTACCTTGGCCCGGCCCTGGCCATGTTCATTGAACTGGTGCTATTCTACAACTCCTTTATACACAGTGTAGCGTTTCCCAGAATTCAAGTGCAATAGTGGAATTGCATTTGCTCACACAAATGAGCCCTTCAACTCTAAGTTGTTGAGTACTGGAGTTTGGCTGAATAAACTTATGAACATACAGTAGTTCTACTCATTTGAGTATATTCATTGCACAGTCCAAGGTATAAAACTGTAAAGTAATATATCTTCCATATGATGAACATCTGTTAAACCTGATGACTCACCAAAGTCACTTAGGGATAATGCAACAGATAATAGGGAAAACCTTTTCCAACTGATATAATAAATGTTTTGGGAATGATCGGACACAACCTTTGAATGACCTTGTAGAATATAAAGTAGAGACTCATGCTATGTTTATTATCCCCTTTTGCTCTGGAGTCATCGTCCAGGAATAACCACATGGCTGCAAAACCTCAGCTATATACAGTTAAACGCATTAAAACTTACATGCCAGAAATACAACTTCAGGTGGGAAACAAGCTTCTGGTTTGGGTACTAAAACAGCGAACGTTATTTCAGCTAGTCAATCCTTGCATTTTTTTTTTCTAATTTCAACTATGCTTCCAAACTCCAAAAAAAATTTTCCAGCTCTTTCTACAATTAAAATGGCTTTGCAAAACAATCCCCATCATGATTTTAGATTCTAGAGATCATGCACCACACATCAAAAAGTTAGACTCCGCAAAATTCATGCTTTGTGACTCAGAATGTCTGGAGTAATGGTAGTTATTACCAGTAAAGATTAAACCAACATCAACAAAGGGCTCATCTGAGCACTCTGAAGCAGTATGGACATTTTTCTAAGAAGTACAGGAATCTTGTTGAGAACACTAAATGGCCATCAATTTTTTTAAGGGTGGGGACAGACAGGGAGATTCGGGGAGAT
>CM044442.1:80423279-80445387 GCA_024363595.1 Xenopus borealis | reverse complement strand
CAGCACACAGACCATCACGAAATGGTGGTTTAAGGCAAGAGATGTAAAAGTGCAATATTTATGTAAATATATATTCCAGTTTGATAAGATTCTTTAATATGCCACTTAATTTGCTATAAATCTGATGCTCAAGTATTCATTTTGGGGATATAGTTTTCCTTTAAATTGTCTTTTTCTGTTCCTCAACCCCACCTTTAGGTATCTGCCTACTACAGAACCCTTTATGTAAAGCTGAATACATTTAAACATTTTAGCCTATAAATACATTGGGCTTCTGCCAAACACAGTGTGCTGCACACCTCCACCAAAAACAATGGACTACAACTGGTCTACAGCAATATAAATAGGATTGTAGAGGGTAGATAAGGAAGCACAACTGACTATTGATTATAGCAAAAGTTATATGATTCCTATCATTGATAAGTGCATCGACGAATATGTTTGAGGCACCAATATAATCCTATATTCTAAATGGTTTGTATCTTCTGCCAACAAAGTGAAGTCCATGGAAAGAGGACACTATGGCGCAGGAGCCCTTAAATGCTAGAGAAGATTAAAATATCATGGCTAAATTGAAAAGGGATTGTGCTTTTCATGTAAAATAGGTTCATATTACTACTAGAACATCTTCAGCAACTGCATCTTGAGTATGCACAAAAAATACATGCTGCTAACAAAAATCAAGCAAATGCAATATAAAATAAAACTGTACAATTGAAAATAGTACAAATACCCAATGTGCAAATTAATGTCACTAACATTCTTTGTGCTGTATAATTATCTTTATTTTTGGGCTATTGTTCCTGCATGGTTTCCAAATGAAGAATCACAGCAAAGGGCATAACGCTCAAGCCTATTTGTCTTCTTTTTACAATAAACAAAAGAATAACAGCCTGGAGATAATATTTTAATAGTATGCATGTTCTAACTTTTTTTTTATTTTATTTTAGACCATGGCAGTTTATAATCAGACAGATGTGCTGTTTGTGCTTTTGGTTTGATTTTTGTAGTTTGCAAAGCAATTTACAGATCAGAAAAAGTTTGTTGCAAACATCGCACCCACTTTCGACATATGTAAAGACTAATAATCTTTAATCTATATAATTTAAGGTTGGCCAAATGCAAAAAACAAAATTAAAAGGATCCAGTAATGCCCACATGGCTCGCAATGACTCAGGGTAAATCATGGTAAAAACATGCCCCACCAAAGAAGCTAAATTCTAAAGAAACAACACCTATTATTTGCAGAGTCCTAGAAGAATTATGGATATATTATTGTACCCTAAAGACATTCATCAAGAAGCCAAAATGAGTTAAGCTCAGCGCTTTATCATAAAAAAATAAGTGACTGGAGTAAAATATATTTGAAGCTGAAAAGTGTACAGCAGAACTGACAGCTATAGTAGCAGGAATAGTAAAAGTGCAGTAATTAATCACCAACAACCAATATATATATACATACATACATACATACATACATATATATATACACAACAGTAGTGTTTCTGACCACAGTTTTACCAGTGAAGGGCAACACTACATTATATTTTTATTACTTTAAAACTTAAATTTTTTGATTTTACTGTTCATTTAAGTCAGACTGTTTTTTTTTTTTTACATTTATGTTTCATAATTGCCATATTTAGCAAGAAAGAGACAGACATAAAAAAGATTATGAGTCCTTTATTTATAGCTTGGGAAGAATACAGAAAAGGGGAGTGGAGACTAGACCAAAAAGTAGAAAAAACGGGGAGGTCATGGCTAAATCAAGCTTCTAGGTTGGTCAGATTCCTTGAAAATAAATCATGGCAGCCTGAACCGGACATATTTTATCTGCTCTAGGGAATTGGCTGACATTTCTTCAAACCAAAGTAAGCAGGATTTTAAGTACAGATGAGCATGTCAACCAAATGAAATATGTGAAGGAATAAAGCATTCAACAGGTTTGGGCAGTTCATGCAGGGTACTTATGATTTTTTGTCCAGGAGCAGACTGCTGCATTATAAATATAAGGGGTCATAAAAACATGCCCCTTAGTGCTCAATTCCTAAGCACTAGAAGAAGAACTACCTAAATCACAATATCACTACATGGAGCAGGACCCAGCTTTTTGTGAAAGTGACGTCACTTCCATGCAGCCTGTGACGTCACTTTCAGCACGCCGGCGTATTTCGGTCCCATGCTTAGAGCAGCATCGGACCTAAATACCGTTCTGTTGCTAGTGAAGACACATGTCTCCAGTAATTCTCTATCTAATTTTCTGCTTGTGCAAAGCACATGCTTTGGGCTGCTGTCACTTAGATGACCTTATACTGACTAAAAAAATAGTAGACTAGACATAATTTTTACAGAGCCTTAAAATACCTTTATTATTTATTTATACTGTTCTTGGACAAATGTAACTGCAATAAAAAGGTATACATTGTCTTATAAAAAGATGGCAAACACATTTTGGTTGGATTCTTTGGCTGTGCATTCTTATTTATTTATATAGTGCCTGCAAATAAGGGTTTGTGCACAGAAATCATGCCTTAAAGAAAGTTCAGTCTGCTTTGCATACATAACTCCCAACGGTGTGGTTTGTATTTGAACATTGAGATAGCAGATCATTTTAAGTCTCATTACATACCCCAAACAATGGGTGTCCGCTGAAGGGGGCAAGAGAGGGTAACTGTCCCACCCTGACTTCTTCAGCTAGTTCTGAGAAATTTTTTCTAAATTTTATTCCCAACAACACAAATGTCCCCCCCAAGGCAAGCTTTAATTAATTATCTTTCACACAGTGATATTGGAAGGCACTTGAAGGGAAGAATTTGAAGGAAAATAGTGCCAGTAATAAAGTTAATTGCTAGGCAGCAGCTTACCTGTAGCAGCTGCAGGGGATTTGTTGAGCTAAGAACGTGCAGGCAGTAGGGAGTGTTCATTTGCTGTTACTAGGGCATCGAAAAATCCAGGATCTGAATCCTTAAAATCATGTGACTTTTCATCACACTGACAAGGTGACAAAGTAGCACACAGTTTTCTTACTCCCTCCCTTACCCTGACTTGCATATGTAAATTAGGGCTCAGATATGGTTTGGTATTTGGCGGAATCTTTCACAAAGTATTTGGGGTTCGGTTGAATCCGAAAATAGGGGATCTAGTGCATCCCTAGTTGTTACCATCTTAGTGGGAAGGCTTTGCATGGAGGAGATGTGTTCTTGATAACTAAAATGTACTGATTTCAGACTATGTGAAAAGCAGGTTTTTATTAAAACCGAGTCTGCCACCTATGCTGAGCAGAGTAGCACTGAATAACAATAACAGTTGTAAAGCATTTCATAAATTAATTTAGCTAGGAGTGTATTCATTTATAAACCATATTATGCATAATTCAGTGAGATGCTACCCTATATGATATTAGCTTACTTGCCCCCCTTGGAAAATGATCTGCAGATGCCTATGGCCAAAACTGATGTAGCAAAGGGCGGAGACACTCACAAAGTAGATTCCCAACCAAATAAAAAAATCTAGGTGTGAAATGTAGACCAAGCCAGAAGACTCATAGTTGTTACTTCTGCCAAGTTCTAGATTTCAAATAGAAAGAACATTGCTAATTTAATATAAATGGCAGTGCTGCACGGCTAACTAAATGCTAAATTGATTGTTACAGTTGTTTATTAGACTTGGGGCGCACCTGTGCATTTTTTAGTTTATTAAATTATCCAAAAACAAGCGTTCTTATTGCCCATTTCGGCAAAAAAAAAAAAAAACCCTGCCACCTACCATTCAATACAAACATTTACTCAATAAACAAATATAAACCAAATCACAAGATGTTGAATGGTTTAAAAGATCATAAAACAAAAAAGAATAGTCCTGAGGAGACCAAAGGATTCTTGTGCTATCACAATGCCTGGATTTATTCCACATAGCATTCTTTGTACTCCATGAAATTTATGAGGTGGAACCTTTATGGTATTATTGCATTAAAACCAGAAAAACAGATGGATATGCAATTAGCATGATATAAACTGCCTCATTAAACCTTTCTTTCCTAGCACATAAGAAATATTTACATGCCCTATTACCAAATGTTCACTAAAGCTGCATGAAGTTTTTGGCAAAGGCATTTCTTCTAAAAAAACGTTTTTAGTTTTTACAGTGCATGATTCCCTAAAGCTCTGTGACACAACTCAGAATAGGTTGGTAAATTATCCCATCATGACTTATAAAGTTGCAGTAACACTGATGCTCAATCTATTGAGACGACTGCCGAGTTGCAATGTCAAGCATTGGAAGCAATGTCACCATAAGAATCCATCATTGGGAACTTACACTTTGTACTGGTGGGCAGCAGCATAAGTCTAATGTCTCCCATTTGCAATGCCAAGCAACAACTGGATGAGTATGCTTTAGTAGAATGCAAGGCAAACTGATAATTAATTTATAACGAGGGGTGTGTGTATGGATGCTAAGTTTACATTTGCAGTGGTTGGACTTGTTGGACTTTGTCTTTTTTCAACCCAGATTTAACTTTGTAACTATGCAGGACCAGGCCAAGGGGTTGGCAGGGTAGGCAACCACCTAGGGTGCAATCACTGGGGGTTGAACTTCTCAGGCAATTTTTTTATTTTTACTTTTCAGTTTACTTGGCTTGTTGGCCTTTATTAAAAGCATTATAATTTATAAAATTTGCAAACCCCTCTGGGGTTTGTTTTAGCCTAGTGTATCTGTACGGGCCCCCCCACCCTGGAGCGTGACATGGCGCCTTCCAGTTCCATGCTGGCGCGTTGACGCTCTGATGCACATGCGTAGTAGGCTGCAGAGCTGGCGTGAGATGTCAGTCATTACAGAAGCCGGATTGGTTGAACAGAGATTAACTGCTGTGCGCACTAGAGGGGAGCAGTAACGCATTTCTCTGTATAGACCTGTCTGCTCTTTCCTGCTGGGCTTTTTGGCAGCTGCACCTGCCTTTTAGTTTTTGCTGGCACACAGGTACAGATCATGGGGGCTTGGGCTGGCTACAAGTATGGTGGGGGCATGGGTAATGGATATGGCTGGGCCTGGGCCCATTGTTGGCTGATGGCCTGGCAGTGGCACAGGTACCTACAGTATTAATGGCTGATGGGCCTGGACAGCAGGGGGACTGATTGGAACCCTTGCCTAACTACCTTGGCCCAGCCCTGTAACTATTTACTATGTACCTATATGGTATAGCCATATTGTACAACAGTGGTGTAATTAAATGTTACTGGGCCCTACAACTAATTCAGTTAAGGCATCCAAAACTTTGCCAAGTTCAAATAATCTATAAAGATATATATTGCAAATGCTCTTTAATTTGGGCCTCACTGGGGCCTCACTGCCCCCCCCCCCCCCCCCCCCCCCCCCCCGCGCGCAACCGATGGGTCTGCTTCCTCTGTAGTTATGCCTGTGTTGTACAGGTATGGGGTCCTTTATCTGAAAACCTGTCATCCAGAAAGCTCTGAATTAAAAGAAATATGGTATCCCGTAGAATTCATTTTAAAAATAATTTCATATGTACGAAATTTATTTTATATGTAATTATTAAACAGTACCTTATACTTGATCTAAACGAAGATATAAATTCTTATTGGGAGCAAAACCAGCTGTTTATTTAAGGTTTACATGATTTTCTAGAAGACTTAAGGTATGAATACCCAAGTTACAGAACAATCCATTATCTGGAAAACCCCAGGTCCTAAGCTTTCTGGATAACAGGTTCCATACCAAGCCTGGACCAAGAATTAAAATAGGCCCTGGCATTTCAGGTAAACAGAGGCTCAATCAGCCCACACAGAGGCCCAATCAACCCCCACCAGTCCATTAAATACTGACTTTCTATGGCACCTTAGAGCAGGCCCTCTGGCATTTGCCAGAACCCACAGATTGCCAGTCCGGGCCTGTTCCATACCCAGAGCTGGGACCAAAGCAAACGGGCACCTAGGCAACCCAGTTGGCCACCTTGCTCCCCCACAAATGTGGGCCACAGTGACACAGGGGAGGGAGGCGAGAGAGAACACAAACTAGGGATAGGCAAAAGATCTTTTAACAGGTACCTACCCAGCACCCACCTATAACTGTGCCCTACGCAGGTGCCTCTTCTGCCTACCCCGAGTTCCATCCCTGCCCATCCTTATATAAGCAGTGGAAGAAGAATAACAGTCTAAAACTATTTTAATGGTACTACAGGCATTAAAATAAAATGTACAATGATATTCAATTACAAAACTCCTTATCTGTGGCAAGTCTGAGGAAGGTTTTTTCCTTTTTCAGCACATTGATGTCCCAAAGAACAAACATGGCCCATACTAAACTGGTGGAAGAAAATTGTGCTCCTATGCAACAAAAAGATACAAGATTTCTGCAACTTAATTAAAATAAGAGCCTTTTGGACAGAGAGCCCAGAATACTCAGAACCTGCACTAAGATACATTTGAAAACTTTAAAATAAGCAAAGACACAAGGAAAATCTAAAAATGAATGTGACTAAAAATGCCATGTTATATATACTAAAACTTATTGCACCAGCCTAAAGTTTCAGCTTGTCAATAGCAGCAATGATCCAGGACTTCAAATTTGTCACGGGGGTCACCATCTTGGAAAGTGTCTGTGACACTCTCAGTGGGCTCTGAGCAGCTGTTGAGAAGCTAAGTTTAGGGGTTGTTGCAAATTATCAAACAGAAAATGAGGGTTGTCTGTAATACAAGCTGATGCACCAGGACTGATTATTAAATTCTGATGCTAGTTGCACTGGTTTTTGTGCTGCAATGTAGTCATTATCCATATTAATTACCAATTAGCCTTATATTGTTACATTTCTATTCTATGTGTAGTGTATATTGTGAGTCAGTCCCTAATCTCAGTAAGTGACAGCAGCACAGAGCATGTGAATCAGCAGAAAATAAGATGGCGAGTTACTGGGGCATCTTTGGAGACACAGATCTTGGGAGAACTGAGACTTGCAGCTTAAAGGGCAATTTCCCCATCAACAGCAAAACATGCTATAACACAGAAAACATTGCCCTAAAGCAGGGATCTGCAACCTTGGCTCTCCAGCTGTTAAGGAACTACAAGTCCCACAATGCATTTGCCTTTATGAATCATGACAGACTCCATTGCATTGTGGGACTTGTAGTTCCTTAACAGCTGGAGAGCCACGGTTGCAGATCGCTGCCCTAAAGTGTTCACACTCATAACCTGCCAAATTTTGTAAAATTAGCATGGTAATTAGGGGGTGTAGCCATAAAATAGGCATGGTCAAAATTATCACCGCAGCAGCTGTTTTTGTCCCTCTTTCGATTTTTCAATTGGTGGGAGGTTTGATATTTTGAATGTGCTACTTTGAGGCTTTAAAAGGGTAATTCTATTCTTTATATTTCATTAAAGCACCAGGATATACTGTATGACCCCAGTACATTTAACTTGTGTTCTACTAAATTTAAAATTCAACAATGAAAGAAGATCATCCCTCCTGGACCCTGTACAGAGATTATCTTGTCAGGTCTAGAAAGAATCTATTAAAAATGTTAACACAAACATTTAGCACAGTTAAACTCCCTGTAAAACATGGATTTTGGAAAAATACCCCCCACAGTGCAGAGAACCCCTTCTTTTTGAGCTTTATATGCTTATGCCTAGTGTCTTCTTTGAGAACAAAGAGTAACTGCAAACGTACAACAGGACACCAAAGTGTTCTATAGAGTCACATTTAGAAAGGTCACCTCTCTGGGGATATGTTGAGCTTTGTTGTATTTGACAAATTACATAAAATGTTCTCTTTGATTTGTCATCGTATCTGCACACAAACACACATAACATCCTCTGATTAGTTTACGTAAAGGAACAGTAAGCAAGAATAAAAAACAAACTGAAAAGCAAACTGTATGCATTTATAAGCTGTTTACCCTGCACTGGCAAAAAATGTGTGCTTGCTTTGGCCTAGAAAATTCTATGATTAACTGCTTTGTAGCCAAGGGGAAGCTATACAAGCTGATTTTGGCCAAGTGCTGACATAGCAGACAGCCTATGTTTCATACAATGGTTTAGTTAGTTCTTACACACATAAAAAAAATCTCATTTCATGGTGTCCTTTAACTCTTGTTCCATTACAGATAATTGAAGGGATGTGAAAAAAAACAAAGCAGAAATAACAGGGACTTCTCAGTTCAAACTTGAGGAAAAATACCAGTGGATTGATATGGCCTCCATCTTGCCATTTCTGTAATTTGACCTACAAATATCAGTATAGTAGGTAATCACAAGAAAGCAAAAACTGAACAGCACAGGTATAGACACACCCGGACACACTTAGAGCCATACTGAACAAAACCAAATAGAAAGGCAGTAAAGCCAGCTCGAGTAAGGATCTAGATACAGCTGCAGAACTAAGATACCTGGGGTGAAGAATAAGTACCTGTATATTGTAGTTTTGTGGGGCTTATAATACGGTACGTTTTTTGCCATGCAAAGTGCCAAGTTAGTATTTTTTGGGGGAAAACTATAAACAGCATTGTTTTGTTCAGTTTTGTCCCACTTGTGAATGCTGAGCAAATTTGCATCTGGCAAGTAACTGATGGCAACAAATCAGTTTTTACTTGAATTGCTCTTTTTGCAGAAATCTGAAAAAGGTAATCACCGATTGATTGCTATGGGTTACTGCCTGGGTGCAAATATACCCAGCGTTGTTAACTTCATTTCTTCTTTTTCCAGGTAACCTCCTGCCTAAGGGGTACAACAATTTTGCAGGACTGAATATTTATTAGCCTCTAATGCTTTCTTCATAGTAGACTAGATTTTATGTAACCACAACCAACAGTAATGCCATCATTAAATAGACAACAGTTAAGCAAAGGAAATGTAAAATTCTACTAGTGGGACCAATTCAAATTATGTCTCAGTCAAAATAAATTCAAATACCCCTTCTATAATGCATCTGAAATAACAAACAATTCCCAGTTCAACATACAGGACTTATTACAGTAGAATATGAAGATTGTGAAGGAACAATCCATGAAATATATCGGACAAAAACCTATGTAATTTGCCTTTAAGAAGTCAATAATTCATAAATATAATATTGCAGGACAACACAGTACAGCTAACAAAGTATTTAAAGGAATTTTAACCGATATGTCCCTCCATTTAATTACAGTTCTCATGCTAGGAGTATCTATACAACTTAAGGGTCACTGTTTGGTCTTGCTGAATGATTACAATCAACAAATCAGAGGAAGAATTCCCTTCATGTTTTCAGAGGCCAGTCTATAAATATTATACCATATGAGCCAGCATAAAAAAATGAATACCAATACATCTAGGAGAAAATCTCCATATATTCCAAGTACTTCATTCTACAACATACAGCCATATTATTTGCAAGTAATACCCATTAACTTTCTGTGCTGACAGAGGCTCTAAATTATATTTAATAAGTGCAGCTGGACAGAATCATATTTTCCACTGTACGTACAATACCTTGGAAGCTTCATTTTGCGGTTATGGCTGCAGTTCAGCTACATGGACCCAGATGAATTTATATTTAAACATACCTGCAGATGTCTGCTTGAACTTTTCACTTTTCTTTTTCCTCCACTTCCAAGGCTTGAAAAGTCTTCCTAAAGTGGCAAATTTACTCCTCCGTCTGATTGGTGGAGTGTGGGTCCCTGGGACTAGAGAGTCAGATCGCATAGCGGCCAGCCTTTCCACCTCTTCAGCTGTGGATGGAAAAAAACGCACTGTAAGAAAGGGCCTCACAGGTAACTCCCTGTTAATATGGCAGTAGAAAGAAAGGTTAAAGGGCTTTACTTTCAACAGCATTTCAATAAAACAATGAACATCCCTACAGATGAAATCACCAACCAGCCAATTGTGGTGCCTTTGGGATAAAACCCCCTAATTTCCTCAGGAGAATTCCAAACCTCCAATTTAATTTAGTTTGGTATGTCATACTTCATAAAGCAAAAGGGAGCAAAGGGTGCTGACTGTTTTAGGGAGGGAAGAACCATGGAATGCAGAGAAATACAGAGACTGAAACTGAGAGGTCAACATATGTTCACTGCAGATACATCTGAGATCACAGATACTAACAAGACATTTAGTTGTTAGCAAAGGGTTAAAAATAAAGCAAAACAATGCCAACCCTTCACACAGACAATAATAATGTAGAGGGACAAAAACTAGCAACTGTGCCAGCTGCAGTTCTTCTACTGTCCCACTAATAATGATGATTGAGTATGCCACCGACCAGATTAACCATCATTGTGTTAATTTCAATATATTAAATTTCAAAGTCAACCATCTTTCACAATTTCATATGCAGACGTCTGTAAGGGGAGAAGATTGATTTGCTGTAAGCTCACAGCAGATCATACTGAAAGTCCCCTAATGCAAAATGGATATACTCATACATCTATATATTATACAATTTGTCGAAAAGAATAAAATAAAATAAAACTGCTTTATTTAGTAGTAAGAATACTAGCGCTGAATGTATTTGGAGAAGACATGGCTTGGTCATTCATTATGTATTTAGTAATTTTTAGAGAACCTTACATGTGATGTCTGTTGTAATCAGTGCATGCCCCAATCAAGCTGCCCCATTACAAACTGTATTGTGTCAACTGAAACTACTGCATCTGTACTTGGCTCTGAACCTCATTCAGCTCCTAATTTGTAAAGCAAATGTATGCAGAATGCACACACAGAGCTAGGGTACACTGGGACACCAAGAAGAAGACATGCAAGAACCCTACTATACTATACCATCAGTCACTTATTACATCAAACAAAATACCTCTTTAGCAGCACTGCTGGGCAACAGTCGGGGAAGCAGCTAGGTAGCCAAGACCAGGTAAGAAAACAAAGCATCTAATCTGGAGGATTCCATGTACATAAAAATAGTCAAACGGCACACCACAGAGAAGGAGAAGAGATCCACAATTGCAAATAATAAATATAACATCAGCTAAGAAAATAACGGATTATCATAGTTTATTTTAAAACAGTTTCCATACTGTTCTTCAATACACCAGGGAAAAGGAAAAAAATGGCAATAAAGCAAACAAATCAAGATCTCAGAAATGGTAACTCATGGGAGTTTTCAATTACAGGGCTTAGAATAGCCCTACAATTAGATTCCTGAAACATTGCTCCATGATGCTGTACAGTTCTTACATCACTTAGGATCAGCTTTAAACCATTGTATCCAGTGGCGTAACTACTCCCTGGTGGGCCCCGGTACAGGATGGGTATCTGGGCCCCCATGTTGGGCCCATACCTCTATAAATCCCATCTAACTGCCTGCCATAACCATTATCGTTGCTCCAACCCCAAGGGGCTGGGGGCCCTGGTGCAATTGCACCCTCTGCACCCCTGGTAGTTACGCCACTGATTGTATCATACCTTTCATCACTCCAAATATAACAATTGGCACTTGATACAGATCTATAACTTCCGGCTAGTAAGCAACATTCTTTTCAACATTACCCGTTTATTAGGTACATGTATTAACCCAAGATTTCTGCTCATGCCTCAAGGACATAACATAATCATAGACAAATAACCAAGAAGTTAATAAAGGTCCCAAAAAAAGAGAGAGCCCAATGTGTTTCTGAGATTTTATAGGTTTCTAGAATGTTTATGTTGTGGGGCTAGTTATATTTGTTATTTGTGGCAAATATTTTAAATATGAACTCATTTTTCATTATTTGTCTGTGAAATGGGGAATGAAACTAGAGCCTTTCACTATCTAGTTTAAACCCTTATCTGAACTGCAGCCATGCAATTTCTACTAGTGTCCTAGTAACCAACAATTCTTTATTTTGGACGGATTACCTTTTTTTCTGTGATAGTAATTCAGTTTATTTTACTCGGTGGTAACTAACCAACAAAATAATCCTTTAATGTTTAAATGTTTACTTTTAAGGTTTAACATTAGTGAAAGACCCTTAATCAAGAAACGTTAGCTGACAAAAATGTTGAATAATAGACCCCTTTCCTTTCTTTTTTTTTTAAGTAAGCACAATGCATTTTGATGCATTTTCTCCACAAAACCTACCTTGAGAATTGGTAATTAAACCCAGTAAACAATAAACTGCTGTATAGCAAATGAAAACTTGTATCTGAGTGGCCTCATTATACTGGCTCACCAAGTAACCGAGCAGATAAATAAAAGAATACTGCTGGGAAGTGTGGTCAAACTGCCAAAAACTGCATGGCTCAAAGTATTTGTTCCAGGAGGTTGCTAGGTCTGGTTTTTTTTTTTATTTAATAGGCTTTAGTTAAAAAGACACCCAATTAAATGAATGGAATAATCTATTGCTAATGGATTTCAAAATGTTTCATAATCAGTGCATTTTAAACGCAGCTGGTTATTCTGAAATATTCTTGTAATCAGCAAGCAGTAAAGTGAATCATATTATTCTATTGCATAAAGAATATAGAACAATAAACAGGCAAATGTGTATATGTTATATATTGCAAAACCACATATATAGTCCTAAAAGAGAAAGCAATCAGTGTCAAGAATCAATTAATACCCCTTATAAGTATGAGGAGTTCAATTCCCATTAGTGTAATTTTAATATCTCAAACTTTGTTTATAAGGAACATGACATTTGTGACATGGGGTGTTTTTAGGTGTGTGGGATGTATAAATTGATTCTTGACACTGATTGGATATTAGGGGTATTTGAATGTTTGCTCAATAACTTGCACTAGCCTTACATCAATCCCCTGACGATCGAAATGTGTTGATACACTAATCAACATTAAAGATTTACCTAAAGGGTTTGTTCACCTTACAAACACCTTTTTCAGAAATAATGGAAATTAATTTAAAAAAAAAGTCTTTTTATTTCTTTTTTTACGTTTTTTCCAAAATCTAATTTAAAGTGTAATGTCCCTGTCTGGTGTTTGAATCTGGCAGTTCAGTAATTTAAAGAGATACGGACACCTGAAATTAAACTCTTTTGTTACATCTATTATAATATTGGCTTTGAAAGCTACTTCTAACTTTTCCATAAAGTATTTGCATGATGCTTTTACATTACCTGTCTGATCCCCCATGTTCCTGTATGAGGGGGCTGCCATATTTGTGCAGCAGGAGTCAGTTGGCATTAGAAACTAACTAATAGGCTGAGATGGGACAGCCAGGTTGGCAAAGTCAGAGGTTAAGAGAGTCAGGCTTAGGAACTTCAGCTAAGAATTATATAGAAAACAAACCTCTCAGCAAAAAATGATCAACGTGACCTATAGGTAACATTTAATATACATTCATATGTTAAAAAGTAATTTTTTAGGGTATCACTTTAAGGGCAGTTTTATCAAGGGTCGAATTCCGACGTAATGGGAGTTTTTTCCCCCCATAACTTTGTAATTTGAATAAAAAAAATCACCAATTTCAGTTTATTTTAACATTTGCAGTTCAAGTAAATCCCCCAGTCAATATATAAAAACATGTCTTATTTAAAACATCACCGGATTATACTCATATCTTAGCTGCTACATGATGTAATTTTAGATTGTAGAAAAAAAAAGAGTGTAAATTCCCTGTATTACGTAATTAAGGGGTTTAATAGATTGTGATGCGCTGATCCACCTCTATTCTTTTTACTGTTCTGGAAAACCCTTGATAAAACTGATTAAAAAAGTTAATTGGTAACACTTTTATTGTTCAGGAGAATTATGTACAATATTGAGTTCATTGAATGTGTAAATGCTTTGTGCACGCAGTCAATGGGAACATTCTGCTGATGTTAATATTATTTTGTTTTGTGGGTTTTTTTTGTCTTTTTCTGTATATTGTCTATCTTGTTTTTCTGAAAAAAAGAAAACCAAATGAAGAAAAAAAAATGTAAGTTTTCAATTTCCGGTGAATAGGCTGTATTCGAATCGAAAAAAAAAAACTTACAATTGTCATTTGTCTACCAAATGACTCCAAATTGATTTTAGGAGGTCCCCCATAGGCTAAATTTGGCAGGTTTTAGATGGCGAATAGTTGAAGTACGATAGTCTAATTTTCAAATGTTTTGCAAATTCCCTAGTCGAAGTACACAAAAATACCTCGAAATCTGATTTTTTTTTTTTTTTTACTTTGAATTTTTTCTTTCGACCCTTGATAATGTAGTTGATAAATTTCTCAGCAGAATCTCTGGAGTATTAGCAACTATTGTATCAATTCTAACAGCTGCCTTTAATGAAACCCAGGGATTCTGCTCAGCAGGTACAAAGAGAAGAAATGTATCAACTAAATGTTTCAATTTCGAACAGTTTACAGGGTGGGCGACCTTCCTTCCTAGAGCTGCTTAGAAGGTGAAAAATTACAATTTACACTTCAATATTAGAAAAACATAGAATACATAGAAATTGGAAAAAGTCATTATTTCTGGTGATCTATCTAAAAACAACAAGTTGTTTGAAGGTAAACAGCCCTTTTAAGGGCTAGGCCAGACGGGGAGATTCGGGGGCATTTTGTCTCCTGGCGACTTCTCGCCGCGACTTGTAGCCCCCGAACCTCCCCGAATAGCCACGTATCCAAGCGCACCGGCGTTGCTTGAAAACGCCGGCGCGTATCCACACGGAGCAGCGCGCTTTTTGAAATCGCTCCAAATTGCCTCGCCAGGCAATTTGGAGCAATTTCAAAAAGCGCGCCGCTTCTCTGTTCGGAATGAATTTTGTTGGTTAGCACCCAGCCGATGTGAATTGATCAGTTGCCAATGAAAATTCACATTCTGTGAACAGAAAAAAAGTGCACCCCATGTCTGGATTCCTCTATTTAGCAGTTCTTGCATTAGGGTTCAGCAGTCCCAGTATTCATAATTATTTTGTTTCATTATGCTGAAAAGAAGCACCAGAAACATCTACTACAGCTTGTATTATACAGTAGTACATCATTCTTTTGTTTGTGTCCAGTCCAGCTACATGCCTGTCAAAAATGTGCAAGCTATTTTTTTTTTCTTTTTAAATAATGGCACTCTCAATCTGTCACTTTCAGCTAGGTAGCTTAGAAAGGAATGGTCACTGTGACATAATGAGGAGGATAACAGACATAGATAAGGAGCTTGCAGTTTGTGGATGAAATAAAAAAAAAAAAACAACAACATTAAGTTCACTAAATAAAATTCAGGGTTTTGCCTTACTGGTACACAAACAAACTATATTACTATGTAGTTTTGATCCCTTTAAATTTATTAAATGAATTGTGTTATTATTGCATAATAATATTCATGCTGCAGGGCTGTCTTTTGTATAACTTTTAGGCTGGGGACAGACAGGGAGATTCGGGGAGATTCTGTCGCCTGCTATTAAACGCCAGGCGACTGAATCTTCCCGAATCTCCCTGTCTGTCCTTACCCTTACACATCCATTTACATGTTCTGCGAAGACTATATTTAGATAACCATACGGTCTCTCCTATAATCTTTACCTCCTCCTAACTAGCCACAAGTAATAATCCTAGAATGATTAAACTGATTTATTGCCATTAGTTAGAACTGTTGGAAAATTAGTTTTTTTTAAACACGTTTTTCTTGAGTTTTCATAATACATAAATTAACATTTATGAACAAAAGGAGAATTTGGAGGTAAAGTGTATAAAACAAAATAATATATTCCATACTCGTTTGCTTTCTTTGTGTTTTCAAAAAGGATTACAAAGTATACTTTCAGATTTATTTAATAACCATATTTCCTTTTCCATTGAGTATGGGTATTTAGCAGTTTGTTGGTAATTTCCAGTTTGTATGGTGACTCCTGGGGGTTGATCGTGAATTCTGTTCCTGTGGACGACTTAGATTTGGAATATAATGATCCACTTCTTGTAATATAGTGTTATTGAGTAATAACTCCGTGTCGTACTAAGTTGTTTGTCTGAATGCATATATTGTGAGGTATTTAATGTGTGTAGGAAGTGTAGCTATATAATTCATCCATATAGAAGAATTTTTTGGTATGTAGCTCTTTGTTAGTGGTGGATTCTAACCAGCTAGAAGATATGGTGTAGTTTTTGTTTTACTAGTGATATTGGTGGGGTAGATGTTGAGAGCCAATGGTATAAGATAGTTTTCCTAGCTGCTGCCATTAATCTTTCTGCTAATTGTTTTTCAGATCTTGTTAAAGTTGGGTGGTATTCCAAAGATTGTCCATGTTAAAGTGAAAGAGTTTTTCTGTTTTGATAGAGATTTCCAATATTCCTGAACTTCTTCCCAGAAAAGTTGGAGTTTTGGGCATAGCCAGAGACAGTGTACAAGGTCTGCTTGAGGTTGATGACATCTTAGACAGAGTTTAAAGTGAAATTACACATTTTTTTGGTGGGGAGGCCAGTGCAGAATTATTTAAAGAGGCCCCTTTTTCATTGTTAAGCACCAAATGCCCATACTTACTATCAGTTCCTTCATTGCAACATTTCAATTCACCCGTAATCCTCTGGTGCGTGTTACTCTGTATTGGCCCCTATAAGTTCTTATTCTTTGAGGCTCAGGAGAGAGGATCATCAGTGCACCACTTGTAGTGGAATCTTATTCTTCCTAGTGGAGGCATCGGCTAGGGAAGGTTTATAACTGTAGAAGGGGCTATAGCTATACACTTTTTTATAGTTGATGCCTTTCACTACATTAGGACCGATATGAAAATAATTTATTGAGGTTAGAGAGAAGATGGCGGAATAAGGTTTTATTTACAATTTTGGCTCCAAAGGGAATGCAATAGTCTAAGCATAACTGTATCACAAAGACATACTATTGGAAAGAATTCAGCAGCAATAAGGCTTTATTCAGTGTATTTCAGCCACTATATCTTTTGATGGATGTGCCCTAGCAATTCCTTCACCTCTTGCCGAGCACAAAATGCATATCTGTCATAAAGTAAATGTAATTAAATCATTTGGAAAAATGAAAATGCATAACAGACTCCAAGTAACACACAGCGAATACATGTGTTTAGCTATGTAATGATATACCCATGGGTATATGGAGAACATTCATTCTTATCAATCAAACAAGAAAAAGCTAGTAAATGTGAGATTTGGCAATGATACAATTCTTTGTTTGATGCACTTGCCAATACATAGAACATCACCTGAGTTAAAGATGACCGAAAATTGAAACTTAATTGAGTGTATCTTTCAGGATTCTCTTCAAGTGACCATAGCGCTATACTGAATTTCATAGATGAGAGAAAGCACATTTTTCTTTTAGCCTATACATTTTCAGTTCATGATCCTTTCAGTACTGTAGTGACCCCTGGAATGTGACATGCTGAGTGGAAACAAGCTCAATTGTATGCTTTGTAACAGCTAGATGTATGAACAAACATAGCTAAAGAGAGCATCTGCCAAAATGTTATTTACTCTTAAAGGGACAGCATTGTGTATATGGCATTCAATTACCTTTATTCTTTGTGTACAATATTTCTTCAAACAGAACTTGCCATAAACCTGACACTTTTGCCTGAACTATACCATCTCTTCTCCCGAGTTGGCAAGTTTACTTGTTGTTGGCAGTGCCCATGTCAGACAGCAGGCACAAAACTTAATTGAACAGTGCTTCAAGTTTGTGCATTTAACCAGCCTACTATTAGTCTAAACTTCTAAATGTAACCATATATTGAAAGACCCACTCATTTGGCAAGATCGGTTAACAAGTGGTTTTTCTCCCCCAGATATGCCTACCTTGACGGGTCAATATCTGGGCATACAGGTTGTAAGGGCAAGAACTGTGTCAACAAGCCAACACAATGCTCCCCCTCAATGGAATTGTTAAACTGCACTATTATCAGGATGATTTTTTGCCAGATATTGGGTGTGTAGGACCCAATACATGGGTTTATAAGCTGCCAACAGACCCTGTATGGATCATGTATGGTTTAAACTGGCTGTTAGAGGTGCTCTACAATGTATCAATACAGTGTTTCTAATTAATTATTTTAGAATTGTGTAACATTTCCTTTTTCACCAATCACAGCCAAAATCAAACGCATATTAACAATCTGACCAGTACAATCCAAACAGGTTTAATCAAACTACATATACAGTTTTTTGAAAAAAAATGCAGTTTTTAAATAATCCCATACTTTGTCAAATGGCTACTTTCACTGAGGAAGTCCATACTGTGACTATAACATGCAAATGAGTTCACAAGCATGCTCAGATTGTAGCACTGCCCTGAGTATTCTACCCAGCATGCTTAGTTTTAGTAAACGCCTCCACTAGAAGTATCACGAGATTTCCCTACCTTATCCCCTGCTGGTGATGTCATTATGCAAATGAAGGGCACACAGAAGGTGGCAGCACTACTGAACAGCAGCTAACAGAAATTTGGCGGATTTGAAAATAGCTTTTAGCTGAGCATGTGTGAGATTTCAGAGCTGCAGTTGGCTGTGAAAATATAGGTAGGAGGAGTCAGTGAAATCCAAGATGCCTGCCTCAGCTAGAACTGCAGTTGAGATAGGGGAGATTTTGCAGAAGGTATAGTGAGCTGATGATTTACATTATGCAAACAATTCTAGCTGTTTTCTTGAATTTTCACAATTGATAGATTTAGTTGATGAATTTGTTATTTTTGGCCCTGCAGAGCAGAATTCCTGAGTTTCATTAATTACATGATGTATTTTCCACTGGTGTTTTTCAACTGGGGCACAATCAGCAAGAGCAGTTACTACCATGTCCCCTTCATTTGCATGGGAAATTCCAAAACCATTATTGGTGCCTTTTAGCCCAAAATCCCCCTAATAGTGGCCATACACTGAGAGATTCGCTCTTTTGGCGATGTCGCCAAACGAGCGGATCTCTCTCCGATATGCCCACCTTGAGGTGGGTGATATTGGGCTGATCCGATCATTAGGCGATCGGGGGACCGCATCAACGAACAGATGCGGCCGTGATCCTACGGGATTTTTAATCCTGACTGATCGACATCTGGCCGACATCCGGCCATATATCGATTGGTGAAGCCCGTCGGAGGGCCCCACTCACGGGACGATAAGCTGCCGACTCAGTCTGTTTATCGGCCCGTGTATAGCCACCTTAACTTATGATCAGCAAGATCATGGGTTTTTAAGTCAAATGAATGGGATGCAGCAGTAGAAATTGCCAGGCACTTCACCACAGATTAAACAAAAGCTGGCAAAGAATGTGTGACACAGCCAAAGGGTTCCTGATTCTGCAGTGATATAAGCACTGGGTTGTTAAAGGGTTGTTCACCTTTAAATTTACATTTAGCATGACATATATTCTAAGACAAGTGCCAGGACAAGTTGCTCCCCACCATTCGTGCAGATGATGCGCAAGTACGCATGCACGGAAGAGCAGAGGTAGCGTAAGTGCGCATGCTCAAAAGAGCTGTGTCGGCGTAAGTGCACATGCGTGAAAGAGCCGAGGCGTCGGAAGCGTGCATGCGTCGAACAGAAGCTGCTGTTTAAGGGCACAAGGGTCCAAACTAGGGGATGGCATCAGAAGAGGTATGTGCCGGCGCCCCTCTGCCGTTGCGCCCTAGGCACGTGCCTCTCCTGCCTACCCCTAGTTCCGTCCCTGTCTAAGACAGGAATTTCAGCAGCTATCTGGTTGCTAGGGTGCAGTTTAACCCTAGCAACCAGTCAGCAATTTTAGTGAGTGGCTGTAATAGGAATAGGAAAGGGCCTGAATATAAAGAAAAGTGATACATAGATACCAATAAAACTGTAGCCTCAAAGAGCAACAGTTTTTTATTGATGGGGTCAGCAACATTTGACAGCTTGCTAATTGTGACTTTGCTATTTCCCATATGATCCGGAACATTTGAATCTGTTCAAGGATAAAACTGGTGCCCTCTTTCAGTACAGCAGTTAAAGACCCGTAGTGTTGCCAGCTCCTAGCTACAACAAACAATGAGTTCATTACACTTTCTGTTTTCAAGTAAAATGTACTTGTTTATATGTCCATTCTATTGGGAGGCTATAATACTTTTAATACTTGTGCAGAATCCAAATATTTACTTTTTTTGCTTACAGCTTAATGACTTCTTAAAGGAATGTTCAGTCTAAATAAAAACTGGGTAAATAGATAGTCTGTGCAAAATAAAAAAATGTTTTAGCCAAAATGTAATGTATAAAGGCTGGAGTGACTGGTTCTGTTCTGTTAGACATCCAGTCACTCCACTCCATTTTTGCCTAACTAACTATATTAGAAACATGTTTTATTTTGCACTGCCTATCTATTTACCCAATTTTTAATTTTACACTAGACTGTTCTTTTACAGGAAACTTGTTGCAAATAACTTCATGCTAATAGTAACTTTTATTCACCAAGTAGCCCATCTGATACAGTTTCAACTGGCTGTTACAATTTGTGACTGACAATAAATGAATCATTTTAAACACTGCCAATCGTTTATGAGTTGCTGTTCTGCAAATCTCCATTAAATCCCCTCCAGCAGGCTGTCTGAAGCAGTTCAGTAAATGAACTATAGTAATAATAAACTACAATGTGCAAGCCATTAGCCGGATAGTGCCTCACCCTTGTGATTGCAGTAACACCTTTTCATTTGACCTGGGATTATTCTCACCTTTTAATGAGTAAATCGACAGCAAGGGAACCTCTAGCAGGACTAAACCATGTGATTGGAGCATCTTCAAAATCAATATTTCACAGCCCTGCAATCAATGGTATAAAAGCTAGATTTATCATTCCACCTCCAGGAATTATTTTGCTAGATACAAACTGTATCCTAACACTCCACATGTACCCACCGATAAGAGCCAAAGGAGCCCAAACACTGTCCTCTGACCTTCATGATTCACCCCCCCAAAAAAAGTCCTCCAGCAAATGTATGCATATAGTATCAAGTAAACCCGCACCTACCATCCATAATAATAGTATAATTGGTTCTAACCTTAGAAAAGTGTTAACAGAAGCCAGAGCACGGTTATAAAATGGTTACCCTAATGATGTGATTCCTCTCTCTCCACCAGGGTGGGCTCTGGAAGTGAGTGGAGTCAAGTGACAGCCCTGGACACATGTGACCCTGACAATCAGTGATCATAACAGTGGTCAGACCTTGGCTCAGGACTCATCCTAAGAGAGTTCCATTTGTCAGCATGCCTAAAGGCGACCCCAATGCACAAGTACAATGAATAATGGAGCAAGCTAATTCTATATCCTTGCAGCACAGTCACATTGCTTTTGTATGTATACTAGGGATGCACCGAATCCCGAATTCTTCCCAAAAGATTAGGCCAAATACCGAACCGAATCTGAACCCTAATTTGCATATGCAAATTGTGTGTGAGAAGGGAAACACATTTTTTACTTTCTTGTTTTATGCCAAAAAAATCACGTGATTTCCCTTCCTGGTCCTAATTTGCATAGGCAAATTAGGATTCAGATTCGGTTTGGCCAGGCAGAAGGATTCGGCCGAATCCTAATCCTGCTGAAAATGGCTGAATCCTGGCAGAATCCCGGACCAAATACTGGATTTGTTGCATCCCTAATGTATACAAGCACAGGCTGAAACCACTACACATAACCTCTTTATTTGTTCTTGTCTTGTGGAGTATTGTAGGTTGCAAAGAAAAAACTATTATTACACACATTAATAAAATGACAACACATTCCACAGCCCTGTAACAATACAAGGGTATATACCTTAACCACACAAACTACATACAAAAACACAACGGCTAACTCATAAGAAGTAAATAGGGCCCAAAGCATTTCAACCATATCCACAAAGCTGTTTTCTTTTTCTTTCTATCATTATTATGCAATAGCAGAATTTCTAAAATCCTTAAAGCAGAAGTAGGGTCAGAAAGAGGTGGCTCTGGGATTAGCAGTTAACAATAACTGCACATTTCCTCCACACAACCTACTTTTATTTCCACATTAACACATGAATAAAACCTGAAAATATCCTGCGAGCTAGTGTTCTGGACTGGCCTCACTACCACTCACAAGCAGCACAGCCATAACAAACACACACACACTGCAGATAGATGGGGAAGGATACAGATGGGGCAGATTCCAGCGTTCACTTGCTACAGACAATAATATCGCTACTCACCTTCACGGGCTTCCTCCCCGCGGCTGCAGTTGCTGCAAATGTGCTTGATCTCTTTGCCTATGTGACAGTGGATG
>CM044442.1:80370058-80423042 GCA_024363595.1 Xenopus borealis | reverse complement strand
ACACACACACACACACACACACACACTGTCAGGCAGGGGGAGGAGAGCAGCCAGAATCTTACTGACCTCTGTGGAAACTGCTCCTGCCAATCCTAACAGCAGCACATCCCACTCTCCATGAGACTTTTCTAGGAATTCAGTCTTTTACCTGCTGCTGCCAAATTCTTAGCCAGAAATCAATAGCGCAGACAGCTCCAACCCCCCTCGTGCTAATAATATTCCTTTCTTCTTCCCTTCATTCCCGGCTAACCCGCCGCGTCCGCCCACTCTACACTGACAAACGGAACATTTCTGGAGATATTTTAGTTTTCTTGGTTAATCCCCTGATCATTTCCTTTTCTTGGCACCACGCTGCCTCCTTCCCATGGCGGCGCTCACGCATTAACCCTCTCGCTGCATCCAGAACACAAGCGCTGCTGTCCGGCGATATTCTGAATTTAAACAAGCAACGTGGTGTGTAAAAGCAGGGCTATATACCTCACAAAATACATACACACGCTGCTATTATTTTCAAGGGGTTTCCACTGTTTACAGTTCCTTGACTTGAGTTTTTTATACGTTTTTAGCCCTCCTCCATGGAAACAAACAGCCAGCAGTTTGCTCCTGAAGCGCAAGGGCAATCCCAAGGTCACAAGGATAGGGCAAGAGCAATATATTCCCCTGACACTCAAACAACCCCCAACACTGATCTTTAAATAAAAATGCTGACTAAAGATGACCAATAAAAGCTGCCCTCTTGTTGAACCAGGGTCAGACTAGGCAGAGCCTTATTGGACCCTGTATGTGGCCCATTGACAGGTCTACCTGGGCTAGGGTTGCCACCTTTTCTGGAAAAAAATAATCTTTTTTCCCTATTAATAACATTAGGGTCAACCATAATTTTTACTGGCCAGTTGGCAACCAGGCCTGGACTGGCAATCTGTGGGTTCACAAATGCCGATGGGCTGCTTACTTTAAAATGTAAATTAGCTGCTCACCTAAAAATGCTAATTAGGTATCTATTTAATATGTAAATGAGCGAATCACTTTACAAATGTAAATGAGCTGTCCATAAGGGCTCATACACACGGGCGTTTTTGACCTGCGCTCCCCTGCATTGCGTTTGGCTGCGTTCAGCCACAGGGGAGCGCAGGTCTAGACGCACCTCATTTTGTTCAATGAGGTTGTACCCACGAGACGCGTTTAAGTGCCGAACGCAGATTCAGACGCAACATGCTGCATTTTTCCTGCGTTCGGCGCTTACGTGCGTTCGTGTGAGTACAGCCCCATTGAAAATAATTGAGTGCGTCTATACCTGCGCTCCCCTGCGTTTGAACGCAGCAAAATGCAACGCAGGGGAGCGCAGGTAAAAACGCCCGTGTGTAGGAGCCCTAATAGCTAGCCACAGCTAAGCTGATGCCTGCATTTGTTAGTACTCATACCTGTACTGGCATATAGGAGGAACCAGGAATTCTGACCAACTTCAGTTAGTATTATTAAAGTTGCTTGCTATATACCCAATCTCTTCTGCTTATGATGGGTATGTTGGCAAATGGAGGATCCGTGATCAGAACAATCACTTCAGCCTGTATATGGCAAATTGTGATATGTAGCATTAATTGCAATGAGACAATTAATACAATTATCCCACACTTTGGCCCTGTGACACACATGGTTATTAAAGTCCTCTTATCTGCCAGGGTGCATGGTCTGGCTGCGGGCATACAAAGGAAAATTTAGAATATAATGTAAATATAGGGCCACTAATCCATCAGATAGAACAGTTGTGATAGAAACAAGGGGGAAATATATGTTTTAAGGGCCAGTTCCAGCACATAGGGTGAATAATATTTAGGGATGCACTGAATCCACTATTTTGGATTTGGCCGAACCCCCGAATCCTTCCTGAAAGATTTGGCCAAATACTGAACCCTCATTTGCATATGTAAATTATGGGTGGGAAGGGGAAAATATTTTTTACTTCCTTGTTTTGTGCCAAAAAGTCACGTGATTTCACTCTCTGGTCCTAATTTGAATATGCAAATTATTTGGATTCGGTTTGGCCAGGCACAAGGATTTGGCCGAATCCGAATCCTGCTGAAAAAGGCCGAATCCTGAACCCAATCCTGGATTCGGTGCATCCCTAATAATATTGCTGGGAATTATATGGTACTGTACTCTTAAAATATCTAATTATTAACACTAGTTCTAGTTAACCTTGGGGTTTCAAATATATTCTGCTTTGCATGTGCGTAAATACATGGGTTGCTTTGATACTTTTGCCAGGGCTGCTCCCAGTCCGGCCCTGGTGGCAACCCTAGTGTGGCATGTGTGCAAGGTGCCTGTAGGTGTCACTATGCACATGCATATACTGTGCATACACTGTGCTTTCTATACTGTTTAAAAGGAGTAGAAGTTCCTGTTGAAGTGTAATGGCTGCATGAACCTACTAATAAAGCACTGTTATACTCTGCTAATCCTCGGTTACCAAAACATAACAAATTGGCAATGAGGTGTCTCTTCTACCTCTGCAGCAGCGTGCAGCTTTTCTTCCAAACCCTGGGGAGCCTAATTTACTTTTTGGATCCATATGTTTCAAAATTACATTATCGCTGCTGACCAAGGGGAGATTTCTGCTGCTAGAAAGCACGCTTTACTTATTCACAGCCTGGGAGCAGCGGGACAGCGTATATTCTATACATTGCCATATCCTGATGAGATTTATGATACTGCTCTTACTGCTATAAAGATTTTTTTTGTGCCAAGAGTAAATGTGGTTGCTGAAAGATATAAATTCCACCAATGTGGACAACGTAGTGGCAAATCCACAGAACAATTTATAGCAACTTTGAGAGAGCTGGTTGTTACCTGTGAGTTTTGGAAGAGACCAAATAATGGAAAAAACAAAGTCACCTCGCATTAGAGAGAGAAACTGCTCATAGAGCAGGATTTAACCCTTGCAAAGGATATTACAGCAGTGTCAGAGGCTAAACCTTTCAGTCAGGGAACTGCTGGGAATGTACAGACTGTGAATCCAGCACTGGGGCCTAATCATGCACAGTCACAGGCAAAATACAGTGCTAAGGAAAGGGATTCACCTACACTGAAAAAACGTGCAGCAAATACAAATAAAAAATACTGCTTCCGCTGTGATTCAACACAACACACTGCAAATTATGCTACATGTCCTGCAAAAGCTGTACAGTGTCGCAAATGCAAAAAAGTTTTGCTAAGTTCTGCTAAAGATGTTCATTAAAGGAAAACTATACCCTGAAAATGAATTTTTGAGCAACAGATAGTTTATATCAAATCAAGTGACATATTAAAGAATCTTACCTACCTGGTATATATATTTAAGTAAATATTGCCCTTTTACATCTCTTGCCTTGAACCACCATTTCGTGATGGTCTGTGTGCTGTCTCAGAGATCACCTGACCAGAAATATTTAAAATCTAACTGTAAAGGGAAGAAGTGTTGAAGCAAAAGACAGAACTCTGTCTGTTAATTGGCTCGTGTGACCTAACTTTATAGTTTGTTTGGTATGTTTGTGTGCACCGTTGGATCCTAGGATCCCAGGAGGCTGTCCTTATTTTTTAAAATGGCTATTTTCTATTTATGATTACCCAATGGCACATACTACTAAAAAGTGAATTATTATGAAAATGGTTTATTTACATGAAGCAGGGTTTTACATATGAGTTGTTTTAGGCAATATCTGTTTATATAGACCTACATTGTTCGGGGGGTATAGTTTTCCTTTAAGTCACTGCTTTGAATGTTACGGTACTAAGTGTGGCTAAAGCTGATACATTTATTCTAGACAAGTTTATATGCACTGTGTCAATACTGCTTCTGCTGACAAGGGACACTCCATTAACCTGATGCTTGATACAGGTTCAGCTGTTTCTAGACTACCAAAAGATATCTTCTTGAAATACTTTTCAAAAGATCCGCTTGTAGCCCCTGCACTGAGACTGTCAGTTACTTGAAGGATCCAATCCCTGTGCTTGGTTGCTTGCCAGTGACTGTACAGTTTGAATCAAATACTGCAAAATGTGACTTTACATTGTGAATAAGGGTACTGCTATACTTGGCAGGGATCTCTTTGCTGCATTAAACCTACCTAGTTGATCATCTCATTACTACAGCACCAGTGCCTGCCACACAGACATTGTCCAAAATTTCACCACAAAGCAACACTTCACTGGGTTGTGCAAAGAACTTTGTACAAAAAGTTAAGCTGAGATGTAAAACCAGTATGCCAGAAATTGAGGATATTGCCCTACTCTATAAGGGAGGCTGTCTCACAGGAACTAAAGAAACTAGTAGAGCCAGATGTGATTGAAAATTCTGAATCCTCCGAATGGGCTTCACCAATTGTAACAATGAAGAAAACTGGATGCATCTGATTTGTGTGTTGATCTCCTTGAACCTAATAAAGCAGTTGTTATGGATAATCACCCTTTGCCACACATATATGAAATATTTTCAGAAATCCGAGGAACAAAATTTTTTTCCACCTTGGATCTTCAGAGTGCTTATCAAGTATTACTGCATGAGGAAAGCAGAGACCTCACTACATTTGTCACCCATGATGGGTTGTTTCGGTTCAAGCCTGTACCTTATGGACTGGCTTCAGTACACATACTTGGTGTACAATGCTACTTGGTTTATATAACTGTCTGCACTCCAACTATGGATCTTCTTGACAAGTTCTAAAATGCATTGATACTACAGAACTGAAACTGAACCTTTCCAAATGCCACTTCAGAAAAACCCAGCTTTCATTTCTGGGTCATATAATTTCACAAGAGGGATTACTGCCTGAACATATCAACGCTGTTACACAAGCACCTACGGACTACGGACCACAGTTTGTCTCATCTGAGTTTAACATTTTTCTGAGAGAGGAATATTGTGCATGGAAAATCTTCAGTGTATTACCCACAGGGAAATGGAGAAATCGAGCAATTCAATCAAAGTCTGAAAGAAGCACTACAGACAGAAAAGCTTACTGGGAAATCTTGGAAAGTAGTTACAACAGAGTTCCTACAAAACTACAGAGCAACGTGCCATGCAGCAACCCAAGCATCTCCAGCTGAATTATTACATGGCAGACAGATGTGTACTAAGTTACATGTTGGAGACATCAAACATCCACCAAATACATTTCCTACAAAATCATCTACTGCTGACATTGTCAAATGTCAACAAGCCAAATGCAAGGCTTATACTAACAGAAAGCGAGGTGCAAAAGAAGTGCACTTTCAGCCTGGATCCTTAGTCAGAATTAGAAACTAGTACTGAAACAAGGACAATTTAAATTTACTACACCATTTAAAGTGAGACGCCAGTGACGACCATACACATATGAACTGTCCAATGGATGCATATGGAATGCAAGTCATCTTGCTGCTGCTAGCTATGACTTTGGAGAAGCTCCATTTGATGAAGAACATTTCCCTTTTCCTGATGCCAACTGCAATAGGCCTGAAGAAAGTGAACCTATGAGGCTTACTGAGAGAATCAGAAGACTACCTGCATGTACCAAGGACTATGTGTTGTGAAGAATGCATAATATTGTTTTATGGTTTCTGTTTATTACATTTACCCAAATGTTTTCCTACTATAGGGGGGGATATGTCATGTTTGTTCAAGGTGTCTGTAGGTGTCACTGTGCACAAGAGTATACTGTGCATACACTATATTTCTATAATGCTTAAAAGGATAAGTGTCAAGTTACTGTTGAAGTGTAATAGCTGCATGAACCTGCTAATAAAGCACTGTTATACTCTGCTAATCCTCAGCTACCAAAACATAACAAATTGGAGATGAAATGTCTCTTCTCCCTCTGCAGCAGCCTGCAGCTTTTATTCCAAACCCTGGTGAGCCTATTTTACTTTTTGAAGCCATATGGGCGTAATATTGGGCAGATATGCAACAACAGGGAAAATGAGAGAATTGGCAGGGGAATAGGAAAATCTGATCTTTTTGTGGCATAACAAAAGCAGTGCCCCCTTGCAAAATTGCCACAGAAGAAGCTCACCCTGTGGGGTCTGCTTTCTTTATAGTTAGTGCAAATACACTGGCACACACGGCTAGTTCAAGCAGGGTATAACCCTTGTAAGTTATACAAATATTCAAAGCACCAAGGAGCCTGGGTATAAAGTAAAAAAATCCAAAAATCCATTAAAAATCACAGCAGCTCTGAATGTCGAACAGGGGCTGCAAGCTTAATGCGTTTCGTGGCTTTGCGTGTTTATTGACAAACCATGCAATGACAATGCTTGACAAAGGGGCACAAGTCCTGAAACGTTGCATGGTTTGTCAATAAACATGCAAGAGTTATACCCTGCTTGAACCAGCCGTGTGTGCCAGTGTATTTGCAGTATCATTGTTCTTGGAGGGTGCCGATCCCTCTAACACTGTGCACCTGGTGAATATCTAATTGAAGGCCAGGGTGTGCGGGTGTCGTTTAGTATCCATTCTTTATAGTTAGGCCACTACCCAGACTGCATCAGCCTGCTGATATAATTCTTGTCCAGTTGGCCTCCATAGGCTCTACTGTATAATCTGTCTGCATTTTGTTCAGTGTAATAAAAACTGGGTAAATAAATAGGCTGTGCAAAATAAAAAAAAATGTTTCTAATATAGTTAGTTAGCCATACATGTAATATATATAGGGGCTGGAGTGAATGGATGTGTAACATAATAGCCAGAATACTAATTCCTGCTTTTCATCTCTCTTGCTTTCCACTGATTGGTTACCCTGGTTACTAAGTAGTAACCAATCAGTGAGTTTGGGGGGGGCACATGTGCCCTAACTGTTACTTTTGAATCTGAGCTGAATGCTGAAGATCAATTGCAAACTCACTGAACAGTTATGTCACATATGGCCCCCCTTCAGGTTGCTGACTAACTCAGAGTTGAGAGAGCTGAAAAACAGGAAGTAGTGTTCTATTATGTTAGACATGCAGTCACTCCAGCCTTTATACATTACAATTTTGACTAACTAACTATATTAGAAACATGTTTTTTTTATCTTGTACATCCTATCTATTTACCCAGTTTTTATTTTTACACTGAACTTAAATTACAGGCACCTATTGAAACCACACCCTGCATGGCTAGTTAGCAATTAAATTAGGTGCAGGCTACATGGCTCCACAAAAATAATTTCAGTCTGCAGCATGCATCTAAACAAATTTCTAATTAGCCATGCAGGATGTGATTTCAATTAGTGGCCTGTATTAAAGGGATGAGGCGCCAACCCTAGGCTCAGGTGACCACTTTAAGAATGTATGTTGTCACCTTGCTTGTACTATAACTCCTGCACAAGTGATCAGTGCTCACTCCAATTCCTCTTATCTCTCTTATTGGTATTTGTAAACACTGGGCAGTAACCCATTGCAACCAGCCAGTGATTAGCTTTTTTCAGTCAGCTGCAGATTAAACAATGAAAGCAATCATCTGATTGGGTTACTATCTATGGGTTACTGCTCAGGAACAAATTTGCCCAGTGTTTATATATGAGCCCTGCTAAGATGTACCCCCACCTCCCTTGACAGACGGGGAGATTTGTCACCCACAGCTATTTATGATCAACTACGGGCAACAAATCTCCTGAAAATGTCTGGTACTATGACCAACACTAAGGTGCACATTTACTAAATTCACATGAAGGATTCGAAGTTCGATCGAATTTTCAAAAAGTTTCTAATTCGATTTTTATTATGTTTTTGAAGACCACTTCGACCAGTGAAAATTCGATCGAATCGAATGATTCAAATAAAAATCTATTCAAATATTCGACAGTCAAAGTACTTCCACTTTAAATTTTTATTCGACTGCCTAGTTCGCCAGTTTCAACCTACCGAATTGGATTTAAAAAATTTTGATCGAATAAAAAAATCTGATCGAATGTTTAAAATTGTTCGAATCGATTTATTTGAACAATTTTATCGATCAATTGAATTTTTATATTCGATTGTTCGACCAATCGAACTGCGGTAAAAATCCTTCAAATTCCAATTAGAATTTGGAGAATTTTTATTCCATAACTATTCAATTTCGGGCGACTTACTGATATGTGGGTTATAATACCAGCAATTTCAATTATTTCAAATAGAGAGGCATTTTCGGAAGATTTGTCACCCACAAACGTTTATAAATAATCATTTATGGTATACACCCACAACCCCATCACAAGCATTGATACCAGAGCATAACAATAACACATTCTAACATAACGACAACAGTACTGCACACATTAATCACACTAGAAAACAAGATGAAGCTTCAGCTCTGTTGTTGCAATAGAAATGGTCAATAACATTTACAGCTGACTGTACAAAAAAAGAACCCTGCAAATCTAAAAGTCTTTATTAGCTGGATATAGAATGCCACACTTTTGTAGGCATTTTACAGTGCTGCGTACATATGTAACAATATATTAATAACAATATACTTTAGGTGAGACTTCACACTAGCATCCAAGTTTGCAATTATGCTGACTGTCCATGCAGACCTGACATTACATAGTTACTATACCAAATATACCAGTTTAAATAGTAGGCATTATGGCAGTGTCACACACCAAGGGGCAAATTTACTATTATTCCCCAAAATAAATTTGTTTCTATTCGATATTCGATTAGCATTCGATTTTCGAATGTTAATCGAATAGTTCTAGGCTACCTTTTATTCGATATTCGATCATTCGACGATCGAATACAAATTTATTCGATCAGTCGAATAAATCATTCGACTGAACGAATAAATAATTTGAATGATTTGAACGAATCCTATTCGATCAGGACTGATCTGCCGAAGTAGGCAATCGAATAAACTTTAAAATTGAAATCCTTCGCTGGTCGAATGATCGAATATTCGTCCATTCGACTCTATTCGAATGTATTCGATCGTTCGACCATTCCCTATTTGATGATCGAATATGCCAAAATTCACATATTCGACCAAACGAATAAATCCTACGTTTGAAATTCGATCAAATTAGTTCGAACTTCGAATCCTTCATGTGAATATAGTAAATCGGCCCCCAAACTTTCATAACCAAAATCTTCTTAGGGCAAAATCTTAAAATGCAATGACAGCCACCCCCTTATGGTATGTATGGGAATCACAGGCAATTCAATTAAATAAATAGAAGGTAACATGGTAACAGGTTCAAACAAGAACCCAAACGCTGAATCTCACACTAGGGGAGGGGGCTCTGATGACTGGGAGCTGATGGGAATAGCACAAACCGTTCTTGCTACCCCAACCAGAAGGATACAAAAGACTTTTCAAAGGTATAAAAAAAGCACTTGAGTTTAGCAGGCATGAAAAATTCTCTCAATATTAAAATCCATATTTTATTATCTGATGATTAAATAGAGAGAGAGAGAGAGAGGCAAGGAGAGGTCACAATACAGCCAACGAGGCCATAAACAGGCCTATAAAAGTTGCAGACAATCAACAGCTTATTAGTCCATGTATGGGACCACTGGTCCCACCAAACTAGTATCTGGCCAAGAATTGTGCAAACTATTAGATCAGTTCTATTTAACTCAGTTTATAGTTTGCATATCTTGGAAAGCCTTACTAAAAATATGCCCTAACATGGTTTCCAACAATGTAACTTTCAAGTTAACTTTAAGGATATTGTAGAAGGGCCAATTCTAAGAAACTTTTCAGTTGGTCTTCATTATTTATTTTTCATAGTATTTTAATGATTTGCAATTTCCTTCTGTTTCTTTGCAGCTTTAAAATAGAGGTCACTGACACCATCTAAAAACATATGCTACTTTTTATTACTTATCATTCTATTCAGACCATCTCCTATTCATATTCCAGTCTCTTATTCAAATCAATGCAAGGATGCCAGGGTAATTTGTACCATAGAAACCAAATTGCTGACACTGCAAATTAGAGAGCTGCTGAATAAAAAGCTAAATAACTCAATAACCACACACAATAAGAAATGAAAAACAATTGCAAATTGTCTCAGAATATCTCTCTCTTCATTATGCTAAACGTTAACTCAAAGGTGAACAACTCCTTTAATTCAAGGAAAAAGGTGTATTTGTCTGTTGAAATTGGCGCTATTGTGTTGTGTGAATGTGATAAGAACCTAAGATTGCAAGCTCCGCTGGGTCAGGAACTGATTAACAAGCTGCTCAATGGGCTGTATAAATTTGACAGTGCTACATAAATAAAGCCAAAAGACTAAAATAGCCCACTTCATGTTATCAAAGTGATAAATCTTCCAACTAAATACCTTTTTTATTTAGAACATGTTAATCATACAGTATATGTGGCCATTGCAGAAACTGTTTTTTGCATATGATATTATTTTTTATGGTTTCCTAAATCCTTTTGCATCCAATGCATTTTTGGAACACAATACAATGTATAAGTTTAAAAAAAGTCTTTGAACAGTCCAACAGAGTTTTAAAGTCCATCTGGATGTGTGTCCTTTAATAAATTATTATACTAATACTTATCATTTATTTCAGTAATGAACTATGGGGGGGTGGTTAAATGCTGATGTGGATAGGAATAATCTCTGTAAAGCTCTGTGAAATAGGTTAGCACTATATTATTAGGTAGTAATAATAATGCCAACAATATTAAGGCTTATTAGTTCAATTCCATAATGCACACATGGCATTTCAAGAAAGGTTTAAAGGGATATTTTCACTTTGCTGGGTAACGTATCCCAGTACTGTACTTCAATAGTGTAACACACAAAGGAATAACTGTTATCAGGAAGATGAATCATGCAGCAGTTCCACTATTGTTTTGGTATTTTAACTAATTTAATTTACTATGCACAAAGTACTTAAGGGGAACATGGAAAGAATGTAAACAATGCACTGTAAATAATTTCCATATGTCATAATGGTACTTGCATATGCTAAGGTGCAAGCCATTATTTTGGATAGAAAATTGAAGCTACACAAAAACATACACAATGGAACTTAGAATTGATTAATACTATTTCTAAAACTGATGTTGTGCAGAAAGGTGTGTTTTACCTTTGCTTCAAAGGCAAAGGCGGCCAGTCTATCTGCAAAATTACAGTATGCACCTGTTTAGCTAAAACTAGTTATAAAACATAGGTATAGATTCCCTGTGCCTTGCAGCAAGTCAGTGGAAAAAATTGGTGCTTTTCTGAATTATTATTATGGACTTTTAGGGTAAGGACATTCAGAGCATACAAAAGACAAAAATGAAAAAGAACATTTCTGTATTGTGTTAATAGGTTAACACATTTGCTACACTTGACAAAATACTGGTCAAACGCAATTAAGTACCACTCGTGCTTTTTTTTTCTAACCTACATGCAGGGTCGAAGAGGAGCTTTGGGGGCCCACTGGAGCTACAAACTAAGGGCCCTCCTTGCAGTCCCCGAGGACCCCCTCCCGACCTCCGATTCCCTGGTCTGCGAAAAGCACACATGGACACTATGGACATGCATGGGCTAACACTGTTCGCAGGTTTATATCTTTATGCGGCAGCCAGGGGAGCAGGTCATGCACCGAAAGCTCAAACAGAATTATCACTGTTATGTTGAACATATTTTTTTCTTCAGAGTATTCAGAACAGAAGTGGTGAGGAAGTCTCAAAACTTTTGGTCTCCTCTCACCTTACCACCTGCCCGCTTGATCCTATTCCTTCAAAACTTCTCCGCAACACCAATCCTTATCTAGTCAAAGCCTTAACTCATCTATTTAATCTCTCGCTCTCAACTGGACTATTTCCGTCTCAACTAAAACATGCTCTTGTCACCCCCATTCTGAAAAAACCCTCTCTTGACCCCTTAAATCTTGACAACCTCAGACCTATCTCTCTGCTACCTTTCATCTCTAAACTACTAGAGAGCCTAGTCTACAACTGATTAACCTCATTCCTCTCTGACAATAACCTGCTGGACCCCGTACAATCTGTTTTTAAACCACTCCATTGAAACTGCTCTGACCCGTCTAACTAATGACCTTTTAACAGCTAAAGCCAAAAAAAATTTCTCACTACTAATACTGCTTGATCACCCTCTCCTCCTCCAGACCCTCAAAACATCGCTTGGCCTTCGTGACACAGCCCTGTCCTGGTTTTCTTCTTACCTCACCAATCGTTCCTTCAGTGTCTCCTACAATGGAGTAGCATCTTCCCCCCTACCTCTCTCTGTCGGGGTTCCTCAAGGCTCTGTCCTGGGACCCTTATTATTTTTTCTATATACAGTACTTCCTCCCTCGGCAAATTAACTAACACCAGTAAGATCCCGGAAGTATACATCGTAGTTAACAATTCCACTATCACCCCGTCTCCCCAGGCCCGGTGCCTTGGGGTTATCCTAGATTCTGCCCTGACATTCACTCCTCATATCCAGTCACTTGTTAAATCATGTCACTTCCACCTAAGGAACATATCCAAAATATGATCATTTATCACCCAAGATGCTACCAAAATTCTTATTCACTCTCTTGTCATATCACATCTAGACTATTGTAACTCTCTTTTAATTGGCCTTCCCCTCCAGAAACTGTCACCTCTCCAGTCCATAATGAACACTGCTGCTAGGCTTATACACCTCAGCAACCGCTCTTCCTCTGCCATGCCATTCTGCCAATCCCTGCACTGGCTTCCACTGCCCTTCAGAATTAAATTCAAATTAATGACCCTGATATTCAAAGCACTTCATAACTCTGCCCCTCCCTACATCTCTGAACTAATCTCCATATACTCACCCAACCACTTACTACGCTACTCTACTGACCTGCTACTCAACTCTTCTCTCACTACCTCCTCACATGCTCGCATTCAAGACTTTGTAAGGGCTGCACCCCTCCTCTGGAATTCTCTGCTATGGTCTGTCCGACTTTCTCGGAATCTTTCAGCTTTCAAGAAATCTCCTAAAACCTACTTTTTTAGAGAAGTCTACCCTCACTCACTCTTAACTACACAATGCAATACTGCTTACAGTACTACATCTCTCACCTTCTTAACTTGCCCACTCCCACACCTTGTGTATCATTCCCTTCCCTTTAGATTGTAAGCTTTTTCTTCCTCACCTTCTGTACCGGTATTTATTGTGATGTATGTAACTCCATATTTATTGTGATGTATGTAACTCCTTATGTTCTATGTATGTAATTCATGTGATTTAGTTGTATAATCACATTCACTTTACAGCGCTACAAAATAAGTTGGCGCTATAGAAATACATGTTAATAATAATAAAGAAGTGGGATTATACAAACCTTCATTATTTGGTCCCATCTGTTCATTAAAATAGGCTGATAAGTACAACAAAATGACATCCCTTTTTACTGTACATTTCTTAAAATGATCATAATGATTAAATATCCTTAAATAGTGTGTGTTTAAAGTGGACCATCCGCCTACTATATATACAGTATATATGTGTAGGGACACGTAGGGTTAATTCTCCTCGGCCTGAGGTAGAAACCCTGTTTGGGACTTTCAGTACAGGGTTTCCTAAGGTTTTCCTAAGGGACTGAGTCTTTGTATTGGTGCAGCATGGCTGATTCCAAAGGGAGTCACAATGTTTCTCTGCTGCACCACTATGAAAGGAGATGCCATGTGCTCAGCCAGCCATGGCAGATTTCAGTTTTTCAGTATTACAGTTATTGCTGGAGGATTTCTGCTTTCACTTTCATAGTGACTTGGAGAGTCTGGAGCCATGAGGATTTTTTCACTTTGGATCTGTGTGAGCCTGTCAGCTCTATTTGAGCCCTGTGTGAGTCTGCCTGGGAGGGCGCAGGAATAGGATTTTCAATGTCCCTGTTGGGTCAAATGTTTTTTGTGTGCCTGCCACATTGGATCAGCACTTTGTCCAGTTGTCTGCCAAGGAGTAGCAGGACTTTGCCTGGCAAGGAGGGCCAGGATTTGGAATGCATGATATAATGTTAAAGTGTTTTACTTCCCCTTTAAATTGCACTTATTTTATATAAAGTTGTTATACAGAATAGTGTGAGTGTGTTGGATATTTCCTAATGGGACCATCCACAGGTGTATCCGCGGATCCCATTAGTTGGAGGCACTGTCAGAGAAGAAGTTTCCCAGTACCCTTTCACCTAGCAAAGGGGACTCACCTGTAAGTGGTAATTGGTGTGATGTATAACCTTTGGGCACAGGGGATGGCCAAAAAGTGTTTTTATATTTATGTGTGTGTGTGTGTTTAAAGTGTGTATCTTTCTATCCTGTACCTACAATTTCTTATTTATACAAAAGGCTTTTGTTGTCTAGGGAACCATAAAAGACGTCTGTCCCTTGTTTAGCTCCCTGGTTCTAAGTTTTAAAACCACTGTATTCTGCAAAACATATCTGGTATTTGCTGTATAAACATGTCCCCTATTGCCCTTTTTAAACTTGAATGGCTGCCCCATGCCTACAAACCTCATATATGCTGCATCTAAATTAACAACCCCCTTGGGTTTTACTAGGTTTTCAGGAGAACCTTGGCAAATGGTCAAATCCATAACTATGCATTCAGAGCAAAACAAGCTTGGCCAAGGTGCAGTCCCAGGTGGCACTGCAGAATACCACATTAACAGGGTAACAACTGTAGCTGTGCACTTAAGAAAATCAGCTATATTATTTTCCATCAAACTATACTAAAAAGTTTAAATATCAAGTAACATACAGTCTATGCTTATACACTACCTTACCCTGTGAGTATTAAGGGTTATGAGACAGGGTTATGCAGAAAAAACAAAGCAGAAATAATCTAATCCAGTCAGTTGATCAGTGAAATTGCATTTAGAACCAAACATTTGACTCAATGCAGGTTCCTGTGCAAGGCTTAGCTTGAGTTTTTGCTTTTCCTTTATGTGGCGTAGCAGTTATTTGTGAAAAAATCCCACAATGTATCCTTTTATAATATATAATATAATGAGCCTATGATTAAGGGAGTTCACTCCTGAAACACATAAGGCAATGTGGATCCTTTCCAGTCTGGAATAAATATCCTGATTCATTTTATATGCAGTGCCGCCTGTTTGTTTCCATATTTCCATTGAGGCACAGCTGGGGCGCTGTTGGCTGAGCACCCGGATCTGGAGTGGACATAAGAAGGGGAAATATACCTGTGAGGGGCGAGTTTGGAGAGGCTTTCTCTATATTAAACTTTTATAATAACCATGTGGTTATAAAAGGGATGCTAAAGCAAATGTAAAATGATTGACCCTACACTAAAGTGGCCATAGAAGCACAGATAATACAGTATGGTCGGCTCGTCAGGCAGGTCTGAAAACTTTGATCGGCCGCCAATGGTCGCAGGAATGAGCGTAAAATGTAAAATCTATGAATACCTAAGTAACTGACATTATACTAAGCAGAGACCTTTTCATGAGATTATGTTACTTAAAATTATACTTATATAACAGCACTTGTTTTCTTAGCTTTAAATCACAGATAGTTGCCATGTGACTGGTAAGTCACTGGCCTAGCCAATAAAACACCTACCAAGGCTGGTATTACAACTACTGGTTGTAGTTGCCCCATTTATAGGTCTTCTTTACTCGATATTGGTCCATTATGTCCCATTGTACTTTATTACCCTGTCCCTTTCATCATTGATCCACCCATTCAAATCCCAGACTGCCTCTGCCACGTCTCAACCAGTATGACATCTTTTAAAATGAGGCAACGCTACTTAAATGCTATCTCACAAAGAGCAGGGGCTTGCACAAAAGTGTAGTTAAGATGATCTAGGAGTGGAACTGGAGCAAAATGTTTGTTTAAACCAGGAATCTTTACTCTCCAAATTCATAAAAGCCTAAACTGCAATTTTTTTTATTCCACTCTACTGCAAAAGAGTAGGGATTTTGTCATTATTCTAATGGTGTGGTTTTTATTTCTAAACTGTTTACATTGTACCATGCCTACCATATACAATGTTGAACCCACAAGTAGATTAGTTGTAATATTGGTGTGTATGCATCCATCTCAGGCAGATCCTGTACTTTCAAACAGAGCCAACACTTCACAACAGAACTGCTTTCAGATACAGTAAGCTATTGTTTCTCCTGTTCAGTGTAACTGGAGGGCATTTTTTTGGGATTTTTACTACTGGGTGGTATCCTCATATGAATTTCAGTGCAGAATTCTGCTGGAGCAACACTATTAAGAGCATTGTTCACTTTTAAATTAACTTTTAGTATACAAAATACAAGATTCCTTTATTTGTCAATATAGACTATATAGTTATACAGCGTATCGAAATCACGTTTCACTCAGACCCCCTCACCATAGTGCCTTTGCATTAAGAAAGAGAAGGAGCATTTGTGGATGCACATAGGGTGGTAGGTGCTGGTAACAGACAGATTTTATAATGTTAACTTGTTAAGCACTCTAATTGCGTGTGGAAAGAAGCTTTTGCAGTGTCTAGCAGTTCTAGTTTGAATGCTGAGGAACCTCCTTCCAGATGGCAAAGAGTGAAGAGAGAATGAGATGGGTGAGAATAGTCTTTTGCTATAATATTTGCCCGGCGCATCGTGTGTTTCTGGTGGCTTTAGGAGATGGGTGGGAGTGGTTCTCCTATGATCCTTTCTGCAGTATGATGTAGAGAGTGATATTCTGAGAAAATTAATTTGCAATTCATTTTCATTTTTTATTATTTGTGGTATTTGAGTTATTTATCCTTTTATTCAGCTGTTCTCCAGTTTGCAGTTTCAGCAATCTGGTTGCTAGGGACCAAATTACCCTAACAACCATGCATTGATTTGAATAAGAGACTGGAATATGAATAGGAGAGGGTCTGAATATAAAGATGAGTAATAAAATGTTGACATAACAATACATTTGTAGCCTTACAGAGCATTTGTTTTTTAGATGGGGTCGATGACCCCAATTTGAAAACTGGAAAAAGTCAGAAGAAGAAGGCAAATAATTAAAAAAACTGTAAAAAATAAATAACGAAGACCAAATTAAAAGTTGCTTAGAACTGGCTATTCTATTAAATACTAAAAGTTAACTTAAAGTTGAACCACCCCTTTAACTGACGTGTTAAAAAATGTTTTGTGAAAGAATCCCATAAAAAGCAATATCTTAATAATCTGATGGCATTTATAACTCCAAATAAGTACAACTTCAGTATGGTGTAAATTGTACCCCAGTACAACTTTGATATTCCAGATTATAAAAAGAGACATTCTAAAATCACCATTTGTGTGCACAGCTCTGCCATTTAACTCTAATAATATTTAATACTTTAATACGCCACTTTTGTAAAACCTTTTTCAATTTACATGATTGATTACTTTACTCACTAGAAAAAGAGCTATTAATCCAGGTTTTCACCACCACAGTTAATATAAAAGGTTGATTTGTCTCCATGTGACTAGTCCAGGAAAAAATCTCAGTGCTGATTTGCATCCTCTTGAGAAAGCTGTTTGTGTCAGTGGGATAATTTACACATTTTTATTATCTAAATAGATTAAATGTCAAATCTCAACTTCAATTTTTAATTCAGATATAGGAAAAAGAATTGATGGCAAGGAAATAAGATAGGCTGTTGAAATACTTTAAAAGAAATTACCTATTTACCTAAGCTTCACTTTATATTGTTGCTTAAACATGGAGTTAATGTTATACTTTTAACAGAGTAACTGGCATAAGTTCTTGACAATTACATAAGGAATATCAAGGATATCAGGGAAGACTCCTGTGGATTTGAGAACATGAGCTTTATTGTTATGTGCTTTTGAAATTATGTAAGGTCGACACTGACCATGCTCTGTGGGTGTCTGGCTCTGAAGATTATTTGCTGTATTGCACAGTTTATAATTACTGGAATGTCTCAAACCAGATGTCTTCAGGTTATTAAAGGTGAAATCATTCAGTCAATCTCTTAGCAGATTCATTCAAAAGCTCACGCTACATTATCATGCTTTTTCAGAAGCTACAGGTTTTGTTGCCTCTGTTGATGACTACAATAATTGGGACTTTTATTGTATCTTCAGTTTCTGAAGGTATATATATTATTTAGAAGTAAATAATCTTTACAGCAAAAAGCCGTGCACAGGTCCACCGTAAACACTATCTATTAATGAAAAACATGCTCAGCTTCATGCTAAAAACATTTATTTGTGCGTTATCAACATTGTGCAATTGGAATATCTTAAACACAGATCTGACAATTCCAGCAGTAAATTTAACCCCAACGGTGATCAGTAGGAAGCAAAGTCTATAGCAAATCAGGTAGCCCCGAATCGACTAAAAAAAAATCAAAAGAAAAAGACATGGTTGGATTTAAAAGGTTTTTTTCCCTGTAAAAAATGTGTAGTGTGTAAGAAAAATAATAGTAAAAGAGTAACAGAGTTTAATAATAAAGGAAATAGTCAAGAGTTTAAGATTGGGAAAATGATAACCTGTTCCACTAAATATGTGATATATGTGGTGCAGTGTCAATGTGGTGCCCTGTATGTTGGTCCTACGATAAGACAGTTGCGGGTGAGATTGGGAGAGCACCTTGGAGGTATTGAAAATAAAGATAATGATAATCCAATATTGAGGCATTTTGAAACATTTCATGATGGAGTAATTCAGGAGTTTAGAATGTTTGGCATTGACAGCATCAGTGATAATGGTGAGAGAAATTTAACTACCAAATTATTAAGATTGGAATCTAACTGGATTTTTAAATTAGGGACAATTATAGGGAGGGGGAATGAATAGTCATTTTGAATTGAAGCCATTTCTTACGTCGCTATGGAATTGTGATTAGACTTTTAATGGTTTTAATAAGTTGGAATAAAAAAATGTGTGTTTTAACGTGAATTTGATACTAAATAAGCAGTTTCTATGGGGGATTTTTTTTAAGATTTGGCACTATTTTAAATTTAAATCTGACACTATTTTCTATTTAAAAAGAAATAATGTGGGAGAATGTTTCCACCTTTGTTAGTGAGAGTAATAAGGATCACTATTGGATAATGAAGTGAAGTAAGGCTTGTAGGTATATTGGAGAGGTGAATTAAGGGATTGAAGGTGCATTAAGATGTTTACACTGATAACCCCAGAATCTGCATAGATTAAGCATGTAGGTATTTAAAGGATATGGTAGGCAATAGCGCGACACGCGTCAGTAGGGATTGGCTAAGACAAGGTAGGCAGACCGGGGGGGGGGGCACTGCACTGTGGTGATCAATGTTTGTGAATGTGTGTTTGCACAATGTAACAATGTTGATAATGCACAAATCAATGTTTTTAGCATGAAGGCGAGCATGTTTTTCATATATATATATATATATATATATATATATGTAATGCTTTTTTGGGCTATATAGCACAAATTAGTTTGTGTCCAGCTAGTAGATGAGCATGGACTACATTGCGATACTACACAGCAGGACAGGGCCTTCGCTAAGTGGAAGCTGTCCCTTTAAGAGGTATCAAATACACAAAAACACAGGCTACTGTATTTAAAATAGATGTTGGATGAGGGTTATTGGTGAAAACAGTAATAAAGGTTTATTTGCATATGCACAAGGCAATGAACCACAGTTTACTCACACATAAGTTGGTGCATGTGTAGCATATCATGCAGGAGGAGAGATAGCAGAGCTGATACTGCAAAAATGCAGATTATCATCCCATAAAGCAGAATAGTCACGGGTACATAAATTCCTCTCAAAGCATTACCTCCTGCCAGTGTGGGGATCAACATAGGAACCAGTAGCTGCTGCTAAGGCCTAATCCCTAACCAAAACCCTGCACTAAAGGCATGCGGGGAAGCCTTGTAGGAAGATCACTTCCTGCTATCACTCCTTGATGGAACCAGAGCTGTTCATACTATATAACACTGGCTATCTCACTCTCTTAGAGAGTCTATTAAAGATCTACCCTAATGATAGCTAACCTATTCACAGGATTTCCCTTCAGGGCATATGGCTTTACTGGGGTCTTGGTGATCCCAGGCTCAATGGGAACACCAAGTAGGGGATTAACTCCATAGATGCATATATATATATATATATATATTTATATATATATATATATATATATATATATAGCGATGGGAGGAGGGGTCGGGTTGTGCACAGAAGTCCCTATGCGTCCCTATGCGTGCAGGGCCCTCATAATATTTTCCTGGTGGTCAGCCCGGACAAACTTTTATTACTCCCCTGCTGGGGATATGGTTTTCTTAGCCTGGTACAAAGCCCGCGAAACATAATGTTTATCATGACTATCCTATTTCTTTGTTAAGTTTTAGTTCTCCGTTAATCTCAACAGAAAAGACTAAGAAGAGATGCACAGAGGGAAAAGACTTGAGCATCTTTCCTATACAAAAAGGGCCTATTTAATATACTTAAACAGAATCTCACTGCAAAAGATGTATAAAAAAATACATGGTGAATTTATCAAGTTTTGTACACCACCCAAGTGCTAGATTTGACACCATTATTATTCGCCACTTAAGACAAATGATAATCCATTAAAGTCAAAAGGGAAAATTCAAGCAGAAGTCATTCTAGGAAAAGCCTACTATAAAACATTGATGGATGATCACTGTATTTTCCCATAGCATTTTCATGCGGCTGCTTATAATTACGCCGGATTTGTTCATGGAGGTCACGCCCGCCAAAAATCAGTAGACAGCAATGCCATTTTTAATACAGCGAAGCCTGGTGATGTGAAATTTTTTTTCACTGCATAATAAATTGTCCCTATAATGTACTGTAAATTGGGATTTGTATTGATGGCTGAATGAATAAAACCTTTCTGCTGCTGCTGTGCTTTCCTTAGGCCCTTTATTAGCATTATCTTTATATAGAACTTGCTAATTATAGACACTATACAAATCATTTTTATGCTGCAGAGCCTGGAGTAATGATGGCAGGGCCGGGCCAAGGTACTTTGGCACCCTAGGCAAGAGTTCCAATCAGAGCCCCCAGTCCTATATTTCCCACTAACCGAAGCCCACACGATCCGTACCTGTGCCACTGCCAGCAGCTAACAATAAGCCCAGCCCAGGCCCAGCAATATCCACCTTTAATAATGCATTCCCCAAGCCCAAGCCCCCCATGATCCTGTGCCAGCAGCAAGCATCAAAGATAGTAGTAAAACTGTAAAAGTTAGGTGCAGCTGTCAAAAGTGCCCAGGCCCCAGCCATCAGGACACACAGGTCTCTTCAGCATGATTTAGAGTGCTTCCCTCTTCCCCACACGGCAGGTCCTTTGTGACTGATGTCTCACGCTGCGCATGCGCGTCAGTGTCTTAGCATGGAAGGCGCCAGCTCACGGTCCAAGGTGGGGGAGCGCTTTCAGAAATCTGCCAGTCTAAAACAAACCACAGAGGGGGCATGCAAATTTTATAAATTATAATGCGTTTAATAAAGGCCAACAAGCCAAGTGAACTGAAAAGTAAAATGAAAAAAAAAATTTCCCCTTAGATTAGACGTACGCCCCCTCTGTGATTGCGTCCTAGGCAGCTGCCTACTCTGCCTACCCCTTGGCCCGGCCCTGAATGATGGGTTTTAGCCCAACCTGATCCAAAGAAACAAGTACATGACTTGCTGTGCAGTGCCGCATGCACCAATATGTGGTTTCCTTTTAGAAACAGCAGTTTATTCGAGATATAACTAAGGGAATAGCTAAGTGAAACAGCCAGAGGTCTGAGGCTGAACATTTTACTCTTCTGTTGTATAAGGTGGTGCACAACACAGAATTAGCAACTGGATACACTGGGGGAATCTCATTTATAGGCATCCTCCCTTGTAATCGAGGGGATCCTGGGGCTGCTGCTGACCAAGGCAATAGCCTTGATGCTACTAACTCTCCTACTCAGTGCTTAAAACATCAGCATCGGAGTGGATGGGGGCCATATCACTAGTGTAATAGCACCCTCTGCACTAGCGGAGCCAAATTTCTGGGTTAAAAACTGGAAATTGGGCTCTTAAAGTTACAGGAGGCGGCTTTTTGCTTTTTGCCGCCAAAGGCAAGGTTCTTGCCTTTCATCTTAGCAGGAGAGGCCCTGTTGTAATCGTGACTTTTTATAAGAAGTTTTACTTGTTAGAAAATGTCCTATTCTTAGCAACCTTGAAAATTTTATATTTTTCTAGTTTTAGAATTATTTGCCTTCCTCTTCTGGCTCTTTCTAACTTGCAATTTAAAATACTATCTTATTGTTAGGGGTTCAATGACTGCCAAATGGGCTTGCAAGTTATTCGACTGTGAAATAATTTCTTTTTGAAAATTCATTCGAATTTCGAATCATTCATGTTAATTTGATAAATCTGCCCATAAGTGTACTGTCTGTATTACGCAGATTATCTTATTTTTAGACTTTACAATTATTAAATAAACTTCATTTGAACCATTTGCTGCTGCAATAATGTCAACCAGAGGTACATTTTAGAGAAGATTTACCATGGAATCATTTGAGGATCTGCATTTTTTGGACTTTTATTTTTAGGAGGATTACACAAGGCAAGCAAAAGCACCATAAAGACTGGAACTGAGAGGGAAAAATAATTATGTGGTTAAAAGGAATGGTGTGGTTTCAGACAACAGTCTTTGTTTCTCAGTTAATGCCAGTTCCTTCTTTCACATAAAAAATTGGATTTTTCCAAGGTAACAAAGCCCATAGCTGAGCAAAAAGAAATTGAATCAGCAAAGCATAAAAAATGTCACTTTCAGAAAGTCTCAAAGGAACTCAAACAAAGCAAGAAAATTTATATATTGATTAGCACACAGTGAGATATATCAACCCTAACACTCCCATTCAGGAATAAGCCTCCAATCCCTCCCCAGACATTCATACAGAAATATACTATAGCGATTACAATCAATACCAATAGCACTGCTCTGTCCCATGAAAGCATAGATTCATTAACCCTACTTACAGAATAACACTTGGAATATGTGTATATTGGGATAAACCTTCCATCTTATAATGCACATTCCATCAACCCTAAGCCGTTTTTATTGGTAGCATGCCAGTTTCCTTTGCAACAATACGAGCGTTCAAAAGAGTGATTAAAACAATTAAAAAGTGCATACATACACCACAATTACATTACTAGGTATTTAAGATTTCAAGAGGAAACATATTCTTGCCTTGCAAAGCTTTTAGGTGCTGGGACATTTAGGAGAGAGTTAGGGTTTATTTTTATTTCTACCGTAGATATTTTTGAAACTATGACTGAATGGCTCATGTAACAATGTTTCCATATTTCTGTAACCTTCTTATGAGCTGAGGAGGTCTTTACCTCAAAGTGGGGCTAGTCACTGATATAGAATCCCAAATATGAAGTAGCAAAAGTATCATTTGAAGGAAAACTAAACCCTAGTCCACCTGCAAAATCTATTCTGTTGAAATGGTTACGAGTGTGGACACATGCACTACACTTTACACGAATTACTTAAATTCAACTTATAACAATTATAATTGGAGCTTTTGTTGGAGGGTCATTTTGTTATTTATAAATATATAGATATTTTTGTTATTAGAATTCATAATATAACTGAATACCTCAAAGTGAAAACACTTTGATTGAACCCAATATTTGTGTCTGATTTTATAGGCCTGTAAACACTGTTTATTGGCTACTATGATTATCTGCATTATCTCATGATCAGTGTAATGTCATAACAGGAAAAAGTTTGGTCTAGGTTGTAGCAACCCATCGACCAATAAGATGTTTACTGTCAAAACAACAAAGATTACTTGACAATTAACTTCCTTGATATTTCTTTGTGTCTTTAAAAATATATGATGACTTGGAGGCTGTATGAAGATAAAACTGGATACTCAATATCTGTGCCCAAACACTATCACCTAGCAATCTCCCAATGCCTACTTGAGAATTAATCATGTTTTTGCTTTATAGTTTCATCGCCAGCATAAAAATTAGAAACTTCCATCAATAGTCAATTTAAATCCATTAATATCAACTTCAGACATGTAAATCCTGATGTGAACTTTGAGTTCCCAAATTTACAACTTTTGTCCAGTTTCAAAAGCTGCCATTAACAAAATCTACTACTTTCGAACATCTGTTTAAAGGAGATTGAAGATATGGGTAATTATACTCACAGTTTGAGGTATATTGTGTACGAGGAATTAGAGAAAATGATTCCTTTTCAAGCTCCAGCAGAGACAATGTAAAACTACTAAAAAACTTATCAGTATTCTACAGGAAACTGTCAGTCATTAGCTACAGATTTTATTTTATTGCTAAGACATAGAAAGGGTTGGTAGGCAAATGTTTCACTTCAAGTGTAAATGAGTCCAAAGCAAAACATCTGTTGCCAGTGCCACTCTTTTAGGTTATAATTTTTATACAGAAATTAGTTTCATTTCCCCATTCTCAAAATTCAGTTTTTCACTGATAGACTGACTGAAACAGTGATGGCTAGTTTATATCCGAAACAAAAAGTTATGGCTTGTGAGTATGCACAGGAAAACTGTATAGTGTAATGCCAAATAAAGCTGACTTTAAAGGACCAGTAACATTAAAAAAATGAAATTGTTTTAAAGTAATAAAAATGTAATGCAGTGTTGTCCTGCACCAGTAAAACTGCAGTGTTTGCTTCAGAAGCAATACTATTGTTTATATAAATAAGCTGTTGTGTAGCCATGGGGGCAGCCATTCAAAGGAGAAAAGGCTCAAGTTACACAGCAGATAACAGATAAGCTCTGTAGAACATAATATTATCTGTTATCCATTATGTATCCTGTGCCATATAGCCGTTTTTCAATTTCCGCCATTGCTACTAAGCAGCTTGTTTATATGAACTATAGTAGTGTTTCTGAAGCAAACAGATCAGTTTTAACAGCGCAGGGCAACACTACATGATATTTTCTTTAAAACTTTCATTTTTTGGTGTTACTGTTCCTTTAATGTGTAGGGGGTTCTGTGAGGATAAAGATTTACTTTAGAAAGGAAAAGATGCTAAATACAGTTTTTACACATACAGTCCAGACTTACAGTAAGTCAGTCCTGGCCATGGGGGTTGTTGAAAAGCCTTCATTTAGAGGCCTTCATTTAGAGCCTTCATCAAAGGTCAAATTTCGAATTAATCTGAACTTTTTTTACTTTAATAAATTCTAATAAACTCAAAATCTGAATGGGAGTTTATTTAAAAAGAAATTCAAAGTCTGAAATGAATACTGTATTACAAACTCAAATCGAATTTGATTAAACTCGAATCAAGAAGGCTATTAACATCTTCAAATGGTTCACTGGCACCCTGCCATTGACTTCTACATGACCTCGGCAGGTTTTAGGTGTTAAAGAGTCGAATTCATATTGTTCCCAGAGTCAAGGTTTGATAAATACCGAATTTCAAATTTGAATTTGAATTGAGTTTGAATTATTCCCAATTCGAATTTGTGAGTTTTGACCAAAAACTACAATTGGAAAATTCGAATTTACTGTACGACCCTTAATATATCACTTATATGCTGTAAGGGTTCCTGTTAATCACTGCCGGCGTCAAAGTCGGCGCGCGTCAAAGTTGACGTGTCGGAAGTTGCACATCTTGACGTCATCACGCCGGCGCCCATTTCGGCGCCAATTGGGGCCTATTTAAGGAAGCTCTGGACTCTGACTGGTGCCCGATTATAGGTTCTCATTCTCGGTTCCTGGGTGTGCCTGTTATTTCTTCTGCTACTGATCGTGTATGACCCTGCTTTGTTCCCGGACTTTTGACTCTTCGATGCCTGTATTTGACCATTGCCTGGATTTCAACTACTCCTTTCTTCCTGATCCTTGTCTGCACCTTGTACCTCGGACTGGTCTAAGGACTGTTGTTTCCTCCTTGGTCCGCTACTTCACCAAGAGCCTTTGGCCCTTACATATGCCCCTTAATGTATCAGACAGTTAGATATTAGTAGATAATTTATAATATTTGTACAGTGCTGAGTACATATGTAGTGCTATATAAATAAAAACATACATAATTCCACACAATCCAGAATTACTTATTGATTTATTGCAAATATAAGCCTTATTTATTTTCATAGTACACCAAGTCACACATATTTTTGCATTTATAAAACCTCCATACAGAAAACATGTAGAAAATATGCAGCACCTACTGATGGAGCCTCTGTGGGAACCCTGGTGTCACCTCCTGATTCAGAGCTCCCCTGCCCCTGCATCTATAGGTGCAGAAGCACTTGATTTGGAACAGAAAGGAAAACAGCAGACACATGCAGTATAATAGCCTCAGCACATCTTAATTATTTTAGTGCTGCAATTTTGATGTTGTAAGCCGTTTTGTTCTTCACACATTAATACTAAAATGGATATTACACGCATGTAATCTTGAGACACGAAGTATGGAACACTTTCTCATAAACAGTTTAACTTTATTGCAATGACTTCAGGCAGATTACAGGACAATGCTTTTTCCTCACTTTCCATGATCAGACTACTGTCCCTTTTTCTATTACTGCCAGAATGGCCACCGCCTTTCCTCTTCCTGTTTCCTTTATCCTTATTTTCACAACCAGCAATGCTATATTTCACAGTATAATTTAGTACTTACTGCCACCTAGTGGCCAAACTGATTATACATTAATTTATATTTTACCTCCTTACATGCAGTCAGTTCCCACATTGCTGCGTCTATTGCTACTCTTGTTTCAAAAGATAATTTTCTGCAACCATGCACAATACATTGCATCCCACCAATCACAGTGAAAAGGTGCATTATGCTAACAATAGTAATGTGAAAGTTATTCTGTAGGGGAAAGATGTTAGTGGCACAACATAAATGTGAAACTACTGTATCTGTGGAAAACAAATGCAGTGTAACGCTAATCTGGGCTATCCAAACCACAGATAGCACTTGCACTAGCTAGTGGGAGGAGCATGGGTTACATTTGGACACTTCAGGATCAGGGCTTTCGGCCTTGGAGCGTTCCCGCTAAGGTGTAGTGCAACTACACCACTCAGACTACTGTGCCTGCAAAATAGTAATAATTGGAGCCAGAAGGCTCTTATGATGCAACAAGAAAACTTTTATTAGTGCAAAGACAATATCCCCAGGTTTACTCACGTATACAATTGAGGTATTAGCACATGACACACAGTCAAACCAGGTAATAAGTAAGCTGAAAGCTAGCCTAACACCCTCTTCACTGAGGCCCCTGCACTTGAGACATTCACAAAGCCTCTGGGAAGCTACTCCCTGCTGCAAATCCATGTTGGAGCTTCAGCTGCTCTTTATACATACACTATCCACCTTTCTCTCCTAGAGAGACTATTACAAGTCTACCCTAATATAGCTAAACCTCATTCATGGGTTCCCTGGTCCCCGACTTACCCACTAAAGGTGCTGTCCCTTTAGGGCACGTGATTTTCTGGGCCATGGTGTACTCAGGCTCAATGACACCTCCAGTCAATCTGGACTCCAGCAGCCAAAGAGGAAGAGGCGGCTCCCTTCCAAACACTTTATGGATGTGTGGCAGGAAGTGGTCATTACACCTCTTGGCCAATGAAACTGGTATGTAAATACTTAAATAGCAACATAGGCTTTTGTCTAGTAACTAGATAAAAGGTAGGGCCTTAAAACCATAGGGGCAGATTAACCCCCTATGGGTCCCTACAGTAGTATTTATAAAATGTCCCAAAGGCCTCTATATCCAAAGTAACCTTGCAATGTTACATACAATTTGCTCAATATAGTATAATATACATATGTTATAAATACTGTTCTTCGTATTCAGTGAGTTTGTCTTTCACTGATTGAGTCATGCAATGTGGCTCATACAAACCATTTGATACCATATACTTGGTTGGGTGTGGTCTAATTATTTTGAGCAGAAGACAACCATACAGCATTATTAATTACAATAGGAGGTACTTGTCTTTGCTAAAACATTTTCACAATATGATTATGATTTTTTTTCATCCAGGTCATGGTATATCTTTGAAGTCACATACTTGAAAAAGGGCCAGTGGGCCCGAAACATAGTTACATATTTACATAGTTAAATCGGGTTGAAAAAAGACCGAGTCCATCAAGTTCAACCCCTCCAAATTAAAACCCCAGCATAAATACACACACACACCTCCACTCTTTCAAACACAAACCATATCTGCCCATAGCTATACTAACTGTAAAGTTTAGTATCAAAATAGCTTTTGATATTATGTCTGTCCAAAAAATCATCCAAACCCCTCTTAAAAGCATCAACAGAATGAGCAATCACAACATCACCCGGCAGTGCATTCCACAACCTCACCGTCCTGACTGTGAAGAACCACCTACGCTGCTTCAAATGAAAGTCCCTTTCTTCTAGTCTAAAGGGGTGGCCTCTGGTGCAGTGATCCTCTTTATGGGTAAAAAGATCCCCTGATATTTGTCTATAATGTCCTTGAATATATTTGTAAAGTGTAATCATGTCCCCTCGCAAGCGCCTTTTTTCCAGAGAAAACAACCCCAACCTGGACAGTCTCCCCTCATAATTTAAGTCTTCCATCCCTCTAACCAGTTTAGTTGCACGTCTTTGCACTCTCTCCAGCTCATTTACATCCCTCCTAAGGACTGGAGTCCAAAACTGCACTGCATACTCCAGATGAGGCCTTACTAGGGATCTATAAAGAGGTATAATTATGTTTTCATCCCTTAAGTTTATGCCCTTTTTTATGCAAGACAGAACTTTATTTGCTTTAGTAGCTACAGAATGACATTGCCCAGAATTAGACAACTTGTTATCTATAAAAACCCCAAGATCCTTCTCACTTAAGGAAACTCCCAACACACTGCCATTTAGTGTATAACTTGCATTTATATTATTTTTGCCAAAGTGCATAACCTTGCATTTATCAACATTGAACCTCATTTTCCAGATTGCTGCCCAGTTTCCCAACTTAGACAAATCACTCTGCAAAGTGGCAGCATCCTGCAAGGAACCTATAGCTCTGCACAATTTAGTATCATCTGCAAAAATAAAAACCGTACTTTCAATGCCCACATCCAGGTCATTAATAAACAAGTTGAAAAGCAAGGGACCCAGTATAGAGCCCTGCGGTACCCCACTAACAACACTGGTCCAATTAGAACATGTTCCATTTACCACCACTCTTTGTAGTCTATCTTTTAGCCAGTTCTCTATCCAGGTGCAAATGCTATGTTCAAGGCCAACATTCCTTAATTTAACCAGTAACCTTCTGTGTGGCATTGTATCGAATGCTTTAGCAAAGTCTAAGTAAATCACATCCACGGCCATCCCAGAATCGAGGTCCCTGCTTACCTTCTCATAAAAAGAAATTAAGTTGGTCTGGCAAGACCTATTACGCATAAAACCATGCTGGCACAAACTCATAGTATTGTTATTTGCTATGAAGTCCAGTATCCTATCCTTAATTAATCCTTCAAAAAGCTTTCCTACCACCGACGTCAGACTAACTGGCCTATAGTTTTGAGGCTGAGAATGGGATCCCTTTTTGAATAGCGGCACCACATTAGCAATTCGCCAGTCTCTCGGCACCATGCCAGACCTCAATGAATCCTAAAAAATTAAGTATAGAGGTTTGGCAATCACAGAGCTAAGTTCGCTAAGTACCCTGGGGTGAATCCCATGTGGGCCTGGACCTTTGTTTATCTTAACATTTCTAGTCTCTTTTGAATTTCCTCATGTGTGAACCATGCATCATTGGATGAATTAGAATTGGGGCTATTAACAAGGAAACCTTCATTAACTGGTTCCTCATTTGTGTATACTGATGAAAAGTATTCATTCAGAATCTGAGCTTTTTGCTTGTTCTCATCAACCAACTGACCCCCCTCTGATAATAAAGGTCCTACCCCTTCCTGTTTCATTTTTCTACTATTAATATATTTAAAAAATAATTTTGGATTCTTTTTACTGCTTACTGCTATATCCTTTTCCATATCGATTTTAGCTTGCCTGATTGATTTTTTGCATGACTTATTGGCCTCCTTGTACCTTATAAATGATTCGGCTGTCCCAGCTAACTTGAAAGCCTTAAAAGCACGTCTTTTCTTACCCACCTCAACACCAATATATATATATATATATATATATATATATATATACATACATATAGTCCCTTTGTAAAATGAATCAGTTGAAAGTTGAGTGTAGGACTGGCCATTTCTTTTACTTAGAGTAAATGTATTATAAAGTGCATGTGCAGCCGACGTGACATTTTGGTGCCATCTGGGACCGAAACGTCAGGTTGCACATGCACTTAATAATACATTTATTCTTAGTACAAGAAACACCATTGTTGCTGGTATTCTTTAGGTATATGGATTTCTTTACCGTACACCCGGGAAAGATTTGAGGTGTGCTGCCCTGGCTGATATATATATATAAGCTCTGCAAAAAACATTTTTATTTAAGTAATATATATATATACATACATTGACATTGGGTTTGTAACTACTCAATTAAGCCATGACAGGTAAGATTTGTGTACCAGCTTTTTGAAGAAAGGACAGTCAGAACATTTGCAGATAAAAAAAGATACAGCAAGATGCAGGCCCTGCTATGTTTTCCATAATGGATCAACAAGACACCACTAAACCAGCCAATAATTCATTACCTTGAATCACCTCTCCAAAAGGGAGTCAAACAGCGTAATGACTTGCTTGTCAGTGGCTTTCTCTCTCCATACCAAAAATGTGACAAGCCATCTAATGGGGTTTCTTCTCTAAATTATAAACCATTAAACTGGAGCTTAGAATTTGTATTCATTAGAATCTGAACGCAAGTCAAAAGTAGTTTTTTTCATGTGAATTTGGCTTCCTGATATACAAATAAAGGGGCAATTACACTTGGGGGGCTCAGTGGAGTTAGATCCCCATTAGCTTTAAAATGGAACTCCTATTGAATGATCCTCACCCTATGAAACAGTTAGTGACATTAACTTTCCAGTATAACAAAATAACCATAGTTAAAGGTGTAGTTTACCTTGCAAACACTTTTGCAGAAACACTGTTTTATTAAAAATGCTTTTTTTTTTTTTTATTGTTGACAAGTTTGTAGAGATTGAAAGCATATCTGTAACATAAAATTGTGTCCCTACTGAAGGTATGGGCTAACCTTTTGGGAGGAAGGGGAAGTTCCACTTTAAATTCATTTTTAGTGGATAAGCAACATTTCAATTGATCTTCATTGCAGTATTTTTTTTAACCACCTTATTCTGCCTCTTCTGAAAGACAACTGAAAATACTATTTTTCAGGATTACTGGCCCCTGCTTTTTTTGTTTAACAAATTACTGCTTGGCTGATACGTTTATCTAAACCCTAGAAGCCAGTTGATTAGCTTTGTAAAATGCCATAGAGACAAAAAAAAACGACTAAATTCAAACTAATGGCGCACCAAATATAAATTACTAAAAATGTTAGCTTTTTTTCTGTGACAAAAATTGTTTTCCTCTTTAAAACTCAGAGCAGAAACAAATCATACCTGGATAAATAGACCCCTTATTGTTCATAGGAGAAGCAGCAGCAAACAGTGTTGCATTTGCCACTCAAATACCTAATACAAATCTGCAGAAATGGTTGCTTTCCATGCATTGAATAACTGATACCAATGTTCTATCATGTCTGCAGATGAGAGTGAATGGAAAATAAACTTTTAAAAATGGACTGGTACGGTCATATAATGTGCAGAGCTTGCTTTAGTGCTGCGTTTTTGTTTTACCAGCAGAGACAATTTGCTTCTTTGCTGTTTCATCACGGATACAATAGGCTGGTTTTAGAATGCAGGCAGCAATCATATATATGAAAAGGAGGGCAGATAACCCTACACCGTATTAGTATAACAGGCTCTAGATTTCACACATGGTTCATTAGGAAAATGCAGAAGGCCTCACGGTGGCGTATAATTGCAAATTACATCTGGCACAGCAAGGTTCCTATCTGCTCCACTTTTAAGATAACATCATGAAACCACAGACAGCAGCTAAGCAGAGCACCGTATCGGGTCTGTAGGTTAAATTCAGACAATTCGTATTTTGTTCTTTCCAGTGCCATATAATTTGAATCATATGACTGGGTTTGTTTTATATTTGGAACATTATGTATTCCATTTCTTCCAGGCTGCAGAGCAAGAAACCCTTTGGGAGAATAACATTTCCAAAGATTTTCTGATCTGTCGCAGGAGAATGTTAACAGTCTTACTGCACTCACTGCTCTTGCCAAATAATATGTTCTATATTTTCTTCTCCAAATGCTCAAAACAACTCTGTGAGACGTCTGTTTTGCTGAACAAATCCAAAATGTACTTCCAAGCAAAGAAAGGGAGAAGTTGCACTGTATCACATTTGTGACACCAAGTGGTAAAACTGTGTAAGAAGAAATCATTGGGATGTCTGATGTTGAGCAGATTTTTTAAATTAGATGTCCTGCCTATTGTCGGCCTTAATGTGTACAAGTGAAAAATTTGCCACATTTAGTGATGATTTCAAGAAATCAGAACTGGCTTTGTAAATCTGTGTTAAACATCTCCAATTAAAGAAAAGTTCCCTTTGAAAGCCAAAAAAAAAACCCAGCATTATGTGATGCTCTCATAGCAATGATGCTTCTGTTCAATTTTATATAGTTGTGAGGAATAACCAGAGTGCAACATGAGCCCCAGCCCTTTAGATCGGTCCAGTGCACATATCTGCTCAAGGCTCTCTACCACATTCTCACGCTGGGCGAGCATGCAAGAATTTAAAGAAGAAGAGGGGAGAAGGGAACTGGCCCCCCTGTTTGAGATAAGCCCTAGAGTGACTGTGTGGTCTGCTTCCTCTACTCTACGCTACTGGTTGTATGAGGATGAAAGGATGCATGTATTTTATCACAAGGTACCACATCTACTAAAATTGAATACAGATTATAAATAATCACATTAAAGGAACATACTCACAAGTGCATAAGCAGCTTGAAGATTTACTGGGGACAACAAAGAGAGCTGTTGCATACAGTATGTTCACAGTGATGCCTTGGCCTATGTGCATCAGCATAAAGTGTGCCCTGGGTGGATAAACCAATCCATTGGCCTCTGCTGACTCCTGTGTTGGCACTCCCCAGTACTGCATGGGTGAAGACATAGAATGCGGTGGATGTTGGTGTGGAAATATGTAAGTCTGCATTTTTATTCACAAATGGTCCATACACATCCTCTCCACTGTATTTTCAGGCTTAATAAAAGCTGGTGGTTAATTACTGTTATGGTTTAGACCCTGGTCTACTCTTAAAGGGATTGTTCATCACTGAGTTAACTTTTAATATGTTATAGAATCTCTAAAGGGCTTCTTTACCTTTAAGTATATCGTTTGAAATAATTTGTTTTCTTCTTCTGCTTCTATCCAGCCATCACGAATGGGTTCTCTGACCCCATCAGCCAAAAAACTATTTATCTGTAAGGCTACAACTTTGATGTATTTGATACTTTTTAGTCTGGCAAGAGAAGCATGCCGCATCAAGAGGCAGAGTGTGTCGCTTAGTGCTCATCTAATAAGCATTTGCACAAGTACCGGATCAATAATATGCACCCAAGGATCAAAGGCAATCTCCTGTCCCTGAGCGTCCCCTTGCCACAACTAACACTTGCAAAAGTATGGGGGTAGGTGCAAAGCTTTTTCTATGCCCCTGTCCAGAGGAAGTCCCACCTCCACTCACTTCCCACTATCCATATATTGCTCATGCATTCTTAAAGTCTGTGAAGGGCTGGATCTATCTATTGCTCATGCAGTCGACATCTGTAAAGGGATGGATCTATCTATCACTCATGCAGTCAGCAAATTGATGAAGTGCTGGACCTAGGGGAAAGCAGAATAGCAACAACATGGCAATTTCAGAAGGCAAAGTACAAAAAAATTTGTAGGGGTATTTGCCTATTCCTTGAACTTGCACACTGTCTAGGTGGTCATAAATTTATATATATATATATATATATATATATATACAAACCAAAAGAAAGGTCAGCACTCTCAGGTCTTAAAAATGATTAGGAATAAATTTATTTAGGAACTATGAACTGACGTTTCAGCCCCTCCGGGGCCTTTCTCAAGGAGAGAGAGAGGAGAAAGGCTCTGGAGGGGCTGAAACGTCAGTCCATAGTTCCTAAATAAATTTATTCCTAATCATTTTTAAGACCTGAGAGTGCTGACCTTTCTTTTGGTTTGTATGACTTAATTTTCGGTATGACTTAATTTTTCCGATAGCATTCTGTGCAGCCGTGCATGATTTTTGCCATAGGAAACAGGTGAGGGGATGCTTTACTATATGTACCAAAATTCCTAAAAAGATTATTAGGGGCAGATTTACTAAGGGAATTTTAGTAAAAAAACTTCGAAATAAGACCCTCAAAGTATTTTTAAAGGGCTTTTTTGATAGAAAATGGACCTTTTTCGATCGAATCGTTCCATTTGATTGAATGATTCTCCGCAAAATCCTTTGAATTCTTGAAACTTAGAACATTTTTCAGGACAGGTTCTATGAGGTCCCACATAGGCTAAAATGGCAATTCGGCAGCTTTAAGCTGGCGAATAGTCGAAGGATTTTTAAAGGGCAAGTACTTAGAAATTCAAAATTTCTCATTTTTTTTCAATTCGAAACAAATTTTGGGCTATTCGATAGTCGAAGTAGCACAAAATTACTTCGAATTTCGAAGTTTAAAAATTAGAATTTTATTTACAAAATGGCACAGTGAACTCTGCTTGCCATGGGGAGTAGGCCGGGAGGGAGGGGGTCCTACGGGGAAGGGAGGCATTTTGCCCTACAAGGTTTCCTTTTCCTTTATGGTGGCAGAGAAAGCTGCCGATATTGGTGGTTTAGGCCAATTTGACAACTAAACTGCCCATGTATGGGGGTTTCCGATCGATATCTGGCCACGATATAGATCAGGAAGGTTTGATTTTTTCCCCCGACTGACGCGTCGGAGCCCATTGACCTTGTCGTAATGAGATTGCTTGGTGATGGAGCCGAACATTCAAATTACCCCCGATATAGCCCTGTCGTGAGAGACATATTGGGGAAAGATCCGCTCGTCTGACGATGCCACCAAAGAGCAAATCTTATAGTCTATGGCCAGCTTAACTCACACATAGAAAAACTCGAGTTTCTTTTACTATAAAATTTGAATTTTGAGTGGCAAAAACCCATGAACTTTTCAAGATTTATTATACCCTGAGACTGTGAAAAGTCCTGTAAAGAGGTCCTGTAGAAGTCGATTGCAGAGGTCCTATTTGCAATTTGAAGATATTATTGTCTGTGCAGGGTTTCATACGATAATCTGACTTTTCGAGCATCAAATCCGAAAAATCTGGATGTTTTGTTTGACAATCCAAAAAACTTGCTGTTTTTGTCAATCCTGTTTTTTTCCTGTTTTTTTTATGATAAATAAGGGTAAATCTAATTGGTGGGATTTTTTATTAATTAAACAGAAAATTACAGATTTTAATAGATAACCCCAATAAAGCACATATACGCAAGCATATGTATAAAAAGCTGGACCATTATAAAAAATTACTACAATACAAACCAGACTGTTTGTATATCTTTGAAAATTACACATCTAATTTCATATTGTATGACAAATACATCATCAAAAAGGTCCCCCAGGAATCAGCAACAAGAAAAATCTGGGCAATTATAGAATAGACTGAATCATATTCACGGACTCCATTTTCCTATAATCTTCTTTTATTATAATTTGGGAATCATCAAGCAACATCAATTACAAGGCTGCACTGCTGGTGGGCAAGGTGCTCGGTATTACGCTATACACACACATATATATATATATATATATATATATAATGCATGGCTCATTTTACTCTATAGGGGTTCTGTACTAGATATTATGACTAGGATTTTAAGGTTACATACCATTTCTAATAAGAATATACATTTATAGTATCTCTCTCTGAACAGACACTAGATGGCAGAGCAGATTTAATTTACAAATAACATTTACTTTTTAAAAAGTATCTGCTTAAAAATAAATTGCTCTCTCTACTACAGTACCCTAGACAAGAATGTCACTTTTGTTCTTTTACTACAACACTTTTGAGGGTTTTTTTTTATTTTATTGGACAAATGCTAATAATGTTCTTGAAAAACAGAGCAGCTTTGTGCCCAAGGATTTCCATGTCTTTAAAGTACATCTTATAATTCTCCTTTGAACTTGGTTCTGTAACACAAGCTGGCACAGAAGAGCATGCTGTGCAAATAAGGTTTCCTTCTAGGAATGCAATGCATGGAATTTGGGTTTAACATATGAAAAAATCTAGTTTGCTGCTGGAATCCACCTGTTGTATTATGTAAGCAGCAAAGAAGGTTTTTTTATTCAAGCTTTAGAACTCCAAGGACTTACTCATTATCCTAGCTTTGGCACAGATTATCATATTGGTGGCATTGTCTGTCCTAAGCTGTGATAGTGATACTAAGGGAACTTGATTTCTGCTTTTCTGCAACAAGAGTTTAAAGGAGAATTCAACCCTGTTGGCGCTAAAACCCCTCCCTCCCGTAGGCCCGCCCCCTGGTCTATAGCCCCTAACGCGTAAAATACCCCAAAGCGCAGATCCCCTTCTGGAAGGTTTATGGGCGCCATTTTCTGCCGCACTGCCTTCTTCGTTGTCCCAACGTCGTTTGCGGTGCATGTGCAGTAGGACATATTTGCCGGTTGGTACTACTGCGTATGCGCCCGAAGTTCACAAAGTTTAATTGGAAAACTTTGTGAACTTCGGGCACATGCACAGTAGTACCAACCAGCAAATGCATCCTACTGCGCATGTGCCGCAAATGCCGTCGGGAAAATGAAGAAGATGGCGCCCATAAACCTTCCAGAAGGGGATCTGCGCTTTGGGGTGCGTCAGAAGATGGCACCTGTAAACCTTCCAGAAGGGGACCTGTACTTTGGGGTAATTTACACATTTGGGGCAATAGCCTAGGGGGAAGGTAGGCCAGGGGGGAGGAGGGCCTAAGGGAGGAAGGGGGCTAGGGGTTTTAGCGCCACAGGGTTGAATTCCCCTTTAAGCTAACATCTCAAGCCCTATTATATCTCTATGCAGCTAGGTATCACACAATGAAGACCATGAAGATTCCAAAGACTAGACCTCTGCAGCTTCCCATTACTCTTTAGCTTCACAAATATGTTAACAGATTTGTATCTGAAACAACTGCCCCACCTGCCTAACAATGATCTAACTCTGGACTTATCTATGTGCAATTTCTGTTCACATGTATTGAATACAAGGCCAAACACTACAAGGGTAAACAGCACTTTAACTTACATGCATTCATGTTGATCTAAAATTGTAATAATTAAATACATAACTGCTAAGAAATTCAAGACACAGAATGAGAATACTTTTCACAAAGAGCTTACAATTTATGAGATGAGATATAAAGAGTCTTAACATAACATAACTGTAAATGTTTAATTTAGAAAGTAATTCTTAAAGAGAGTTCTGAACAGGGTTAATGTAGCTTGCCTAATGCATGGTGGACAGTACCTAAGGCAGGGGGTAATCAGGAAAAAATGGTTTATACAGTACATAACTAGACTCTGTTGGTGAATTGTTGGACAAGATGTTTATAATAAGGTCAAAGAGGGGGGATACAGGAAAATTAGCCATCAAATATGTGATACCCGATAGCAGCAGATCTGTGAAAAAGACAGTTTTGATTATTCCACTTGCCTGGAAGCAAGGAATGTAACTCCTTATGTTCTATGTATTTAATTCATGTGATTTTGTTGTATAATCACAATCACTTTACAGCACTACGAAACAAGTTGGCGCTATAGAAATACATGTTAATAATAATAATAATAATAATTACACTGGGCATTCAGCATTTTATCTGCATTTAGCATTTCAGTGCACTCCTGTGAGTACAGAGTCTTCGGGGTATATTTATCAAAGAGTGAAGTTAAGATTGAAGTTCCGCCACTAGAGGGAAATTCTGCAGCTCTCTATTCATTTCTATGGGATTTTTGGAGGCATATTTATCAAAGGGTGAAACTTCACTTCACCCCTTGATAAATATGCCTTTCAAAGTCCCATAGAAATGAATTGAGAGCTGCTGAAGTTCACTCTAGTGGTGGAACTTGACTCTTTGATAAATTTACCCCTTCATACAGAAGTCTGGGGGTAGATTCATCAAAGAGTGAAGTTCCGCCACTAGAGGGAAATTCCACAGCTCTCAATTCATTTCTATGGGATTTTTAAAGGCGTATTCATCAAAGGGTGAACTTTCACTTCACCCATTGATGAATATGCCTTGCAAAATCCCATAGAAATGAATTGAGAGCTGTGGAATTTCCCTCTAGTGGCGGAACTTCACTCTTTGATGAATCTACCCCATAGGGTCAGAACTTCTGAAATGAAATCCACTGCACAGTAATGCAATTAGAAACACCATAAATAAGGGTTCTCATCCTGAGACATGTAACAAGTTTGTATAAAAACTCTATGCTGTCCATAACAGCCACATCATAAGGCTGGGACATTAATTTATGCACGTTTACATGTAATTTCATATATACAATCATTCATGATGCCATGAGTAAATAATGAAAGAGAAAACAGAAAATATTCACTGTCAAAAATGGACAGTAGCACCAGCCTTTGACTGCTCTTTCATGCTTTCATTTTCAACACCCAAAACATCTTGTCACTTTGTTATAAGGAGATATAAACAGTAATTATTCAACCCACTGCCTAGGAAGAACTGACATCAGTTAAGTATTGCTGTCCCTTCAGTAATATAAGATGTTATGTTGCTCATGCGTTTGTATTTTCTCACTTACATTTATATGGGACAGTGTTTACATTTTTTATTCCCATTAATTGTATTTATAAGCAATTTGGCATAAATAAAATAAACTAGCAATTGCCTAAATCATCACAAACCCAACAGTAGCCACACGAGTTACCATTATAATCTAGTGTGTTATCCAATACATTCATTTGCATATATCGAATTACTGCCCCCTTTCAACTCCCAATGATCTCGTTGTCACGTGAGAGTTTGTGTCTTCATTATTTCATGTAACAACCTTGGCTGTGATAATAAGCATGACTTCTGCCCCTTATTATGGATTCTTACACTTAAAGAAAGCACATTAATGAGCCCCACGGTACTTGTCACTACACTGCAATTATATATAATAAATTCATAAAGTGTATCTGTATCTGTGCGGGTAATCTACATACTTTGGTGCACTACAGAAATGCTAAAGTATAGATGAACCATAGCACACTTACATTTCCACTTTCGGTTTTTGCTAAACAGCCCTGGAATAATGTATACATTGAACTATAAAATTATTAAATACTATTAATGCATAGCCAGAATCATGTTATTATTGAAATTGTGATATTTTTTACTTGTTATTTTCAAATAGCAAATGCTGATTTCCTGTTTACAGTACTATGTACTGTAAAATAACAATTACAGTCCTTGGGGACCTTGGGGAACTATTTAGTTAAAAGCAGCTGGTATGAGGGACTTGGTCTATTTCAACGAATCTTCTCACTGTAATGTCCTTATTCTTCTCAGTAAGAGTGATTTAATCTGTTATATAAACACCAGAAAAATAAGAGGCTGATAATAACTGGTAGTTTTATGATACTTAGGGTTATGTAATAAAAGGCACTAAGTTTGCCCAGGGGCAAAACTCCTTAGTAACCAATCAGCAGGTAGCACTTACTGGTCACCTGTTTAAAAGCACCTTATTGGTTGCTATGGGTTACTGCTCCTGGGCAAACTTACTGCCTTTTATTACATTTGGGGGTATATGTCTTGCTATAATATCCAATGCCTAATAATTGAAACTATTTTGGAGCATTAGATTAGGTCTATTATAAAACCAAACCATGGACAAAATCACTATATTCATTGGTGAGTCATATGATTTACACATATGCGCAGTTTCAACTAGTATGGATGGGAAGAGGGCCCTGCTTGTGAGAGCTACAGTTTGTAATGTAGAAACAAAAGTGTTTTTAAAAAGTAAGAACTTCCCTTGGCAAATACTACCATCTCCTTAAATCTGGCCATAGACGCAAAGATCCACTCGTTTGGTGACATGGTCAAACGATCAGATCTTTCCCCAATATGCCACTCACTGCAGGGCTATATCGGGGGTAATCCAAAAGTTCAGCCCTATGGCCAAATGTTTGGATTGCGACAAGGGCAATGGGCTCTGACGGGTCAGTCAGGAGAAAATCAAACCTTCCCGATATGGTTTCCAGAAGTCCAGTCGGAAGCCCCCATACACAGGAAGATAAGCTGTCAAACTGGTCTAAACGACTGATATTGGCAGCTTTATCTGCCCATTTATGGCCACCTTAATTCCTTGAAGGATTGTACTTACAAAGCCATAAACCTTATTAACTATTCTTGTGTGCTTGTACAGATATGGGACCTGTTATCCAGAATGCTCAGGCCCTGGGGTTTTCCAGATAACAAATATTTCCATAATTTGGATCTTCATACTTGAAGTCTACTCGAAATTCTACCATCAAATTGTTTTTAAAAAATTTAGTTCAAATAAAAATAGTTTGAATCGTTCGAATGCATCGTTCAATTCGAACGATTTTGGGGAAAAAAAAAATCTCTTTAAAGGTTCCAGGAGGTCCCCATAGGCTAAAATAGCAATTTGGCCGGTTTAAGGTGGCAAAGTGTCGCATTCAAAATTTTTTTTAAAGAGACAGTACTTCGAAATTTTTATTTTTTAATTTGAATCGAATTTTGACCTAGTCGAAGTAGCCAAAAATCCAAAAATTACTTAAAAATTCTAATTTTTTTAATTCGAATTTTCACTTCAAACCCTTAGTAAATGTGCCCCTAAATGAACCCAGTAGGCTGTTTCTGTTTCTAATGTGGATTAATTATATCTTACTTCGGATCAAGGTGCTGTTTTATTATTACAAAAAGGAAATCATTTTTAAAAATGTGTATTATGTTGCTAAAAGGGAGTCTATGGCTTTTCTGTATTTTGTAGCTTTCTAAATAACGTGTTTCTGGATTATGAATCCCATATCTGACTGTTTGCACAAAGGATGCAAACAGGAATGCTGGCAGTTCCCTTTGAACAAATGGATTGTTGTAAGATGTTTGAGTATCCATTGATGTACTGGAGAATTTCCTCTAGAACTGGGTTGTATCATGACGGTTTTGAAAAGAGAAATTATTCAGGTGAGAACTACAATATATGGCAGATGTTTTAAACCTTAAAAACGAATGAATGTATAATTGCTCAGATCGCTATACAAAGCACTTTTTCAATTTACATTCATTATATTTTTTGGAAGATTCCAAAATATTATAAGAAAAGCAATCTTCTAACATAAAACATTTTGTGTGATTTACAGTGAAGCACTGGCTAAATTCCAATAGTGTGGGGCTTGGGGTGGCTAAACAGTCTCTTATTTAACATTCAGGTGAAAGTCAGGACTGGCAGCAAATTGAATGGTCAGGCAATGTCAGACAACTGAGCGTTTGGCCTAAAATTAAGACCTGGTTTCAGGAGGTTTTTCATCTACCAAATTTGTGGCACAATGACAACACTGTGCAGCAGGGCCCACCAGCTACACAACTTCATTAGCTTTGCAGAAGGCATAACAATGACCTTATGATAATTCCAGTTGATGGATGTTGGGTCTTTTCCCCCCTGTTGTTGTACAGAGCGCTAGAATATATTGTTGCTTTATAAAAACTAAAAATAATCAAGTAATGACAGCAAATATACTTTGGCTCTGACCTCTAAAGATTATTTCTAGGAACTTTAGAGAAACTCAAGGCACCTAATGTGTAATAAACACTTTACCTGGTGGTCTAGTGGGGGGGGTCGGCAGGGACGCCTACCGCCCCCTCGGCGGGGACGCCCGCCGCAACGGTCTTCTTCTGCCGCAGCTTCTTCAAGGGTGCGCACGGCACGCTCCTTGTAATCTAAAACCGCATTGGCGCAAAATTTAAAATTACTTAAAGGGGCATTTTGTATTTTCACATTGCCCGTGATAGGAATTGGTTGCTTTGTGCTATTTTGCAATTCAGTTTCCTGTTGTAACCCCTGCCTGGCTTTTCGACTATTCTGACTTCTGGATCCTGACCCTTGCCTGAAAACCAACTACCTCCTTCTGCTAAATCCCTTCTGTTTGACTTCCTGGTTTGACCCATTGCCTGCCTGATTACTTTTACTCTCTGCCTGCCTCGACCCAGCCTGATCTGAACACGATTCTGTCTAACGCCTTGTACCACGACCTTCTGCCCAAAGACTCTGCATTTACTGTTGTGCCCCTGTGCTTGTTCAGAACCCCTCACTTTGCACCTCTCCTAATAAGACCTGGGGGCATCCGATTAGCCAAGGGCTCCTCCCCAGGTGAAAGGTGGCTGTTATAAGTGGAAGCAAGAGCCGAGAACAGGGTGCCTAGCATCTGTTCTGAATTAGGGTGCCAACTGTTACATAATGATTTTCTGAAGAACCTATTTATTTTACTTGGCAGAAATGACCTTAATGTTTTAGACAAAGTAAATGCATTTGTTTCACAGTTTTCCTGTTTCCAGTTTTCTTCTGCTCCAGCTGCTGACAGAGTAGACCACTAGTCACAAAGTAATAATAATAATAATAATAAGGATGCCTAATATTGAAAAGAAAGCCTCAAAAATTAATTGTTGAACTGTGGATAATATATTAAGAATGGACAGTAAAAGAAAAATATTCTCTATGACACCATGCTAAAAAAAGTATAAATTTATTAGTACATAGATAAATAAAAAATTCCAGTTACCCCAGCAGGAGCCTGACGCGTTTCGTGCCTCTCAGCACTTAATCATAGGCCATTAATGCTGGCCTATGATTAAGTGCTGAGAGGCACGAAACGCGTCAGGCTCCTGCTGGGGTAACTGGAATTTTTTATTTATCTATGTACTAATAAATTTATACTTTTTTTAGCATGGTGTCATAAAGAATATTTATCTTTTGCAGTTTATACCTTGGTTTGACCACCAGAGGTCTCTAATACACCTGCCTGTGAACTAATCACTTAGTCCCTGTATGGCCACCCTCTGAATATTTTAAGAATGGACAGTAGTTATCTGTATGTCATCTGACTCCTTTATCTATTAGACATGCTGAAAGTAATATATGATAGATATATATATATATATATATATATATATATATATATATATATATATTTGTGATATAATTCCATAAAAGAAACATGTAAGGGACATGCCTAGAACCTTGAAAAAAACAGTGTAAAGCCAAAAGGTAATATCCAGAAAAACTAGGATGCTAATGAAAAATATCAGGCATAGAATTAGCACAGGAATAGTCTCATAGCTCTTACATAGGTACTGTTATATTATCCCATTGAGTTTTCTTCTGTTTTAAGCCTAGTGAGATATTCTGGCCATTTAAATGAGAAGAAGTGTTTTATATATCAGATTTTTAGCTTGACAAATATACATCATGTAAAAGTGCCATGACAGCCCAGTGTGTGAATTTTAAACAATTCATACACTGTCACATTACGTGCAGTATATATATTATTATATAATATTAACTAGACACTACTACTCCAGAACAGAGAAATAGGTAGAAAAAAAGTTACTTTGTTCCTCTTAATAAATGCCCTTGCCTCCCAAGTGTATCACAAATTATTGTATAAACAACTTTTCATTCCAAGCCACATTTGAAAAGGCATTACAGAAAAAGAAAGGGCAAAATAATTTCTCAAAATGAATCATGCCTAAATGTTGTTAATGTTATTATGATTTATGAGCTTGCATGTGGCGCCTTTAGAGAGGGTGTTTAACATGCCCTTTCTGTTTTTATTAAAGTACTTATTATTCTGGCCATGAATTGTAAGGTATATGAATTTTTTAACTGTTAAACATAAATGGATGCTTTCTTGTGCCACCTTTTCCCTCAGAAAGGCAGCTAACAAAATAAATAAATAACAAGGAAGCTAACAAAATAAAGTTTGCATTGTTCTTAATGAGAAGAAAACAACCTTAAGTTTTTTTTAGCTGGAAAGATATTTATTTCCTTAATGCTACATATCAGCATAGTAAATGATGCTTTAGCTAGAAATAACTGTGGAAGATACTGCTTATATTTTTATCTATAAATTAAGATATATGGTAATTTGAAATCTTTAAAGAACGCGTATACCTTACACTCCTGTAATCTTGGACTAGTTATAGAAGTGATATTATAGCATACCTCCCAACAGTTGAAAAAAGTAGGGACAAAAACATTTTGGCCATGCCCATTTTTGGCCACACCTCCTAATTACCATGTCCCTCCTCCCCGCATCCCCTGAGCAGGACCCCCTCCCTCCTGCCCCCATCCCCTGAGTAGGACAGCCTCCCTCCTCCCCCCCGGCCTACCTCCCCCCTCCAGCAAATGCCCCTAATTTGCTACTTATCCCCTTTCCAGGTCCTCTCCAGAAGAGTTCATGGCAGCCATCTTGTCTCGAGCAGTCTTCTTCCTTGAGTCATCGGCGTCTTCTGGCGCATGCGCAGTAGGAGGCATTTTCTGGTTCGGATCTACTGTGCATGTGCCGAAAGTCACAAAGTTTCTGAAAAAAGAAATCGGAAACTTCGTGACTTTCGAGCGCATGTGCAGTAGCTCTGTAAACTGTCACAACACTGAAAAGCATTTTATTATGAGTATGGGTGACTTGTAGCATGTGCAGTAATATAAAATAATCCAATGAGCTCCAGCTTTCTTGGGAACATCAGAACAGTCTGCATCACTAGGCTTGGTGGTTTAAAGAGGATCTGAACACTTGCTAAACCGCACTTAATTAAATTGTTGCCAGGCTACAGATACCCAAAGACATTCATATATGATCATGGCTTAAAACCTGCTGTAGCAACATCAGGACTGTACTCTTAAGGCGACCATACATGGGCCGATAAAAGCTGTCGGCAGCTTATTGGCCCGTGTATGGGGCCCTCCGATGTGTATAGCTACCTTCAAAGCAACATAAATGTTTCCCTATATCTGAAGGTCAATAATGCTATTAATGTATAATGCAAGATAAATGCCCACCTGATCTGTTTACATTTCCTTCATGTTCTTTGTTCCTGCAATTGGAGCTGGAAATTTTACACTGTTTCTCTATCACAGAACAACTAAGCAGCAGAATGTCTTATGACAGTGTAATATCATGAAGCTAAATGACTCAATAATCGCCACATGTAAGATAACAGCTCTCTCACTAGTGAAATCTTCTGGAGCTTTAATTAAGCTTTTCTACACTAGGGAACTAGGGGTGCAGTGGAACAGTTTTAAAAATGATTTAGATCCTTTTAGTAACTTGAAATGGCGATATAAACCTTAGCTAAGCTGTAGGTAGAGTTTTAAGTTATATTTTGAAAAGAGCATTCATTTTAAGGTTCTTTCATCCAAACAAGATTCCTCTTGCACAACTCAACAGGTGCAACTGGGCCAGGGCCTGCACCCCCGCAGAGCCCTCTCGCAGTCTTGCGCCCGCTGCAGCTGGCTGGAATCGGCGCACAAATTAGGCGCACAAATTAGTCACGGACGAGGGGGGCAGCTGCATGGCCCAAACCAGGGCACGCCCCCCACCTAGTTCCGTTACTGCAACCCAATCACATTCCGTCACTTGGCGGCATCCACATGATAAATTAAAACAGACGCTAACCCAACCCACAACCTACCTGCCCCATCTTTGATGTCACCAGAGGGGTGGGTGCACTTTTATTAATGAGGCAGGAAAGGTCAAAGGGATTGGGTTGGTTGCGAGTAAGGCCCACCACCTGCCAGCGACACACCGCTGGTTACTATGTTAGTATCTTTAGATAGTAGTACACTTCATGAGTAATGTTTGCCCATAAGGTAGTGCAATGTTTTAAGGGGTTTAAGTTGCTGAGTAGAAATTAAAGGAAAAATGGGGATAAGAATACATCATAGATATATGTATATAAATAAAAGGTATGTCTCCAATAAAAAAACCATCCTAATGTGAATGGTCATGAATGTACAGTGATCAAAAAGGATGATTGCACAGGTATGGGATCCGTTATCTGAAAAGCTCAGAATGATGAAAAGGCTATTTCCCATTGACTCCATTTTATCCAAATAACCCAAATCTTTAAAAATGATTTCCTTTTTCTCTATTATACAGTAACCAAACAGTACCTACTACTTGCTCCAAACCAAGATATAATTAATCCTTACTGGAAGTAGAACCAGCCTATTGTTTATGTCTATGTTTACATGATTTTCTAGTAGATGTAAGGTATTAAGATCCAAATTACGTAAAGGTCCATTATCTGGAAAGCCTAAGGTCTCAAGCATTCTGGATAACAGGTCCCATACCTGTAGTACAGTACTTCTGTTTATAATACAGTTTTAATATTTACTGTTTATAATATATAAAGTCCAGGACGGAGCTTATTTATGCCCTAGGTTCCTTAGAGAGTGGTTCCGGGACTGCTAGTCCAGGCCGGGTTTTCTGAGTTTTCCTGAGGCATCTCAGGTGGATAATTAAACCAACAGCTCAAGCCAGAGTGTTGAGCTTCAGTCTGAGGGAAAAGATTTCTGAATCACCGCAAGGCCTGGAATTTTGTATTTGCCATAAGGTTGTATGTTTTGGGGAGACAGGCGGTAGGCCTCCTCCTGGTTAGTTAGGACACTGACCTGTGTTAGTAAGTGGCAAGGATTTTATTTCGTTTTGTTTGCTGCAAGTGAAAAATAAACTGCCAAAAGAGACTATACTCTCATGAGCTGTGATTGTGCCATGGTCTTAGGGTTGCCACCTCACCCATTTAAAACACAATACATTTAGATGCATGCTGCAGACTGAACTGATTTATGTGCAGCCATGCATCTAAATGAATTGCTAATTAGCCATGCAGGCTGTGTATTCCATATGTGTTCGGTTTTAAAGGGGTGAGGTGGCAACCCTGCATGGGCTATTTACCCCCAGAAAACTGTTCCCAGCTACCTAAGCTCTTACAAATTATATACTCACATATACTGGATACTTTCATTGTATTCCACAATACCAACACTTAACATTTTCGCAGTAATAAAATATGACTTGTGTAACTGTGATAATCTGATAATCCATGCCTGAGTAACTCTGCACAATAATGACATATTCCCTTATCAAACTGACCATATGGGACCCAATAATAAGAAGCTAGCAAATGTAATCAGACTACTTTCACTGACCCTGTATATAAATTATCTATTGCTATCCTTTACAACTGCCAAATGCCATTAGGGTTTCCTAATACCGAAAACTAAAGGTTTCTGTGAATGTGCATGACTGCCAATACTGTACCCGTTAAAACAAAATCCAGAACACACAATAAAATCAATATGATATAAATGAGGACAGTTCTAACACTTCACTGGCAGATATGGTGTGTTGGCAAACTGAATTATTTCCATAGTACAAGGGTATTGGTCTGGATTGGGAAGCCTCTGTACAAACCAAAACCTATATGATTTTATTGGTTTGCAACTACAGGTATGGGATCTGTTATCCAAAACCCCTTGTCCCAGAATGCTCCAAATTACTGAAAAGTTATCTTCCATAGACTCCATTTGATCCAAATAATCCAAATTTTTTAAATTGATCCCCTTTTTTTTCTGTAATAATAAAACATTACCTTGTGCTTGATTTCAATTAAGATATCATTAATCCTTGTTGGAAGAAGAACCAGCCTATTAGGTTTATTTAATGTTTACATGATTTTCTAGTAGACTTAAGGTATGAAGATCCAAATGACTGAAAGATACATTATCCAGAAAGCATTCTGCATAACAGGTCCCTTACCTGTACCTTCTTTTAGGGAACTGAAATAAGAATATAGGAAAATAATGTTGTCTAAATGATTGGTAGTTAAGCAGGATCCAATTTATTCCTTTAGGTCAGTGATCCCCAACCAATGGGTCATAAGTAACATGTTGCTCACTAACCATTTTGCTGTTGCTCCCAATGGCTTAAAAACAGGTGCTTATTTTTGAATTTTTTAATTTGGTTACATAAAAAACAGATATACAGCAAAACTGAGCCTCCTGTAGGCTACCAAATAGCCATACACAGCCCTTATTTGGCACCCCCCTTGTTTTTTTCTAATGCTTGTGTTGCTCAACTCCTTTTACATTTGAATGTGGTTCAAAAGTTTGGGGACCCCAGATCTAAGTCCATCTTGTTAAATAGTGTTGTATCCCCCCAGGGCCTGGGTGTAGGATAGAGTCCTGCAGCGGGTCGGGTACCCGCAGGTACCTGCGGGTTACCCGCGGGTTACCCGCAAAATCCCACGGTACCCTGCGGGTTGCTCGTAGAATTTCTGGGTGCGGGTATAGAAGCGGGCCGGTGGTTCTGCAGGTTGGCGGGTTGAGGGTCGGGTCGCGGATCCGCGCTATAGGGATCTTTACTCCTTTTTCTGAGCATTTCTACTACTGATGATGTCACATCCGGTTTACAATGAAAGCACTTCCTGTTTTACAACTTTTTTTCTGATCCCGGCTACTTCCGATGATGTCACTTCCTGTTTATGATGATAGCATTTCCTGATTCTTGATGGTCAGCGGGTCGCGGGTCCGGGTCGCGGGTTGTGGGTACGGTTCGGGTCGCGGGTCCAAGCGGGTAAGAATGCGGGTCACGGGTCCGGGTTGCGGGTCCCAAACAATGGACCCACGCAAGACTCTAGTGTAGGATGCTCCCGCATCCCACATTTTTAAACTTGCAGCCCCTGCATGTCCGAAATATGCTTATCACATGTCCCAAGGAGTTGTGTGCCCTGGAGTGATCACACAACCCTGTAGTTACACCACTGGTGTCAGGAAAAGTACTAAAACTACTGTATGTCCAATCTGGAAAACACAGAATCTAACAGACTAATAGATAAAAAGTACATCACTGTTCCAAGTCTAGTACTAAGATGCAAAATCTGTATATTTATTATCAGAGCACTGAAGTCCAAGTTATAATTCATATTGACATCTAATCAAACACAATGATAAATACAGGTACCACAAATGAAGCGAATGAAGAATGAATTAACCATAACTTGAAACAATGCAAAGAGACAAAGCATCACAAATGAATCCAACAGAGAATAATCACACAGCATTCAGCATCCTAAATCGTGCCTGGATCTATTGTTTCCTCAACAATGTATTACGGAAAGAAGACCCGTAGTACTCTTTACATTGCCGTTAGCAGTAAGACAAAAACATCAGACATTGAATTGAACCCTTCTGGAAATCTAGTGTCAAAGTACAAAATTCAACTTTACTTCTTTCTACATATTAGAATACTACAACTGGCAGGACATGAAAGACTCTGTGACTGGTGTCTAAAAAGATGAACATGGAAAGGAAAATGACAAGTGAAGTGGGTGTTGTGTTTAATGGGTGCTTGGGTTTATCAGGCGCAATGGCAAGTGTTTATTTTTAAACCCAGACTGCAGCAAGTAACTCTTTATCATCCATTAACGGTGCCTCGTATTGCCAATATAACAACTATTACCTAAGTAATATAGATGATTACATTAATGAAAGTTGGCAACAAAATTGTTCTCGCAATTTAAGAGCCATCACTTTGCTTCAGGGCAGTTTAGATTCAGAAATCAAAACACATGCACTATCATCTGTGTTAAGGCAATTGCTTGTTTCCATAATGATTTTTTAGAATGATTGAAAGCCTGTACTTCAGCAGAAATACAATTGAAAAATGCCTCCCGTTACAATGACTTGCAGCAGACTTGATTGCCACTGCACTATATTCCGCTCCTGCTTAAATACTGCTTTCACTACAGGACATCTCCTTTAAGTGTTATTAAAGGCTGGGATTATTCCTGGACACAATCTTAATGGCCAACACAGTATGCAAATTGCCTTTACTTGTCATGGAATATGCACACATCAATCATAAAGAGTAATTTCTGTGATATTTTTTTTTTATTTGAGCCGCAAGGTACAACAGAACAGTCTTGAGGTCACTGCAATTGTGTCTGATGTGTCAAAATGAATGCAGTTGTTCACCAGGTGCATGTTGTGTGATGCATTCCTCTGTGGGAACCCTGGAATTACTAGCATTGAAATATCCTTGCACGTGTGCCCAATATTCTCAAAGAATGAAACATTTGGAAATGTAAGGAACATGTCTGAATGTATTTGTCAATATGAGCACAGCCTTTGCGTCCATCTGACCTCAGGCACACTTGCACTTGTAAGCCCTGGAGTGTTTGTACCAAGCAGAATAAGCAATGCTGCTCAATACTTACTAAAGGCAATTATGTTTTTGAAATAAAAAATGTATTTATTAAAGTCCAAATCCAAAAAAAGCTCCTAAAATTAGAGTTTTTTTTTAACTACTAAAATCAAATTTTTAGTGGTGAAAAATCACATTTTTCAAGATTTATACCCCAAGGATGGAAAAAGTCTGAATCTTAAAATACTCCGTCTCAACCCTGCCGAGGTATTGCATTAGCCAAGAAGAAAGGTCCCTATCCTATTAGGAAGCTTCTGTGGTCTGAGCTAGAATTAGCCCGAAAATCCAACTATTTCAGACTTTTCCGGAAAAAAAAATTTTTTTTGTCTTGTTTTCCCCCCGATCCGCTTAAATTGTGCTTTTTTTTTAAATAAGTAAGCTCCAATCATGGATTCTTTAAATAGTCAAATAAATTCAGATTTTCCTAAATAGGGCCCAAAATGACACCAACTGATACCAATGCAATTTGTGATATTTCCTGTGCTTAAAGTTGTTGGTAGCATTTTTGAGAAATATGTCCATTTTCCAAATAGTTAGCCGAACTGCAAGCCCAACATCAAAAGGTTTAGATGTCTGTTAGACTCAGTTGTAGTACAGGTATGGGACCCGTTATCTGGAGACCCTTTATCCAGAAATTTCCAAATTACGGAAAGGTCATCTCCCATAGACTCCATTATAATCATATAATCCAAAATTTTACAATAATAATAAACAATAGCTAATACATGATTCCAACTAAGATATAATTAATCCTTATTTGAAGTATAACCAGCCTATTTCAGTTTATTTCATGTTTACATGATTTTTTGGTAGTCTTAAGGTGTGAAGATTCAAATTATGGAAAGACCCGTTTTCCGGCAAGCCCCAGGTCCCGATGAATTCTGTATAATAGGTCCCATACCTGTACTGGCAAGACCCATCCTAAATCCTATTCTTCAGCAAGGAGGGGAGGGGCAATCTTCACTGTAAGGACTTTTTTGACAAAAATGAATGTTATAAACTGTAGGAAAGTGTTAAAACCCATTAGTGTCTCCATCTGTCAAGAATGTTTGTGTTGTTCTTGCCTTCTCGTATGTAAGCCAGATGCACAGAGCACTAGTTGTCACTGAACATGGAACACGAGGCTGTGAATCATTCAAGAGCAGCAAACACACTGTCCCTGGGGAGATGGGTCATGAGATGTCTCACATAAAATGGCAAATTGCTACAGAGTCAGCTGTTAGAGCCACATGCAGGTAGTCCTTGAGGAGCTAATGATATAGACTGCGGCTGCCTAGCAGGTGTTCTCTGTATCCAGGAGGGCACTTTCCATTGTGTATCCTTCAAGCAATCAGGTGGGTTAGCTTAGTAAGTATAAGACCAACAGGTGAGAGTTAGAATCTTTATGCCAACCTGATAAGCACATTATTATGGCTCCACTTACTTTATAACTATTATGCTAGCTGCCTGTCATCATGTCACTGTTTCGGGTTCAGCATGTTCCACAACATAGCATCCACCTGTATAAAGAGTCCCTGCTGTAAACATTGTCAACACAATTTTCCATATTTATACCAGTTTAGTCCCTATTCTGCATGGCTCTATAGTGTTTACATAGTACAGGTATGGGATCCGTTATCCAGAAACCTGTTATCCAGAAAGTTCCAAATTACAGAAAGGCTGCCTCCATAGACTCCACTATAATCAAATAATCCAATTTTTTAAAAAAGGATTGCCTTTATCTCTGTAGTAATAAAACAGTACCCTGTACTTGATCCAAACTAAGATTTAATTAATCCTTATTGGAAGCAAAACCAGCCTATTGGGTTTATTTAAAGGAATCCTGTCATGGGAATTTTTTTTTTTTTTTAACGCATCAGTTAATAGTGCTGCTCCAGTAGACTTCTGCATTGAAATCCATTTCTCAAAAGAGCAAACTGATTTTTTTTATATTTAATTTTGAAATCTGACATGGGGCTAGCCATTTTGAGAAATGGGTTTCATTGCAGAATTCTTCTGGGACAGCACTATTAACTGATGCATTTTGAAAAAAAAATTTTTTCCCATGACAGGATCCCTTTAATGTTAACATGATATTCTTAAGGTGTGTGAAGATCCAAATTACGGAAAGCCCCAGGTCCCAGGCATTCTGCATAATAATTCCAATACCTGTACACTTTCCTTTATAGTGAAGTTCCCACTCTGCAGGAAATATTTCTCTGATGGTATTTAAAGGGGTTGTTCACCTTCCAAACACTTTTTTCTGTTCAGTTGGTTTCAGATTGTTCTCCATAAATAAAGACTTTTTTCAATTACTTTCCATTATTTACATTTTACTGTTTTTCCAAAATCTAAGTTTAAAGTTGAATGTTGGTGTGTCTGGTGTTTGAGTCTGGTAGCTCAGTAATTCAGGTGCAGACTCTAAACTGTTACAATTTTGCAGCATTTAATTGATACATTTCTTAGCAGCATCTCTGGAGTATTAGCAACTATTGTATCAATTCTAACAGCTGCCTGTAATGAGACCCAGAGATTCTGCTCAACAGGGACAAAGATAAGAAATGTATCAAATAAATGTATCAGTCGCTGACCCCCCCCTCCAAGAGCTGCTTCAGAAGGTGAAAAATGACACTTTACAGTTCAATATTAGAAAAATGTTTACAAATAGAAAACAGACAGTAATTGGAAAAAGTTATTCCTGGTGATCTATCTGAAAACAACTAGTTGTTTGAAGGTGAATAACCCCTTTAAGGGCTGGGACAGACAGGGAGATTCGGGGAGATTCTGTCGCCTGGCGATT
>CM044442.1:80324770-80336861 GCA_024363595.1 Xenopus borealis | reverse complement strand
TAGTAATTATTATTTAAAAAGAGTAAACACAGTTGTTTGACAATAAATGGCTTCAACTAACAATGAGTGAAAGAAAAGTTTGTGTTATCATTCATATTCTCTGAAAAATCATAGATTCTGCCAGGGAATGTAAACTTATGAGCACAACTGTAGGTAAATGTCTATCACGGTAATAGAGATAGTCATCAGTGGGGTACGCTGATCTGGGTAATCACTGTATATCTTTATGAAGTCCCTCTTAATTCATGTATATTAGTTTACAACACATCTTCAAAACAGTAATTTAGTCATTGAATAAAGTAGAACCATATAATGGAAACTTACAGGGAGGAGGAAGAGCATCTCACTCATACTACAAGTGAAAGTGATGAAAAGAAACATTCAAACCCTCTATCACTTTAAATAAACACTTAAAGAACTGTGTTTCTTCTCTGAACTTCATACACCCAGTTGAAATATGTCAGGCTAATTGTAAAAATGCTTACATACTATGGAAAAGGTTTTGGGGGAAAATGAAAGCAAACCGCATTGGGTAAATATGCAGTGATGAAAACATTAAAGGACAAAAAAAAATCAGCGAGGAATGAAAGCAGAGCCGTGAGGTACGAGTGTTTGGAGATGGCATGACAATTTGATTAACTGCTGCAGTATGGAGCCAGTGGGACACGCATCTAATGAATCAGATGAATGGAACTCGATTCTATTGCAGGCAGGCAATTGTTTGTATTCTGTAGGGAAACATTGTGTACAGTACAATTAGTAAGAAGAGGAAAAAGAAAGCGCTGAATGATAATGTCATATTATTTTTAATTATGACATTTGAAAAAATGTATAAAATACTGATACATTTACCTCTGTGTAATATTTTATTAGGGAAACTCAAAAATCAGGAAAGCCCAAAAGCTTGATTGTAAAGCAGCTGATAATCACACACAGCCTAAGGCCTGTGGCACATAGGGTATTTTGAGTGTTGGAAGTTGTCTCTATGCTATGACAGGCAAATGGGGGGGTTTCAATCAGTGCTGGGCACCAAAAGTCCATGGCCTAACAATGCACATTTCAATAATAATTTAAAAGAACGTAACTTTGTTGCTAGATAGCAAGTTACTGTCTCTATTTCTCATCTAAGAAGGTCATTTGGCACTGATTCCCAAACTGCCTACCTGGCCCTGAATGTGGAGAACTAGGGCAACGTTTGAATGATTGTGGCTTTACTGTCTTTGAAATGCCTGTAATTACAGAAGGGTTACAATTATAAATATGCTGTAATATACTTATAACTAAGACAAGAACTAAGGGGGGGGGGGGCAAGCAAATGCTTGACCACATAAGTGAGACTGACAAAAGAACAGAACAAGATGTTAACAAGAACAAACATGTTGGTCCAGCAAATTCTGTGTACCACACCACTACTACTAAGTCAAAATAAAAATGTGGGCCTAATTAAGGACCTGATTTGTTGCATATGGGGATATGTAAGGGCCCTTAGGATACCAGCAATCCACAAACTCTATGTGGCTAGATTATACTTCCATACTGCATTGTGGGCCAACCATCTTGATATTCCAAACGTTGGCCAGTGGAAGCTTGAGTCATGGAAGCAGGAAACACTTTAGTTCCAAATTCTATACCAGCAAACAATGAATTTATTTAACTAAATATGTAGCAAACTGGGCTCAGTGAATATGTAAGACATATTATAACCCACTACACTAATGTCTCTGCACATTTCTTTCTAATTGCACCCCACTGAGTAATGAGATGCTCATTTTCCAAAGGAAGGTCAAATCTACCCCTTATAACATGTATATTTCCATTATTTATGCTGAAGTGCTTTTATGATCACTTGCATTGCATTTACTTTCTTTTTTTCACAGAAAAGACAGCATATTTGCATATTTCATTATTGAAAATGTCCTAACCCCAATTCATCATCACGTCTCCATTTCAGCACTGATTTCTACTGCTTACAAGTTGTTGTTAATGACATGTAAATGAGCCTGCACACTGTGATACTAAATTGATTCATTCATCTGAATTGAGTTTGTTTACAGCTCATTGGAAGAAAACAATCAATACCATTGCATGGGGAGGCAGATTTATTTAAATTCAAATTCAAGTACTTTTTATTTTCCCTAAGTGTAAAAATTTCGAACTCCATTGCTTAAAAATCTCAGATGTTACCTTATTTATATATATATAAAAGCAAATGTGCAAAACCTTGCTGCTTAAAACCAAGAAAAATTGCCTTTGACTAATATAGAAACAGGTTTATGCTGGTGAATTTTTACATTTGAAATTTTTGCCATGATTTTCTCAAACTTGAAAACTGCAACCATGTATTCTATTAAATATTTCTAATAGTGTTAAAGGGGTTGCTCACCTTTTAAATTAACTTTAAGTATGATGTGCAGAATGATAGTCTGGAACACTTTGCAGTTGGTTTTCATTTTTTATTACTTGTGGTTTTTGAGATTTTTAAGGGGGAGTGTAATTAAACATTGCAAACTTGATTCAAACTGACGTTTACTTTGTGAGCAGCGCAAACATGACAGTCATTTGCTAGCTAATATAAAATTGCTTGTTGTCATTAAGCAAAGGTTAGGGTTAACACCTGCTCTGGAGTACATACACTGCACATGTTTGTAAAAGCCATTTGTTCACAAACACTGCAACATTGAAGTTGTTGAGGTCTGTAATTGGTCAAAAAGGATGCTAACTTCGAAGAGGTGCTGGAATATGAATAGGAGAAGCATGCATAGAAAGATGAATAGTAAAAAATAACATGTGTAGCCTTACAGAGAATTTTTGTTTTAAGATGGATTCACTGGACTCCATCTTAAAATCGGAAAGAAGAAGGCAAATAATTCAAAAACTATATAAAAAAAGAAAAAACAAAGGCCAATTGAAATGTTTCATAGAATGAGCCCTTATATATATAAAAGTTACTTTTAAAGTTGAACCACTCCTTAAACTATTGCCAGAGAAGATATCATATTCTATACATATCGCATATAATTAAGCTATTGCTACTAAGACATATTATATATCTGCTCATGTGCATTACAGTTGAACCATATACAAATATTTAAATATACAGGCTTCTGTTTGCACCAAAATAAATTCATTATTCATTTGATCTGAGAGAACCTATTATTCAACACTTGCCTGGTGTTTTTGGCAAATCTGAATGGTGGAGTTCCATAACACTCATATTCTTAATGCAATATCCTCTCTAATTAAAGATCTATATTAGAATAGGTAGAATAAACAAATTATGAAGTGGTTCAACTAATCAGAATGAAGAAATAGATTGGGCCAATTTCCTCACCATCTTTACATATTTGTTCACCATGAGTCAATGAAGTTTAAATCAAGTCCATTTAACATCCTTAAATTAAACATGAAACCCAAATTAATTTTTTATTAACACATCCATACCCATTATAAATATATTTAAAATCTTAGCTGTCAATCAAATATTGCCTGCCTCTCCTCTATGCCTTAAGGTGGCCATACACAGAGATCGCTGGTTTGGTGACACCAAACGAGTGGATATCTCCCCAATACGCCAACATTGAGGTGGGCGATATCAGACTGTTCTGATCAGGGCCCAACGATCGGATCATAATGCAGGAGAATTCGTGGTTGGATCATGGGACTGCATCAAGAACAGATGGGGTCTGTGATCCAATGAAATTTTTAACCCTGCCCGACTTTTGGCCAGATATTGATTTGGGAAGCTCGTCAGAGGGCCCCACACACTGGTCAATAAGCTGCCAACTCGGATGAAACTCCACATAGAGCAGAGAATGGTGTAAATCATACCGAATATAAAATATATTTTATGCAGTGTTGGATTTAGCTGAAAATGCATTCTGAGGTTAAAACCTTGAACAAAAAAGACAACTCTTGAATGTAAATAACGGAACACAGAACCATGTTCCCAATTTCTGATTCAATTTTGAACTACTAAAAACAACTGTATGGTTTCATTTACTTAGAATTTCAGTACACCCCATAATTTAAGTTTTTAGCTGATGTGTGACTTGATGAAAGAATTCCATTACTTATTATGTAGGTTGGGTATGCTTAGCATGCAATCTGTTTCTAGGAGAGTCAATTCTGATGTTTAAAAGGGTCAGGGATAATTGCTACTAAGACCACTCACTAGCCACCAGAACAACCTTAATACAGCTCGGCTACATTTAATAGGCTTTTGGCAGATAGCCATATTCTCCTCTGCTCAGCTTGCAGAACCTTTCATTTGGGAGGGCCATTATCTCATTTTGCAGATCAAGTACCAGCAATTAAGCTTGTCCATTAAATGTATATTATTTTGTGTGTTTTGGTTGACATAAGGGCTATCTGAGAATTAAATGCTACGTTTTTAAAGGAAAACACTACCTGTATTTAACAGGAATCTAAACACAATTTAACCCATTTCTGCATGTTAGTATGTTATCTAATTTATGAAGTATTGTCCAAAAAAATTTATAGCGCTTCATATTTTCCAGTGTTTCATTGAACCCATGTTCACAAACCATATCACTGTGCTCCAAATCAGATGACCATTTAAGTGGACTTGTTACTGCTAGTTTATTGAACACTTTAGGCTATTCATGACAAAAATGACTGCTGGAGTACAGTGTTTTTTTATCAAGGTGCTTATTCAGCTTCCCCATGTGCCATGGGTTTTAGTTAATGTCAATAAGATCTCTTATCTCAATTCTAGGAGGTGTCCATGATGCATCAGTGATAACATGCATGAGTCATTTATACTTTCAAACTGGTGTCATGTGTACAAATGTTATAAGAGTTTCAAGGTGCGTAAAAATTATGTATGCTCTTGTGATGATGCAAATGCATTACCACACTTTGGCTCCTTACTCCCTGACACTTAAAATGTCCTAAACTTACCTTTAGATGGCACTTGGGTTGGGTATCAAGTTCCCATCTTATTCCTTGTGTTTGTGATACTTCCATATTCTCCTGTTGCCACCTATGCTTGACTACAGTTTGAGATCCTTGCTACCTGCCCTGCCCTGGATCTGTCAACAATTTTATGCATGATCATTGTGATACTTTGTTACTCGGCCCTCCAGTTTTTCTGCACTGCTACTCTTCCCAATCCCACCATCATGCAAGGCTCCAGCTAGTGTGAGGTGCCTGTGGGTCATGGCCCTATTTTACTATACCTACAATATCCCACCATCCTTTAAATAGACAAACTGCATGGATTGTTTCCAAAACGAAGCAATTAATATTCTGATTTCACAGGACCTGCATGATTGGTAGTTTGCTATGATGCCATAATTGAGACATTGGGGAAACAACCACTGCAATAGGTGAGACACTGCTGAAAAATCTGGTAGCAATGGTACAGTACATAAAGTTCTTCAAACTGAAAAGAAAGGTTAGTAATGGCTTATTGAGATCATTTAATCACTAGCATCTATAATATCTCAACACCAGCTTCAGAGTACCTCCATGGCCACAGTCCAATAAAAAGAGAAGGAAATGATGTGCGAGTGTCTTACAACTATCTATGGTGTAATGTCCCCTTCTCTACATGTACGTGGCATAAGCAAGAAAAGCAATCAATACAACTATTACATATAAGATATATCTACCAAACAGTTGATCATAAAATACTGTGCTCATGGAAAAAATAGGTATAGCATTTTTATGATATATTTTGCAGCCCTTAATGGAGTATTTTTATTCTCCTTCAGTGTACCCAAATACAGATTTTGGCAAACAGTCTCCAAGCTGTTGACAGAGGAAGGATCACAACACAAATAAATTCATTCATATAATTCCATGAGCTCACATTTACAAAGCTTATTTGAACAGATGGTCATTTAATTATATATATATAGATTTTGAAAACCCTAGCAGTGAAACTCCAGCTTTTCCAAATCCAATCAACACAGCTAATAATGCTCACTGTCCTCTTACTGTTTTTAAGAAGTGTTAAAATGTGTGTAATTATTTCACATTGCTAGCAGGTATTCCTTAATTTCCAGAGAGTAGGAAGAGGTCAGCATTGTTAGTAATAAAAACAATTTGCCACTTAAAGTATGATGAGACTTGAAATAAAGTCATTGGCAAGTGGGTGATATGTGTTATACTATTTAACTTGTAGATGGACACTGCTACAAGTGTATATATATATATATATATATATAAAATGTTTGGCGCTTAGATGCACACCAGGTCAACTTTTTATTTGTAATAAAATTGTTATAGATGTTATAAAAAAGCATAAAAGCATAGACGAAGCCTTGGAGAGCTAAATCTATCCATGAGCCTCCCATTGGGCATCTTAAAACAGAGTATACTTATTTACCAATGCTGCATATGCTATTTCTCACTAATTTCAAACTAATATGCAACCATTAACTGTCACTTTAAATTATCAGATGTTCTGTTTCCTAATAAAATAAACTAACCATTTCAATAACATAGCTTATAGAGTTGATGTAGAAGGTGTCACATTTGGAGTGGAATTATGGTATACCATCATGTTTTAATGTTAATTTTAAACAGTTGCTCTGTGGATATTTACTACCTGTAATCCATGCCCCCCTTTTTCAACATGAGTTCAATAAATAGTTTTAAATGTTACATTCATTTTTCTTTTCAAATGCATTAAGCCCCCTGTATAAACAACCCACTCCTTTCCTATATGAGATAAGGAATAACTTATCATTTCCTCTGCTAAAAACAATAAATTATAAACAATTCTTAATTAAAAAATTATGCAAAATGTATGTTCAGAACAAGCCTATTCATTAAACTAATGTGGGAAAGGAGGCATAAATGCTGTTACTCTATAATAGCAGAGATCCTTTCTGCAGAATACTACAGGAAAAATTATGCTTACTTTTATGTGTTCCACATTCCCATAGTTATATAGGACTACATAGATGTCAGAAACCTCTTTTTGAAGGGTTTAATAACAGTTCAATGGCAACCTAGTCTACCATGTGTCACAGGCCTTCTCTAAGCAAGGTTTGTTCATTGAGCAGCATGGTGGGATTATAGATTTATATGACACATTTAAAGAAGCCTTTCTACAGCAACATTTGACCTTTTACATAGCCAACAGAATATCTTAAGGGAAACCCTGCTTTTATTTTAATTATCTTCTCATTTCAAATTGCCACAAAACTGATATGTTCATTAAATGAAAATGTCACACATTGTGTGAATAAACTAATTATGATTGCCAGAGTGAGAGATAAAGATGTATTATTTCTTTCCTTGTAGGCCTGACCCATGCTGTTTGGAATAATATAACTTTGATGAGTTTGGGTAATCGCCACTAAAAAGAAAATTACTTTTAATTGCAAGAATGAAGATTTCAAAGAAGTTGATCCTTCAATTAATACACATTATTCTCGCTTGGAGCTTTGTGGCCCCAGTGTTTGAGTAGGAATGGCTGAAATGAAAGAATGGTTTCCAGCTGGGAATTACAGCTTGTCAAGACCTGACACAGTTGTGATTACGTACCAATGTATCCTAGGACAAGACACTGGAGCAAAGTCAAGGAAATGATAACACCTTATGCACATAGGAAAAATAAAGGGTTATTTCACATGTATTCATCACATTTCCATTTATTCAATTTTAGTTTTTAGTACACAGTAATAAAAATCTGCAAGTTGTGTTTGAAAAAAGAAAATGTGTCTGTGAGTTAAATCCATTTATTAATAGCTAATACTGTATCTACAACACATCCCTTAAGAATCCGCACAAGGATCGTCTAAAGCAACCCTAGCTAAACCTGCTCAGACTGGTCCCACAGGATCATGCTTTGTATAAAACGGCGGTTTCCATTAAATGTAACTGCTCAATTTATTGCTTGCATCGACAAGGTATAATGCCAAACAGAGATTCACAGTATTCAGCTTAATAACATAGACTTATGTCTTGGTACAGTTATCAATTAAGTCTCTGATTAAGAGTAGTTGCTATTTTAATAGGCATCGGGTAAAGCTATGTCATACAGGTAAAAGTCAAAAAACCCTAAACCCAATATTTAAAAAAAATCAATGGGTTTAAAGGGATCCTGTCATGGGAAAAATTTTTTTTTTTCAAAATGCATGAGTTAACAGTGCTGTTCCAGAAGAATTCTGCATTGAAATCCATTTCCCAAAAGAGCAAACAAATTTCTTTATATTTAATTTTGAAATCTGACATGGGGCTAGACATATTGTCAATTTCCCAGCTGCCCCAAGTCATGTGACTTGTGCTCTGATAAACTTTAATCACTCTTTACTGCTGTACTGCAAGTTGGAGTGATATCACCCCCTCCCTTTCCCCCACCCAACAGCCTAACAAAAGAACAATGAGAAGTAACCAGATAACAGCTCCCTAACACAAGATAACAGCTGCCTGGTAGATCTAAGAACAACACTCAATAATAAAACCCATGTCCCACTGCGTACTATTCAGTTACATTGAGAAGGAAAAACAACAGCCTGCCAGAAAGCAGTTCCCTCCTAAAGTGCTGACACAAGTCACATGACCGGGGCAGCTGGGAAATTGATAATATGTCAGATATCAAAACTAAATATAAAAAAATCGTTTGCTCTTTTGAGAAATGGATTTCAGTGCAGAAGTCTACTGGAGCAGCACTATTTGATGTGTTTTAAAAAAAAAACATGTTTTCCCATGACAGTTTCCCTTTAAACTAAATTCATTCAAATAAGCTAAGTGAAGAGTAGAGTTTCATGAGTGAGGTTTTTAATAGACTTTACTGAAGGCTGCTAAGACCTTATTCTGCTCATTATAACTGTAAATACAAGAAAGCCTATGATAATATCACACTCCAAGATATGCAAATCAATTTTCAGAAATCCAGCACTTGTCTGATTTTCAAGATTTTATATCACCAAGCTATAACAAATTACAAATCAGTTTGACAGCTGACATAATCACAGTATTCCTGTTAGAAATATTAAAGAATAGAATGATCACTGCATTTAGTATGGCAAAGCCATCTCCCATAGGCTCCCAGATTATTTTATCCAAATAATCCAAATTTAATGTTTTTCCCTTTTTCTCTGTAATAATAAAACAGTACCCGGCACTTGATCCCAACTATGATATAATTAATCCTTACTGGAAGCAAAACAAACCTATTTAGGTTTATTTAATGTTTAAATGACTTTCTAGTAGACTACAGCTGGCCATCCACAGGCCGGTACAAGCTGTTGACAGAATAAGATGGCATCCTATTGGACAGCGTCCCTCCGACAGCTTCCCCAGGTGATATCTGGCCAATTATTGGGCAGATGCTGATCAGGTAGATTTAAAAATCATGAGGATTTAATCCGTTTGTTGATGCGCCTGTATTTTCGGGGTTGTGGTCAGATTGTTGGGCTCTATGGCCCATGAACGGATTAACCCAATATCACCCACTTAGATGTTTTCTTATTATCTATAGAGGAAGCAGATCCCACAATCCCCCCCGTTCCTCAGGCCCCCCCTGCGACTGCGGGGTCTGAATTGTAGTATGATGTAGACAAGACTTTGAAAAATGGATATCCGACTGTTTCAGACAATGCCATACATATCCTGTACACAATACATTTATGATAATAATAATAAAGGACAAGGAGAGACCTCTGGTAAGTGGTAATCCATTATAATATTGAATGCTCAGTAAGGTTTATCAGATAGATTAACTTCAGTTCAGTATACTTCACTTGCAGATCAGCATTCCTTCTCTCAGTAGTTTCAGGGCAGGTAACATATGCACCTTTATTTTTTTTTTCTCCCCACCCTTGGCATTTAGCATGAGCAGTGTTCCATGTCTAAAACATCTGCAGGCACCCATTCTGTAGATCCAGCTTCAGTGACGATGTGATGCACTGCTGGACTTAGCAGCTAGAAAGGGGATGGGTTAATAAAATCTATTATATGTACAGTATCTGTTAGTGATAAGCTTGATTCTTTTCTTCTCTAAAGGTGTCTGAAATTTAATAAAATGTGCCCTGTTGACTGAGACTATTTCATCAATTCACAAAACAAAATTGGGTACAACAATAATGCAACATGCCATGGATCTTTCAGATGGTCCGTGGCACCAAAGCCATGGGATTTCTGAAAGCAGAGACCCATAATAACTCAAAAAACCCTAACAAAATTATTTTCATAGTAGGTAACCAGGCAGAGAAACAATTGTTTACAGTATCTTTAATCCTACTTTAAGGCAGGTCTACAATTTCATTAGGCTTTAGGATTTGAGAGATTATCCTTCTTAGTCACTATCATTCCAGGAAAAGAGGCTGGTTTGATTCTAATACACCCAATTATCCTGCCAATATAAATATTATTTATATTGGGTCTGGTAATAACAGACTTTAATTTGCTCTAGTTACATTTGTTGGGAAACAAATGCTATTTCTTAAATAGACATCATTTTGTTAAACAAAATTTCATAAAATCATTGCATGATGGTAAGACGCTTAACAAAATGACACAATATATTTCATATTATTTCAACCTTTCTGTTGGAGGTACAGGTATGGGACCTGTTATCCAGAATGCTTGGGACCAGGGGGTTGCTGGATAATGGATCTTTCCATAATTTGAATCTTATAACTTAAGTCTACTAGAACATCATGTAAACTCCAATAGGCTGGTTATTCTTCCAATAAGGATTATTTCTATCTTAGTTTGGATCAAGTACAAGGTTTTATTATTACAGAGAAAAAGTAAATAATTTTTTTTTAAAAATGGATAAAATTGAGTACATGGGAGATGGATCTTTCAGATGGTCTGTAATTCAGGGTTTCCGGATAACTAATCCCATACCTGTAGGACACTAAACTGGGAACCCCCCTTCAGATCTAATGGTTGTGCAGAAGGTCAACCAGATTATTAAGAATTATTAAATAAAACCTTCCACTGTTTTTGCAATTATAGCTACACCCTAGGGAAAAACAACTAAAGCAACTATCAGAATGATTTCAAGAATTATGCAAAGTCATGAAAATAGAAAAAATAACAGCTGCCATAAAATACACCCTAGATAATTTTATAAAAACATGACCCAAGTGTAAGAAATTGCCATTTTGGTTTGATATTATGTTCTGGGTGTGTGTTTGTGTTCATGGCTATTGTGTTTTACCTAACAAGAAAACAGCTGTCTACTTAGTCTGCCATGGGGACCATAAATAAAATTACCGCATGCAAGAACACCCACTTGACAGGATGTAGGCAAGTTGGGGGGGATTTACCTCCCCTCTTATCAGTTGGGAGGTGAGCTGTGGGGGCAGTTGCTGAGGACTGGCATAGAAAGAACACTGGAGGCAGTCTGGGACGAAAGATGAAGACAGAACAGCCTGGGACAGATGACGGAAGACCCTGGGATCGAGAAGTGAGGGCCTGCTAACAACAATGTAGTCTACATTATATCAAACCTTTGAAACTATAAATATTGTAAATAATGTGTTAGTCTAATTGTAATCAACAATCCATTCATTTATTATTCAATATATACAGTTTACTATACACTTATTGGCAGTGTCGGACTGGGATGCCAGGGGCCCATCAGAAAACCTTAGACCAGGGGTCCAACTTTCCAAACAATTATTCCATCTCTCCTCACTTAACCTCTTTATTCTCCTATTCTTTTAGATCTACTTACTATACTCTTTTCTTCCATTATTAAGCCTGTTTTTCCACATAAAGAAATAGGGAATGAACATGAAATAGGCCAAATTGTTAGAAGCAAGAGGATCCACTGACACCTGGGCCCACCGGGAGTTTTCCTGGTATCCCTGTGGGCCAGTCCAACACTGCTTATTGGATTATTTGTCTGCTTGCTCAAAAGAACCATAAACCCTAGTAAGAGGGGGTATATTATTATTTATAATTTATTTAATATTAGATGGGTAGACACAATGGGGCAAATTCATTATTGCGCGAAGCGTCTAACACTAGCGCTAATTTGCCAGTGTGGCATCAATTCGTAACTTTGGAAATTCACTAACACCAGCTCTGGCGAATTTACGTTAGCGAGGTAGATAGACTTGCGCAACTTCGCACCCTTACGCCAGACGAAGTTGCGCAC
>CM044442.1:80288860-80301643 GCA_024363595.1 Xenopus borealis | reverse complement strand
AGATTTATCAATGGTCGAATTTGGAATTGAAAAAAATTCGAAATTCGACCATGTGAATAGTATGTGAAGTATAATCCTTCGAATTCGAATATCGAATTCAAAGGATTTTATCACAATTCGATTGGTCAAGCGATCTAATAGGAAAAATTCGATCGAACGATTAATCGTTTGAATCGATCAAGTCGAACGATTTTTTGATCGATCGAATTTTTTTTATTCGATCAAAAATAATGATACCCAATTCGGTAGCTTTGATCTGGCGAACTAGGTGGTCGAAATTTTTTTGAAAGGGGAAGTACTTCGACCATCGAATATTCGATTAAAATTAAATTATTCAATTCGAATATTCGATGGTTGAATTTGCCTAATTTGCTTATTTGAAAATTCAAATCTATTTGAAATTCGATCGAACTTCAAATTCTTCATGTGAATTTAGTAAATCTGCCCTAACACTACCTTTAAGGTGAAATCCCCCAATCATTTGGGAGATATTGATTGTAATACTCCCAAGTATGCCTGCAATAAACAATACAAAGTTTGTTTGATTAACATTATGTACAATGTACTGTTTTATTAATACTGGGGGTGGTATCAGTATCGGTTAAGTGTAGAACAGTAAAACCAAAGAATGGTTTGCTTTTGGGAAAATTTTAAATGTTTTAAACAATTTTATTTGTGTGTGTGTATATATATATATGTACATATAGTGGGATGGTCAGTATTTATTATATTATACTATGGATATGAAAACTAGGCATTGCACTGCAACAACCTATTTATTTAGTAAGGGCAGAGTTTTCTGAAGGATAACATAAGGGTAATAGTGATGATATATGAGGGTTTTTTTCAATGAAACAAATGACATGGCAAAAGTCAAGTGCAGATTCATGACATTTTTGCCAAAACCAAAAAAAAAATTGACTCATGTATGTATCAACTTAAGAAATTCACTCATACCTAAATGGGAAATCTGTATTTTCCCATATTTTTGTGTAGGGCAGTCTTTGAGATAAGGGAACTAAACAGCAACTCTTTTTTAATGTAGGAGTACCTGGGACTGGCCCAATTCTCTTTGAATAGGGAAACCAGGTATCTCTTATTGTGTGTGCTGCTTTATTTAAACTTAAATGGATCCTGTCATGGGAAAACATGTTTTTTTCAAAATGCATAAGTTAATAGTGCTGCTCCAGTACACTTCTGCACTGAAATCCATTTCTCAAAAGAACAGATTTTTTTATATTCTGTTTTGAAATCTGACATGGGGCTAGCTATTTTGTCAATTTCCCAGCTGACCCTAGTCATGTGACTTGTGCCAGCACTTTAGGAGGGAACTGCTCTCTGGCAGGCTGTTGTTTTTCCTTCTCAATGTGACTGAATAGTACACAGTGGGACATGGGTTTTTACTATGGAGTGCTGTTCTTAGATCTACCAGTCAGATGTTATATTGTGTTAGGGAGCTGTTATCTGGTTACATTCCCATTGTTCTGTTGTTAGGCTGCTGGGGCGGGGAGGAAGGGAGGGGGTGCTATCACTCCAACCTGCAGTACAGCGGTAAAGAGTGATTGAAGTTTATCACAGCACAAGTCACATGACTTGGGACAGCTGGGAAATTGACAATATGTCTAGCCCCATGTCAGATTTCAAAATTAAAGTTTGCACTGTTGAGAATTGATTTTCAATGCAGAATTTTTTTTTCCCAAGACAGTATCCCTTTAAGGATTGTATAAATATTAAGAACTGAAAGGAATGACACAAATATACTTTAGTGACCAAAAAGCTTAATTGCAGATACTACATTTTGTATGGGAATCTCACTGAAACTGGGCTTTGGGCAAGGATGTATTGGTCAGCATCAGCAATAGGGTAAGAACTACAGTATGAATTAATTATATGCAGTACAAGCAAGACTACAAATGGTGATAATGAGGATTTGGTGTGTGTCGAATTATGTGGGTAAAGGGACCTTGGAATGCATTAAACAATTAACAGCTTGAAATAATGGAAAATAGACACTTGACGACTTACTAACATTATGCTCCATCAATCTTTTCTTGCTATTAAAGTTGTTTTTTTTTTTATTACTGACCTTTGAAAAGTTTTGGTTGCCTCGACAACCATTACTCTGGTGATTCATACCTGCAAAGCTTACTATGAATGCAGATATATGTATTTTCTCAGCGTGCATTTTTCCTTAGCCTGGAATATGATGCATAAGCTGTACCTTAGAGAAAGCTCCAAATGACAACCATAATTATGGCTTCTCAAAGAAATGCACTTCAAGGGATGAATAATAATTAGCTGTTCCTAATGAGCTGGACCAGTTTTTCCCGGCATTAGCTTGGTCTATGTCGTCACAACTGATTGTTGAACCCCTTAGTATATTTTTATACCTTATATAGCATCATAAGGATTTTTGGGACAATGAACAGACATCATTCTACGACATCTATATGCACAAAACACAAAAGCAGGAACAAACGCATCATTATGTTGAGCAAGGCTGACCAGGCCATCTCAGCAGGCAAAATCCACAGAATAATACAAATGGAATCTATACATGGCTGGCTTGAATAACCATTCAACATGCAACAATATTTCCAAAAATGTCTTAAGAGGTTAAATAAACATTTGCATCCTAATTTTTAAAGAGCTTATAGAATTAAAGCATGCTGGATTCTTGAGGTAATACTTTGTAATGCAACGTTCCCCAGATGGTTTAGAACAGGGATCCCCAGCCTTTTTCACCCGTGAGCAACATTCAGATGTAAAAAGAGTTGGGGAGCAGCACAAGCATGAAAATGTTCCTGGGTGGTTAAAGTAGGGTAAGGGTTGTGATTGGCTATTGGTAGCCCCTATGTGGACTGGCAGCCTACAGGAGGCTCTGTTTGGCAGTGCATGAGTTTTTATCCAACTAAAACTTGCCTCCAAGCCTGGAATTCAAAAATAAGCACCTGCTTTGAGGCCACTGAGAGCAACATCCAAGGGGTTGGGGAGCAACATGTTATTCATGAGCTACTGGTTGGGGATCACTGGTTTAGAATGATAAAAGGTCATGCCTGTTCTGCTGTATACCTGGCTTCCAGTTTTATGCCAATGGGATTGTTAGACGCAGATAATACAGTATACAGTATTTCTTCTAAAACTAAACATATAAACAATATTATGTTTGTGTCTGATATTTGATTACAATGCAATATCAGCAAGCTGGTATGGTGAAGTGAAGTGAGTGAAGTTATTTTGCATTAGAACTTAAAGGAGTTGTTCACCTTCCAAACTCTTTTTTTATTCAGTTGTTTTCAGATTGTTCACCATAAACAAACACTTTTTATCAATTGCTTTCCATTTTTTTTACTGTTTTCCCAAAATGTAAAGGGACAGTCAGTTTAAAAATAAAAACTAGGTAAAAAAAAAAATAGGCTGTGCAAAAATAAAAATATTTCTTATATAATTAGCCAAAAATGTAATGAATAAAGGCTGGAGTGAGCAAATGTCTAACATAAGACAACAGAACACAACTTCCTGCTAGAGAGCTCTTAGTTAGTAAGTGACTTTAAGGGGGCCACATGGGACATTACATTTTATTTTTTGGCTAACTAACTATATTAAAAACCAAACCAAAATCTGATAGAGAGGCCCACATAACGCAGGAACCCCTAAGATACCCATCAAAATTACCTGTTTCTTCAAAAGTATGAATAAATGCCATTTTCTATGCTGAAATCCACCTGTTTAAAAGTTCTTCTCTTTCTGCATCATTTGAAATCCTGTCAGGGGAGGAGGGACTAAAACAACTTCTCCACAGCTTACAGACAGCATGCAGGAACTACATAACCCACAATGCATTGCAATGTGATGTTTGTATCAATATTGAAATCATGTTTACAGGGAATTGTGGGGTTTGGAGGATGCACGCTGAGGGCAGCTGGCTGCTGGCTGCTGATACAAAGTAATAGTAGTCATCTAGCTCAGCAAAGTAGTCAAAAAGATCAGCAGGAGAGCAGGGGCTAGGCTAAGGGATGCCATGAAAAGTCTGCATATTTATTAATTAATGTAAATTGCAAAGTTGCTTGAAATTATGTATACTTTTCAAAAAGCTTAAGTTATGTTTTTGTGAAGTTCCCCTTGACGTTTAAATGTAATGTTCCTGTATCTAGTGTTTCAGTCTGGCAGCTCAGTGATCCAGGAGCAGTCTGATCTGTTACAATTGACTACATTATTTGATACAATAAGTTGATATATTTCTCAGCAGTATCTGTGGAATATCAGTAACTATTGTGTCAATTCTAGCAGCTGTCTTTAATGAATCACAGGGACAAAAACAACAAATGTATCAACTAAATGTATCAATTTAGAACAGTTAATGTGTTGGTGACCCTTCCAAGCTGCTTTAGAAGGTGAGAAATTAAACTTTACACTTCAATATTAGGAAAGTGGTCACAAGTTATTTGAAAAAGTCTTTCTGACTTTTGGATTGAACTATTTGGACTCCAGGACAGGGGCAGAGGCTGTTGGAGAGCCTGAGGATTGGAGAAGAATTACACCTAAGGTAACAAAAGCTTTAGAAAGGTTGGGGCTATAGGGACCCCATGAATGTGGTATAGACCATGGATAACATAGCCTGTTATAAAAGCACTAAAGGTGGCCATACACAGGCTGATAAAAGCTGCTAATATACATAGACCTGTGTATAGGGACCTCTGGCAGATGGTGAACAGGTTTAAAAATCTCATTGTGCAAGAACTGCATTTGCTATTTAATATGACCCTCACCCTGAAGGCCTGTATCCCTGATCGAGGTGATCTAGGTGGGGAAAGATTAGCTTGTTTGGTGACTACATGATGTGAGAGTATTTTTCATGATATTGCCAACTTTAGCTAGATTGGGATATACAGTAGGCAAGAGCAATTGCTTTTGGATTTTTTCCAGAACTATACATGAAGTGTATGTTGGTGAGGCTGCATAAGGACAAACCTAAGCACCACTTAAAACTGATGACATACAAAGACCTGTCACATTTTTTGTATATTTTGGGATTCACCCTCCTTTATAACCCTGCAAGGCAGAGCAGGTGCATTGTCTAGGCAAAACAGGGAGTGGTCTGGGAGGAATGGGTTAGTAAAAAATAAAAACAATGGATTCATATTCAGTGAGGTACCTAAAATACTATTTATATAGATTTATTTTACAGGCTATTCATGCCATTTGTGTATTATAGTGTGTTCTGTAAATGGCAGGTTAGAGAGCCCGGGGTTATACTGTATTTTCCATGAGAGATTTGATTCAGACAATGCTAACCCTCTCTATAAAGCATGCATTTCCATTTTTTCCTATTAAGGAAGCATGACCTAAGCGGAAATAAAAGTGTGTCCTTATAAAGGCATCTCTAGAGAAGACTTTGCATAGCTTATTTTTACTGTAGATGACAGTTTACTGACTTTGCTTCTGTTCCTGCCACTGCTGTTATTTGTGTGACACATGCCGTGCCGCCATAAAGTGAATGAATTTTGTACTCCCACATATTTTGCTTCGCTGAAAATCAGGAATGTGTTTCTTGGCACAAACTGTGAATTTGTTGGTATAATTACACTCTGGACAATCAGATAATTGCACAAGATGACTATTTGAGATTTCAACAGTGTTGGAGCTGCAGAAACTGTGGATATTCCAGTGACAAAAAGTCCAATCAGTAAGGCATGACAATAAGGCATTTTATCGCTTTCATACCGTAAATCATCACTTCAGACCATCTGGCATGTATGAACTATAACTTTATAACTCTCTAGTATCTATGGTCAGATGATAGCTGGGAGTTTAAGGTTAAAGGGGAACAATTGTGAAAATGGAAATGTAATAGCTTCAACCTACTAAAATAAGAAACTTTCTACAATCAATTAAATATTCTGCATTGTTTCTGAAATAATCAAGTTTATGTTCACTATCCCTCTCTCAGCATTTGTTTCTCTTCATTCGGTCTTCATGCAGCAGTTGGGTGTCAGAAATTCAGTGACAGTTAGATCCAATATATCTTATAGGGGGGCTTCCTTTCCAAGCAGATGAATTAGATCTCACTCAAACAACTGATTCCAGTACAAACAAAATCTAACATAATAACTGCCTTTTGCACAAACCCTGCATGTAGAGAGGCATGATGTTTGCTGATTTTAATAGAGTGAGCTCTAATAAATCTTCTAGGGAAAAGGAGCTCCCTATTGGATTTAACTGTTAATGAATATCTGACACCCAGCTGCTGCATGAAGACAGAATGAAGAGAAACATATGCTGAGAGAGGGATAATTAAGATAAACTTGATTATTTCAGAAACAATACAGAATATTTAATTGATTGTATTTAGAAAACGTCTTATCTCAGTATACCGAAGTGTATATTACATTTTTATTTCATGATAGTTCTTCTTTAAGGGTCATCACGTGCAGAGTGAATGAGTTACATGTTGGAGGGTTTGCAGGTTTTACACATTTAACTTTAATCATATGACTTTTGTAATCCATGTACCAAACAAGCAGATTGCCAGGTATCTCTTACATGGTGATGTGGAAAACACTGATCAGCCAATCAAGGCATGCCATGGAGAATTCCTGTTGTATTCATAGTCAAACATTTTGGTATTTTTAACCCTATGCAGAACAGAAGACAAAGAAGCACAAGGTCTTGCTTGTTCATCTGCACTGAGTTAGGTTTTCACATTTCTAAAGAAAGTTAATCATCTCTTTGTATGAGTATATAGAAAGAATTACCTTGAGCTCCTTGGCTGAATAAAAGCCTTGGTATATAGTCTGTATCCAGGAAGTTACTCATCTTGAGGAATGTTGTCAGACAGTTAACCTGTTAAAAACAAGGGGGGGGGGGAAAGTGCTCATTCTTGCTATTATTTTAGAGCAGAGTTTTAAAAACTGGTTTGGGACTGGCTCCAGGGCTGGCTCTGCTGAAGGGGGGCCAAAGGAGTGGTGGATGGTTCCATGATACATTTCAGTCAACTTATAGGGTTGCCACCTGGCCGGTAAAATGGATGCTTGATGCCAATGTTATTAATAGGAAAAAACGGCAGCAATGTAGGAAGGTCGGTATTTTTTTTTTTAGAAAAGGTGGCAACCCTATGTTCTTATTGCAGCCACTACTGTATACAACCCAGAGAATTGATTGTTACCTGTTTCCTGTGTTCACTAACTGATTCAAATTTCTGCCCCATTAAAGCTTCTTGCCACCCAGCTGGTATTTTACCAGCATAGGCCAGGGCTTGTATTGCAAACTTACCCTTAATGTATTTGCTGATAAATGTGTAATTATCTGTCATTGTGCCCCCTGGCCACCCCCAATCCTGCTTCTATGTCCCTCTAATACCTCGCTTAACCCACTGAAATTCTGCCTGATTGGTCAGATACACCCCCATCACATCACTGATATATCATTTTACACCATCGCCTGCCCGTTTTTGCATCATTTCACTGCCCCTCACAGTTTTGCTCACGGTCAGTATAGATGTGGCCGGAATTTCTTTTCAAACAAAGGGAACAACCCTATGGACCATACAGGAATTCAGATTTGGCCGAATCCTTGTGCATGGCCAAACCAAATCTGAATTTTCATATGTAAACAAGGTGTTAATACAATTTCCCCACCTTTTCCTTTCCTGCCCCTAATTTGCTTATGCAAATTAGGATTCGGATACAGTTCAGCATTTGGCAGAATCTATCACAAAGCATTTGGGGATTCGGCCGAATCCAAAAAAGTGGATCAGTTGCATTCCTGGTAGTAGCCAATCTATTTAAGCAGTTTTTTTTTCACTGAACTGTACCTATAATTGGCCTCATTGTTTGTAAATGAGCCCTACAGACACTAATCTGAAAGAGCAAAGAGTAAAATTCACTGAGTTTCATAAAAATTAGTTGTCTCATACTTTAGAGATGAACACTTGATTCATTAATGACAATGGGACAAGTTCTTTACCTTCTGAGGTCTTAAAGACAACACTGTTAATGTGACATTTCATGTGACATTTCATTGTTCTAGGCAGGCACTTATGTTATAGATGAATCCCTCACTCATCTTATTTTAACGTTGTCTTCATTACTATGCACAGCAGAGCACATTAACATAACATTAGCACAAAAGAACAAGCAATAATTGGTCTGAAGTGGCAAGCTCTCCTATGTCAGAATCTTCTTTAACTCACAAGCCTGGCAGGATATTTATTTTTAATGTCACAAGCCATGGAATACATTGTACAAATAGCAAGAACATTGTTGCACAGTAATTAAATAGAAGAAGAATCAATACTTTATCATTGCCCTTTGCTCTTGGTGGAATGGGTGAGGATTGATGCTCTACTGAACTGTTCACAGAACGGTCACAATGCTAATGCACAGTCTGAAAAGCCGCTGCTGCTATTCCAGGCATACATTGATTTGTTTATATCATTTCCGCCCTGTGAATGAATCTGTGCAAATACACTGTTCGGGTCACTAGTAATGCTGTAACTAATGAAGTACTGTACCCTATGCTCTTTGTCAAATTTTGATTCCAGATGAAATTGCCATCATCCGAAACAAATTAATTAAGGGATGATTTCAAATGAGTTTACATCAATTTGTGAGCACATTGTGTGCACCATTTTAAAAAAAAAGGTGTTTCATCTCAGAATAAATACAAAGTTTTGTGTTCACACATAAAATTCCTTATGCATTCGACAATTTGTTGCATGTGTTGGTCTCAAAATTTGGTTTTGTGCATAGCCTTCCCCTCTATGTAATAAAAGGAGCTAAGTTTGCCCAGGTTTGGAAACTGATAGCAACCAATACATTCATTTTCAAATGGTTGATCAGTAAATGTTACCTGCTGAATACCTGTTATAGGTCATTTGAGCTGTCACAGACTTTACACCTTTTATTGCATCTTCTCACTGAGCAATGGGTTCAAAGAAGTCAGTTACTATCCTGCAGTAACAGTATCTGCGGGTTATTTAATGACTTGTTGGATATACTATGTCATGGCTGTTTTCCAAAAAGAGTCATGCATGCAGGCAGCCGCTAAATAACTTTTTGTAATACTATATTTTAAATTATCCTCTTGGATCCAACCTAATAATGAGAATTTAGGATTGCCAGTACTTACTGCCAGTGATTCTATACCGATGTTCTCCGAGGTGGCTTCTTAAATCTTTAGAATGCCGTCCAGTGTAAAATGCTCTCTATAAGGAATAATTTAGACTCCATGAATAGGAGTGAGATGAATAATGCAGAACATCAGTGATACACTGATAAAAATGGCTAGTGGATATTTCCATGGCAACAGCATCACTACTTCATTGCCCTCCACTTACCGATAGGGGAAAAGCTTTACCCTCCCTTTGATAAAAACTTGTTTAGGGCTCCGAAATGGCGATCAATCTGAAGAAAGTTTACACAATTAAAAAAAAAAATTCTCTGTAAATTTGTGTTTGATGTATTCGCCCTTCTGTTGTAGAGAGCTGCGGAACATTTTGGTGGGAAGCATAAATAATTATATTTTATTAAGTCTTAAGGGATACTCCAGATTGCATTCTATTGGTGTATCCGAATCTCTGATCAGTTTGTAGAGTATCAGTGGCAGCAGCAGTTGCACCTTCCTTTTAGTATGAAACAAGTGTTTAGCATAACGAGGCTGCAGCAGTGCACATACACAATGGCAGAGATAAGGCCATCTATTCAGTATGATTTCCATGAAGGATCAATAAAACCATACACGCTTACATGCATAAATTCATTTCCTATACATACGACTGATATACACCGACACAGAGATGGAATAATAAGAAGCTAAAGCAGAATTGCAGATAGGAGGTAAAGTACTCACCAGTATCACTGACCTCTTCCCAAGTCTGTTTGCACCAGGCAATAAGACAATGATGCACAAGAGAGCCTGAGATTCAGGACTCTGTTCCCAGTTGGTACTCTCAGCACAGAGACATGGAAACTGAAGAGGGGAGAAAACTGACAGCACTGCTTTTTTCTTTCCTTTTTCATGTTATGACGAAGATAAACCTCCCCAGAATTCTGAGTGATCCTGCTAGCTACTTACATTCATTAGCTTCTAATTTGAAAGACCTGAAGAGTTCTTCCCCCTCTTATAGTTTTTCGTGCTTGTGTTCTCATTGCAGCCCCCTCAATTTCATTTGCATTGAGAATAATTTGCTTGCTGGCAGGTCTGTGCTAGGTGAGACTAGGCAGCGGGCGGCGACAGTACCTTTCCTTACAGATGATTGTTTTCTCAAAAGCCTGGAGTGCTGTCATTATGATCAGACATTAGTGTGGGTGTAATTATAAGAGCTGTTTGCATTAGGAGTACGGTTCAATCGCGGCTTCATACTCAGTATGGACACTAGAGGTTTTAATCTAGCCCCAACACAGCTAATGACTCAAAACAAGCACTGGAGGAAATCAATGAGCATAATGGATAGTGGAGATGTGGGACACAAAAGAAGCTTTGAGCACAATTTCAAAACACATTGAACAAATGCTGAAAAGGGCGAGAGCTGTACATAAGGGGCTCATATATTTGGATGACCAATTCATTGTTTATGAGTAGGACTAAAGTTACCATACAGATGTGGTAAACGGAATTAGCTTTGTGGTGCAAAGGAGATTACATGGTGGAGGGATAGTCCATCGAATGCTTAGGGGTAATGGAACATGATAGATCTTGCAAAGCCAGACATAATGCCAGTTTTACTCTATACTAAAGGGGTTATTTATTAAAGTCCAAGGGGTATATTTATCTAAGAGTGAAGTTCTGCCACTAGAGTGAAATTCCGCCCCTCTCCATTCATTTCTATGGGATTTTTAAAGGAGTATTTTTCAAAGGGTGAACTTTCACTTCACCCATTGATATATACGCTTTTCCAAATCCCATAGAAACGAATGGAGGTCAGCAGAATTTCACTCTAGTGGCAGAACTTCACTCTTTGATAAATTTCCCCCCAAATGTCAATTTTTTAACTACAAAATCCTAATTTTTAGTGGAAAAAAAAACTTGGATTTTTCGAGATTGATTATTCCCCCAGGCTGCAAACAGTCAGAATCCGAAAAGCCACCATTTCAGACATGCCAAGGTTGTATAAAAGTCAATGGGAGAGGCCCCTTTCCTATTTGGAAGTTTCTGTGGTCTGTGCTGAAATTAGCCATAAAATCTGACTATTTTATGTAAAAATCTGACAAATTCGGATTTTTCAGAAATAAAACGAGAAAAATTGTACGATTTGGAGTTTTTCTCTAATCCGATTAAACTGTGTTTTTGTAATAATAAATAAGGTCAAATTTGTGGATTCTAGTTTGGTCAGACTTTTTTTTAATAAAATAATCAGAAAAACTCAGATTTTGATAAATAAGCCCCTAAATCTCACATCCATCAAAACAATCGCGCTCAGGGAAGATAGTAAGACTAGTCGGTTCCTGTTGATAGTACAGACTGAGTAATAATCCCTTCTGGAGATATACAAGCCAAATAGAAGCTATAATGATCAATTTATAAACATTTGTGACAGATTCACTAAAGACGTATTTTTTCATTTATAAAGAGCAATGTTACAGTTTCCTAAAGAAATGCAGACATATGTGCTGACTTCATATGGAGAATGGACAGTTTTTATTGGCCCATGCACACAATGACAATAATGCATAAGGGTTACTAGCACTGGAATTTAAAACGACAGGTACTTTCAAAGCATAGCATTGTTCAGAGAGATAAATATACTTCTAAAAAGTAAATTCTCTGTAAGGCTACAAATGTATTGTTATTGTTAATTTTTATTACTCTTCTTTCTATTCAGGCCTCTTCTGTTCATATTCCAGTCTCTTATTCAAATCAATGCATGGTTGCTGGGGTAATTTGGACCAGATTGCTTGAAATTCAAATTGAAGAGCTGCTGAATAAAAAGCTAAATAACTCAAAAACCTTAAATAAAAAATGAAAACCAATTGCAAATAGCCTTAGATTATCACTCTCTATATCATACTAAAAGTTATCTCAAAGGTGAACAACCCCTTTAAAGATATATTTTTAGCTCAGTGCCACAGGCTATAGAAAAAAAAATCAGAACCTAGGGCAATATTGTTAACATTCACCAGTGTGTTACAACACAAATCTGTGTATGTCTTGAACCATAGAAAGGCTATGTACAGATTTTACTTGTGCATTCCAAAGTGCTATAGTGATTTTTACAAAGTGCTATGCCCAGAAGAAATTATAATTAAAGCTGGAAACAGTCAGATGAAGAAGGCTAATAATTAAGACAAATTTAAAAGTTGCTTAGAATCAGCAATTCTATAATATACTAAAGTAAGCATAAAGGTGAACCGCCCATTTAATGCTTTATGCTTATATACAAACTTTCAAAATCTTTCGGCATAAGTATCACAGACACTGAACACAGGGAATTATATTATCAGTATCTACAAGGCCCTATCATTCTGGATTAGCATCTTACTTTTAATCCTGTACATAATGTGCAAAGCCCATTGAGCTGGTATATATTTTTAGCATATACAGGTATTGGATCGCTTATCCGGAAACCCGTTATCCAGAAAGCTCCAAATTATGGAATGGCGTCTCCCATAGACTCTATTATAATGAAAGAATCCAAATTTTTAAAAATGATTTCCTTTTTCCATGTAATAATAAAACAGTAGCTTGTACTTGATCCCAATTTAAATATAATTAATCTTTATTGGAAGCAAAACCAGCCTATTTGGTTTATTTAATGTTTATATAATTTTCTAGTAGATCCAAATT
>CM044442.1:80273854-80285758 GCA_024363595.1 Xenopus borealis | reverse complement strand
CAGCCACAACCTGGCCAATCAGCAATAAGGATTGCTTCTGACCTTGTGACCTCTCTGAGGAAGGTTTGGAGCCAAAATGAAAGTGAGGCAGATCCTTACCAGGAAGTATAGAAGAAGAAAGCATGGTCTCTGCACAGAAAGACTGAGAGCTAGCCTGAGATTTCTCCTCTCTGCTGTGAGTGTTCCTGCTAATCTATTTGTGTAGGAAGCTAGGGATTTCACCTATAGAATATTTACCCATATAGGGAATCCCATAATCAGAGCACAGGGAGTTAGTTAACCCTTTCCAGTCAGCCATCATAGTGACTGGAACTAGTGCAGCTGCCTCAGCTATTGCTAGGGAACTAATCCCTGTAGGATAGATATGACTTCAGCCCTGTAGTGAGTTGCCAGTCTGTTCACCGGATCCAGACTGTGGATTTTCCATCAGCCTCCTTGACACTTGCAGTGGATCTCCTCAGGATTTCAAGAAGCCTTCTCCTACTTCAGCATTTCAAGCTCAGTGTGGATTAAAGCTGCCAGACTTCTCCCCTGTATCTGCTCTGCCTCACAGGATCTCTTTCTTATTCATTACCACTGGGAGTTGGTGAGACCTTTATTATACACACCCCGGGGTGCATCAATCAGGTGTTGCAACACATAACTCTGATCATACTACTTAGGTATATCCCTGCAGACCCCTAGTGTGCACACTCACCATTCTTAAAGGGACAATGGGAATTTTCATAAAAGGGGTGATACTTATTATATTGTATAACGTTGTTGTTATTTACTTCTTCTTATTGCATTGCATATATTACCTTTCTAATATTACAAATATCTGCTTAACTGCCAATTGTGTTGTTTATTGTCTGCTATAATTGGTACCAAAATCACTGCTATTGCAGTTTCCAGGGAGTTGTATGCCACCAATATCTGGTTTAGCCCTGGGTAGAGGCACTTAACTTATCCAAACCCCGCAAATCTCCCACTTAGCAGAGGCTTGGGATCTATACTGTTAGCGCCACAGTGTGGCCCTGGATATTCCTGCCAAGAAAGGGTTACAATATGTTTGCTTGTAATTAGTGGGTGTGTATAAAAGGTCACTGACTTTCTGGACTCCTGACAGACCCTTGCATCTTTCATCCAGTGCTGCACTGATGTTTTTTGGCTTCTAAGTCATGGGGAAAGCAAAAGAATTGTCAAAGGTTTTGCTGGAAAAGGTAGTTATAAAACTGTTGAAATCAAACCAAATAAAACTAAAATTTCAGCCAGATTGCCAGAAAAAAATGTTCGGGATGCATGGAAAACCCCACAAATAACTTCAGGAGAAATACACGGAGAAAGCAAAAGAATTGTCAAAGGTTTTGCTGGAAAAGGTAGTTATAAAACTGTTGAAATCAAACCAAATAAAACTAAAATTTCAGCCACAATTGCCAGAAAAAAATGTTCGGGATGCATGGAAAACCCCACAAATAACTTCAGGAGAAATACAGGACTGTGAAAAATGTGGTGATGCAAGATGCACAATAAGGAGGCACTTGAAGAAAGATGGGCTGCATGGGCGAGTTGCCAGAAGAAAGCCATTACTACTCAAATGCCACAAAATTTCCTGCTTACAATATGCCAAACAGCACAGAGACAAGCCTCAAACCTTCTATCACAATGTCATTGGGAGTGATGAGACAAAAATTTTACTTTTTGGCCACAACCATAAATGCTACATTTGGAGAGGAGTCACAGGAAATTTGGTCAGAATTGAAAATGAATGCAGTAAGTTATCAAAAAAATACTGGAGGAAAATTTGCACTCATCAGCCCAGAAGCTGCACATGGGACGTACTTGGACATTCCAACATGACAATGATCCGAAACACAAGCCCAAGTTGACCTGTCATTGGATATAGCAAAATAAATTGAAGGTTCTGGTGTGGCCATCTCAGTCTCCTGACCTCAATATCATTGAGCCATTCTAGGGAGACCTCAAACGTGCAGTTCATGTAAGACAGCCCAAGAATTTATGGGAACTGGATTCTTTTTGCCAGGAAGAATGGTCAGCTTTACCGTCTGAGAAGATAAAGAGCCTCATCTACAACTACCACAAAAGACTTCATAGTTACATAGTTAAATTGGGTTGAAAAAAGACAAAGTCAATTAAGTTCAACCCCTCCAAATTAAAAGCCAGCATACACACACACACCCCTCCACTCTTTCACACAAACCTTATTTGCCCATAGCTATACTAACTGTAGAGTTTAGTAGCAAAATAGCCTTTGATATTATGTCTGTCCAAAAAAATCATCCAAGCCCCTTTTGAAAGCATCAACAGAATCAGCCATAACAACAGCACCTGGCAGAGCATTCCACAACCTCACTGTCCTCACTGTGAAGAACCACCTACGCTGCTTCTTCTAGTCTGAAGGGGTGTCCTCTGGTGCGGTGATCCTCTTTATGGGTAAAAGGGTCCTCTGATATTTGTCTATAATGTCCTCTAATGTATTTGTAAAGTGTAATCATGTCCCCTCACAAGTACCTTTTTTCCAGAAAAAACAACCACAACCTGGACAGTCTACCCTCATAATTTAAGTCTTCTATCCCTCTAACCAGTTTAGTTGCATGTCTCTACACTCCAGCTCATTTATATTCCTCCTAAGGACTGGAGTCCAAACTGCACTGCATACTCCAGATGGGGTCTTACTAGCGATCTATAAAGAGGTATAATACGTTTTCTTCCCTTGAGTTTATGGCCTTTTTTTATGCAACTTGTTATCTATAAAAACCCCAAGATCCTTCTCATTTAAGGAAACTCCCAAAACATTGCCATTTAGTGTATAACTTGCATTTATATTATTTTTGCCAAAGTGCCTAACCTTGCATTTCTCAACATTGAACCTCATTTTCCAGTTTGCTGCTCAGTTTCCCAACTTAGACAAATCACTCAGCAAAGGGGCAGCATCCTGCATGGAACCTATAGTTTTGCACAATTTAGTATCATCTGCAAAAATAGAAACCGTACTTTCAATGCCCACATCCATGTCATTAATAAACAAGAAAAGCAAGGGACCCAGTACAGAGACCTGTAAACCCTACCAATACTGGTTCAATTAGAAAATGTTCCATTCAACACAACTCTTTGTAGTCAATCTTTTAGCCAGTTCTCTATCCAGGTACAAATACTATGTTCCAAGCCAACATTCCTTAATTTAACCAGTAACCTTCTGTGTGGCACTGTATCGAATGCTTAAGCGAAGTCTAAGTAAATCACATCCACTGCCATCCCTGAATCGAGGTCCCTGCTTACCTTCTCATAAAAAGAAATTAAGTTAGTCTGGCAAGATCTATTACGCATAAAACCATGTTGGCACAAACTCATAGTGTTGTTATTTGCATTGAAGTCCAGCATCCTATCCTTTATTAATCCTTCGAAAAGCTTCCAGACTAACTGACCTATAGTTTTGAGGCTGAGAACGGGATCCCTTTTTGAATAGCGGCACCACATTAGCAATTCGCCAGTCTCTTGGCACCATGCCAGACCTCAATGAATCCTGAAAAATTAAGTAGAGAGGTTTGCCAATCACAAAGTACCCTGGGATGAATCCCATCTGGCCATGGACCTTTGTTTATCCTAACATGTTCTAGTCTCTTTGTTGTCAGCATTGGCACGATATTGGCACAGTGTATCACATGCTACACTGTGATACTCTGTGCCAATATTGTGCCAATGCTGACAACTTGCATGTATTCGACTCAATAAAGGATGTGAAGATTTGTATAGATTTGGAATGATATGTGTCATTGAATAGAGTCCATGAAGTGAAGCAAATATGAGAAAGGTCCCAGCAGAGGACTGACATGTTGATACAATAAAAGGATAATTTATTTTAAAAATCCCAGTGTGCCCAGGCTTCTACTCATCTGTATATTTGAAATTCTGGGAGCACCTGGGTATATATTCTATCGGCAAGCATGTGCTCCCTCTTAATTCTTTGGATTAACAGAAAATATGCAATATGGATAATTACAAAATTTGACAGGTGTGTAAATTTGGGCACCCCAACTGAGATATTACATCAATACTTAGTTGAGCCTCCTTTTGCAAATGTAACAGACTCTAGACACCTCCTATCACCTTTGATTAGTGTCTGGATTCTGGATGGCGGCATCTTTGACCATTTCAACTTTGTGACTGATGCTTGTTATCCTGAAGAATTTGTTGATATTGGGTTGAATTCATCTGCTCCTCCATTTTAGCAAATGTACCAGTCCCTGATCTATCCACGCAGCCCCACAGCATGATGGACTCTCCATCAAATATGACAATAGGTAGCAGGTGTTTTTCTTGGAATGCGGTGTTCTTCTTCAGGCGGCATAATGCTTTTTTGTTATGAGCAAATAACTCGCGGTGGGGGGATGTGCGTGTGTTCGCTGTGGGTGCTAGGACCCAGGTGGCCTAGGGGTGGCAAAAAGGTAAATCCGGCCCTAAATTGGCTTGTTCACCCAGATTGGTTCCTGCTAGGATTAGGCTCTGTGGCTATAGTGTGGGTTCAAATACCAGGTACATTATTTCCCGGCCCTTTCAGGGTTGTTTATGCCTGTACATAACCCTATCCTCTATGCAGGCTCGCCTGTGCCATTTTTCTCAGTCTGCATTCAATAGTGACTGCTACTTTGAAGTCAACAAAACTGGCATCCCCACACATCTGTTCTAAGGCGCATGCTGCAAAATTCTTGGTTTCTCCCCCAAGGGCCAGTGGTTCAAGCCGCTGCTCGTACTTTTCAGCGTAAATTGCCTTTTCTTCAGGCCACATTAATGAGTAACCCATATTTACAGTTGGATAAAGCGCCAAAGCTGCCTTTACTAATCAGCTTCTCGAGCTATCTACAGAACCCTACCTTTGGGTCAACTGAGAACTGATGCAAGACACGCCCCAAAAATGGCAGCGGGGTTTCTTACAGGCAACCTCTGTAAGAAAAAGGGCAGCCAAATGGAGTTTTGTTGAGACAGCCCTTCAACAAAGTTGCGTTTTCCTCAGGCTACATTAATGTTTACATTATTTTCTAGTAGATATAAGGTATGGATTTCCAATATCCAGAAAATTCCTAGTCCTGAGTGTTCTAGATAACTGGTCCCTTACCTGTACTAACATAAATCCTGTTTAAATAGCCTCCACCGACACAGTTTCAAAGTGCCAGTAACACAATGTGCAAATTTAACCCCTATATGGCTGGATGTCCACCATAAAAGTATAAATACATAGATACAATAATGATCATATATACAATCATTTAAAACATTTCAAAGTGCTAATATTAGTGGAGTATCACTAACTTGTAATACTAAGGGGCAGATTTACTAAATTCACATGAATAATTCGAAGTTCAATCAAATTTCAAAATAATTTGAATCTTCGAATATGCAAATTAGGCAAATTCGACCATCAAATATTCAAATTCGAATATTCAAATAAAATTTTATTTGAATATTCGACTATTCGATGGTCAAAATACTTCCCCTTTAAATTTTTATTCGACCACCTAGTTGCCAGAACCAAGCTGCCGAATTGGGAATCATTATTTTTGATTGAATAAAAAAAATTAAATTGTTCGAATTTTTCCTATTTGATCGTTCGAATTGCGGTAAAATCCTTCCAATTCGAAGGATTTTACTTCACCCACTATTCCCATGGTCAAATTTCTAATTTTTTTTTTATTCGATATTTGACCAATGATAAATCTGCCCCTTATAGTAAACATTTAAATGTGCAATTAGAGTGCAAAATTATTATTAAAAAAAAAAAAACAGAAGAAAACATTTTTTTAAAACAATTTTAGCCATGCAAAACATTGCAGATACTAATACAGATATGGAATCTGTTATGCAGAATGCTTGGGACCTGGGGTTTTCCATATAGGGGATCTTTCCTTTAATTTGGACCTTTCTACTTGTTAAAAAATCATTTCAATGTTAAATAATGTTGTTTCCTCACCAATAAAGATTAATTATATCTCAGTTGGGCTCAAGTACAAAGTACTATTTTGTTATTACAAAGAAAAAGGAAATATGTTTTATTTAATTAAAATGGAGTCTATGGGAGATGACCTTCCTGTAATTCAGACCTTTCTGGATAACTGGTTTCCGGATAACAGAATACTGTGCCTGTAGTTTTTTTTATCAAATGTAGCCAATAACATTTCAGTATTGTAACAAAATATTTATGTTAGTAGAATAGCGTTAACTCTAAAGAAGCTAGACCAAACCATAGAGAGAGCTCCTGTACAGCTTTTTCCTTCACAATAATTGTTATTTATGGCATGATACTGTATATAATGGACTGGATTGTATGTCTCTTGTAGCCAGTATGCAATATGTACTTTGAAAAGATGCTATTTCTGGTACTCTGGATGATTGAGAATCCTCAGTCTTGCTGAAAACCTTTCGAGAATGTATTGTTCAGAGAACTGTTCTTGAAATCTGTTCAGCCTCATTATTATTCATATAGCATGTTATGTACCAGTCTCCTCGTTCTTTTATGCACTTGCTGTCAAATTATAGAATGATGTGTTTTAAGGTGGCTGTTTCTTCTGTAAGTCAAGTAACACATTATATTTGAAATGCATATAATGTAATTTTATATATATATATATATATATCTATATATTATAAAGCAACATACTGTTCCATAGATGTACAAATGCAATTTCCATTTGGAAAATCAAAATCATCAATTCAAACTATATATGAATAGTTAAATGGAGGTACCAGCTGCTCCAGCTTCATCAACAAATTATGCATGTTACTCTTACTCACCAAGAGTGGACCATTGCATATGTTGAAGGCAGGTTGCTACTGAACTATACTCTGCAGAATATTTTAATAAATGGGATAAGTGGTTTTTCACAATTCACAGTAAGACTTTATTAACAAAATAACAGGGTGCAATTGCTTTGCATATACTCACATATAAAGATAAGGATCCAGTGCTTTACCCATCAGGGGGTTAGGTATTTAACAGTGGATGTATTTAACTTGAAAGCTACAACTCTAATCAGTACTAAATCTTCTCTGCTGAGCTCAGTAGCTACCCTACTCCTAACTAATACACCTAGGGGCATATTTATCAAAGAGTGAAGTTGAGAGTGAAGTTCCGCCACTAGAGGGAAATTCCTCCGCTCTCCATACATTTCTATGGGATTTTTAAACTTTCACTTTACCCTTTGATAAATAGGCCTTTAAAAATCCCATAGAAATGAATGGAGAGCGGCGGAATTTCCCTCTAGTGGCGGAACTTTACTCTTTGATAAATTTACCCCCTAGTGTGATCAACGACAAAGGTAATCCTATCTCGGGCTCTCCTTTAATGCCTATTATATTATCTTCTTCCCAGAGGAAGAAAGAAGAACCTAGAGCATGTGTGCATCAATTTCTATATTGGACAAACCCCGTTCTGGCCAACTATGGAACTGAATTAACTAAATAAAGAAGTAGACTATGAATGTTATGCATTATGGGCATGAGCCAATTGCAACCATTCAGCAAAATCATAACTGAGCTCAAGGCCGGAACCCAGTCCAGTCTTCAGAGTCTGCTCTTCTTTGTGTGCATATGCCTATGTGCATGCAAAGAAGAAGGACTCTGCCTACGTATGAGGGGTGACAGGGTTGGCTAGTGTGCATGCACGAGTGCTCATGGTGAGGGGTTGATGCTCTGCATCAGCAAGCTCACGTAGGCGTGCACAGAGAAGGGGGTGATGTGGCTGGCTGGGTTGCCTTGGGTGCCCAGCCAGCTTGGCCTGGCCCTGACTTAGCTGTTTCACTTCTTTTCCAAGTTTAGTGGAGCATCTGAGTTCAAATTGATATCCTTCAACCAATGTTCAACGTTAACATAGTTGTGTTCCCTTTATCCATCAATTTAGTTCTAATAGTGAACTGTAGTTAGTTTTAGGTGACTAGAACCAGGATCTTGGAACAAGAAACCTGAGTTCAGAATCTTTAAGTACACATACTGCACTTATTTGAACATAATGAAGCAACATTTTTAATTTAGTTTTATTTTATTTTTTTTTGCTTTCCACTGTAGTCATCCATTGTGAAAATGAAACAGCTGATATAGCATATGTCACCTTTTGATTGTTTGCGCTTCCTAAAATGACTCCTATTTGTGGAGCCGTAGCTGGCTCTAGACTACAATTAGCATGTCAGGTGCTTCTCTTAACATAACTTAACTGCCCACTCAACCTTGGTCAATTGAGAATGACACTGTAGCAAAGGAGTCACTCATGTAGCATGGTGGCCTGACTCATAGTTCCCGGGGAAACCAGCCTCATTCAGTAAACAGCATAATAAACATATTGCTGAATATTTTCTGCTCACAGCATAAAAAACGAAATTAGATAACCTTATTTGTATGCATGAACTATCCCATTCACAGTGCTTCATAATAAAATAGCAATGGTCTTACTTGCTTTAGAAAAACACTTACTTCTATACCTTACAAGGACAGCAAACAGTTTTACTTGTGAGATCATACACCATTACATTAGCTCATGCAGTAAACTCCCTCTATAAAATACAATGGATTGCAGCAATACAAATATGTTTGACATTCTTTCCTAGGTATAATCATTCGAAAGAAAGGCAGGACTACTCCCCACTGAAATAGGTCTCTTAAAACTCAAGTACTGTAGTTCCTGGGCTATATCAGAAATTAAGCTAAAAGAGTAATCAATGCAAAATATTTTTCTCCAAGATAGGAAAACAGTAGGTACTTCAGTGGTTACTTTTTTAATAATTGTGTAACTTTATGCCCATATGAGAAATGTATGTAAATACTACAGTACCTATTCATATATTTTGATCTCCATATCATTTTAGTATGGAACACTTGGTTTGTGCCCTAGTTTCAAATGAGGGCACAGTGATCCTGTATACCATAGACCTACACGGAAATGGTTAGAAGAATATAAATATTATATTGTACCATAAGGACTGAGGTATATACAGGCATGTGAACTTACCTGGAATCCCAACATACAGAGGCCTCAAAGTTACAGGAAGGCCATCTCCCAAAAATTCGAAGTTTTAAAAAAATTATTTCCTTCATCTCTGTAATAATTAAACAGTACCTTTTATTTCATCTTAACTATTTGATCATAACTAGGCTGCAGGAATCCATACTGGTGGCAAACCAATCCTTTTTGATTTATTAGTTGTTGAAATGTTTTATCTGCCTCAATGGTACTCCAAGTTAAGGGACAAAAACTTATCCAGGAAGTTGTCACAGAATCTCACCATTTTGGATTTTGTTGGGCGGATTGATTGACACTGCACATGCTCAGTGTTCTCTGACCAGCTACTTGGAAGCTTAGCTCAGGTATCATTGCATATTATTGAGCAAAAACTTAGTTTTGCCTGTCGCTACAGGGCTGATTATGAGATTTTTCTAGAGTTGGGTATTTCTCTTGAACAGTTTTGATGTCTTTAAATGCATAATTATAGGTGCACAGATGCTTCAGTTGTGCACCAGTTCTTGAGTGTTTCTTATGCAGTTTCAATACCTATGTGTCTGTTCAGACATGGTGTTTACAAAGTAAGGACTGGATGAGGTCAGTCCAACAGAAGAAGAATTGGAGGATGTAAAGGATTCTCTTCATACAGAGAATGGAAGGGTTACCCAACTGTCTTGTTAACATAGTTCTAACAATTGTGGTTGAGAGCCAGTATCTTATCTTACAATTATTGGTAGTAACGAATGAATTAACTTATCGCCCATTACAGATCTGAGGGCCTCATGCTGATAAGGCATAGGGAACCATAGGGGCTCATTTACTAACAATCGAATTGTGAATTTTTCAACAAATCACAAAAAATTTTGGGTTTTCCTATTTTTCTAAATATGCTCTAAAAATGTGATATTTAAAAAAAAAAATCACAAAGGATTTCTATTTCAAACTTCACCAAGTAAAAGTTGTTGAGGCACTATGAAAGTCAATGGGAGGAGCACTGAACCTACTGGACCATTTTTAAATCAATTAGAATGTTAGAGGTTTTTTTTAGATTTTCTGTCACTACAAATTGTACGAAACATTTGGATTTTTAGAGCTTTTCGTGGTGTTCTGATTTTTGTTACGGATCGCTCAATGATTTTTTTTCATTCATACTTTTTATATTCGGATCTTTTAATTAATTCAATGACAATTGTGGTTTTAGAGTTTGTGAGTTTAGTTGTGATTTCCAAAACCTCTAAAACCACTAAAATAAAAGAAAACTTCAATAAATAAGCATCCACATGTCACTTCTAGTGACTGAAACTTCCAGTCCAGCTTACTTACATTCAGTAAATGGTTCTTCTTTGGGCAGGGCCGCAATCAGGGGGACACTGCAGCGGACACTGCAGTCAGGAGTCCCAGTGATGAAAAAGTGGGGGTGGATGGAATTTTGGTGTATCATGGGCTGGGGGTAATTATGGAATGCCTGCGATGAATCAGGGGGTATCACTATGTATAAAAGGGGCATTTTTATTTTCATTGGGCCCCATTTTACTTGTTTACAGTTCCCACCAACCAGCGGGGCAAGGTGAATAGTGGCCCAATAATTGAGGCCCCTCTTAAATTAGTATTAAATGGCCACACAGTGGTGTAACTATAAAGGAAGCAGACCCTGGGGGTAGGGGGGGCAAGGAAAAGGGGGATCCATGGATCCCTTATTGATATTGTGTATTATGATCCATAAAACCCCATATAACCAATGAGAAATGACTCCACATCTGGGCTTGAGCGATCACCTTTTTTTACAAGGGTCAGGTATAATCAGTAATAGAATCAAACAGCCGAGAGACTCACAATGACAACAAGGGTGTTGCAGAATTGGAGTTTGACAGAGTTCTACAGAATAAATGTGATATTAAGGTGAAGTAGGATGAGAAATAGCAAATAAGGGTGAATAAGAATAGGTTTTAATGTCAGCTATATAGATATTGATGGAAAAACAGTTCTGCCTTTTATCGGCAAAGAAAGCAATCAGTTTTGTGTTTATATAATTCCAAGATAGTGGTTAAGAGCCCAAATATTAACCACATACTGAAAGAAAAGAACTGTCTAGGATTCAGACCCACAGTTAATTTCTGATTAACCTTATATCTTGATTCCCTTCTTATGCCAATAAGGAACAACAACTTAAAGCACCTGAATATATGCTGAGCTGCTGACTTATGCTTATGGTCTACTATGATTCCTTTATTGCTTTAATTGGTTTTGTTGGAATTTTAGTGATCTGATTGCATTTGTAATTTTTCTGTATATATTTGCTAGGGTCTTAATGTGGCACAAAATTCCTTCTAAGCATATTGTGCATGAAAATGCTCAAAAGACCCCAGATATTATATAATTTTATGCTTAAAATTTGTTGCCTTAGGGCATGTGGGAAATAAAGTGTTGAAAATTGCAAGCTCTGAGATAATTACTGTAGCAGAGATCTGTAGTTAGATAATCTGAAGCAGAAAGATAAATTTACTCTGTTTAAATTTGTCATAGACCCTGTGTGAAAGCGAAATGTTCAACATGTAGGTGACATTTAATGAGTGCAAATTAGCAAACTATAACTATACCACTAGATGGTGCCAAAGGTTCATGTCAAGCTCAGCAGAGTTTAGAACACACCTATTTTACCCTGTGTTAAAACAGTATTAACAGTAATAATTTTGTGCTCTTTTCATTTCATCTGTTTTATTTAGAATTAAATCCACAAGTGCAAGGGGTTCTCTTCTCCAAAGAATAAAGGTACAAGGAGAACACAATTCAATAAGCTAAATATTATAAGGGATCTATTATTATCAACATGAAGGGAACTGAAATCCTATATAATAAAGTTCAAGGGGGAGATTCATCAAAGAGTGAAGTTCCACCACTAGAGGGAAATTCCACAGCCCTCA
>CM044442.1:80259531-80270147 GCA_024363595.1 Xenopus borealis | reverse complement strand
CTTTTCTGCTGATTCACTGATTCACATGCTCTGTGCTGCTGTCACTTACTGAGCTCAGGAACCCACTCACAATATACAGTACACATAGAATAGAAATGTCACAATATCAAGCTAATTAGTAAATAATTCAGGTGATTGGTACATGACAACTGAGAAACCAGAACAATACAGATGCAGTCACTTTGGATTGTAAGTTTAATGCGTCGTGACTTAACTCATCTATCTCATTTATCTCACTTAGCACAGAATATTGTGTCACAGCATCCCATCCAATTAAAGAGTTCACCATTGAAAACAATGGTGCTTTGGTATGCTAATGAAAAGGTTAAATGCATTAAATGAGTTAAGATAACTTTAGATAACTAAGTTTCTTCAATTAGCCCTGAGTCATGACACATTTAACTTACAAATCCAAGTGACTCTATCTGTATGTATTAAATTTAATAAGCCTGTAGCAAAAACTTACATGACAGGCAAACCTAATTTTCTACTTTGTGATTTGTAATGACCCCTAAGCTTAGCTACGCTAACACTGCTCAAAGGCCACTGAGCATGTGCAGAGTCACTGACACTGACTAACAAAAGTTAAGATGACAAACTCCTTTGACAATGTTAAGGTGTGGACCATTACTACTATAGAGATGCTGAGGCTTTAGGCTGGTGTAGTAAGTTCAGTGTATAAAATATGGCAATTTTAGCCATATTCATTAGTAGGGTTTAGTTCTCCTTCAAGCACAGATAACCCATACAAGGGAGCATTTACATAGGGTTCTAGAAATTCTGCAAAACAAGGGGGTGTGCATTACCCAATAGCTGTTTAAAATGTATAACTGCTGCAGTTGTTTCTTTTTTTATTCTATATTTATATAATTTTACAGCAGAACAATAGTTTTTTTTGTAAAATCTTATAAACCCTACATTAAAGCATTTAAACAAAACGGTAACAATAAAGCTTGGCATGATCGTTGTTATAGAAGGGGCTGATAGAAATAAGAGGAGAAAAATGACGGAGCTGTTTTATATACTATATTCGGGCTTTAGATTCCTGAATTGATTTGTTTCCATAAAGATGATTCAGGGAAGCCAAGTAATTCTGTGATTTGTGAACTGTTTCTATAAAGTGCATGATAATTCCGGGAATCCGGCTATTTCTTTGTTCATGTTTATCCATTGTTTGATAGATGGGGGAGACTTTATTTCCGATGCAAGTATTTGGCTGCCATCATAATGTGCATTGTTAATGTTTTATATACACAGTCGGTAGTGCTGCCAGTAATGCTTTAACTTCGGGATAGAAGTTTTTTTTGTGGTTGAAATGCATGTTGTTTTATGAAAGAATGCCCATGTTTTCTCACATGTATATTTTGTCAATATGTATCAAATATATATATATACATATATATTTATACATATAGAAAATCCACTGTATCCACCCTTTTAAGAAGAAAGATATTGTAGATTGTATAAATATTCAACCCCATTGCTGTAACACACCAAAATTAGTTCAGGTACACAAATTACTTTGGCACGTATTACAAACTTAATGGCCCTTGCCAATTTGTCGTTTTAGAGGAATGCGTGATTTCACAATAACATGAATGCTACTCCACTCTCCATTCTAACCCATAGATATTGTATATTGTATTAGGCCGGCTGTTTAAACAAGGGTAGGAATCTTGTCATCACTAGCAAACAGCCACAGAGAAAAATTAAACAATCTCTTTAGTGTAGTAAGTCTGCGCTTGTTGTTATATAAAATAGTTACATGCTTTATTCACAAAGAATCCATGTTCTTTGGTTTATTAGACTAGCTCTCTAAACACTTGAAAACAAATATTACTATAAATATTGCTTCCAATTCAGATAATTTATCTTTTCTCTGTAATAATAAAATATTATCTTGTACTTGATCCCAACTATCCTCCATGAATCCATGTGGCATTCCACAGTGGAAGAGGCATAGAGAAGTATTTAAATATTCTGAATAGTTGCTTAGAAAGCATCTGAATATGCCACATGTAATTAATAGAAAAGGGAATATCCCCTTTAAAGGACATGTAAACCCCCACGCAAAAATGTAATCACTGAAGAGCCTCTGAAATTTCTGTCACCCCTGTTGTTCAAAGGTTAATAGTAAGGCTGCAGCATCCCCTTAATCACTTAGAAATCCCTCTGCTTCTCTAACACACTCAGCACCCTCCCTCTGGAATTTACTTTAGGTGTTGGCTCATGAGCATGCTCAGTTCTAATCAACTGGATGGAGTATATGCAGTACAAATGATGTGGCTTGGGGGGAGGAGATGTGCCCAACTTATATACATGGTAGGAAAATGTAGGCTTTACATATCCTTAAACTTTGGGTGTGAATGAGGAGAATGATTAATATTGCTTTCTCTTTGACTCATTCTTATATTTTCTCTTTGTAAATAATGTAAATATTGTAATATAGTATCTTTCAGGTATGCCCATGATGTTTTGCTTGTGATCCTACTGGTTAACAGTGGGTTTGAGGGTCAAGCTGACATTTCCTGCAGTAAGGAAAACTGAAGTTAGAAGTAATACAGAGAGGTTTTTTGGTCATCAGTGACACACAATATTCTGCAGTATGGTCTTTAGAGGAGCAATGTATCAGGGTAGACATTGTAAAATGTAAACGGCAATTTAAATAAATCAGTTACAACAAGTATAAAAATGGGACTTTTATAAATGTGTAACCTCTATAAAAATCTTAAATCCCACTTTATCCTGTAAAACTAAATTTGTTGGTGGTTTAGGTAAGTACCACCACTGAAAAAAACTTAACTTGAATTAAAGCAAAATATTGTATATATATCAGCTTTCATTAAAAAACTGAAATGTAGAACAGCTTTAATAATATCTAATTTGTTAACTTAGATATTTGTTAACTTTAATAATATCTAATTTGTTAACTTCTGTTAACCAGAAATACTGTATTTATAGTGTACAGCTTGTTGATGCTTCTTCAGCTAAAGCTACATAGGGTAAAGTTAGTCAGCCTATATGACATTATGCAGGAAGTAGATGATGGGGTGGGCAGAAGACCTGTAGAGGAGATCACTGCTTATGGGATATGCTGTGCGTTCTTTTCTCAACTCCCAGTTAGGTACTTATCAAAGAATCAACTGTTATGGGGCAAACCATGTCTAGCATTATTTGTGTGCCTTTTTTCCCCAAAGTCAAGGAATATCCATAACCTGACTTTGGGGTCTAGCAATCCATCCTAGCAACCTTTACAATTACAGTCCCATACAAATTTATTCTAGACACATTTTAATCTCAAGAACCAAAACAGATGAAGCAGAACTCATTTTAGTATTTGAACAGCAGTAAATAACATACTGAATTCACCTTACTTTAGCCCTACTGCACCAGGTGACTATGACTGGAGTTAAGGAAACAGACTGTCCAATACTTGGAATCAGTGTCGGACTGGGATGCCAAGGGCCCACCAGAAAACCTTAGACCGTGGGCCCACTTTTAAAGTGCTTATTCCTCCTCTACTCACTCAGCCTCTTTATTCTCATAGTCCTTTATATTTACAGTACTTACTATATTATTCCATTTCTAAGCATTTTTTCCCCATAAAGAAATAGGGAATGACCATGAAATAGGTTAAAAGCAAGAGAACCAACTGACACCTTGGCCCACCGGGAGTTTTCCTGGTATCCTGGTGGGCCAGTCCAACACTGCTTGGAATGTAAACTCTGGGACAAACTTGGTTAAAATGATAACATTTGCATATAACACATCTATAGTAGCCAAAATGCATAGAAACATGACATCTCCTTTAAACCCAAATTAACAAGAAGGATTGGTGTGTTTTAAATAATACAAAAGCCAACTAATACTTAATGATGGAAATAATTGTCAGTTAATCTTAATCTTTGACAATAACATATAGTAACCGGCTGTCACTGAAATGCAGCTTTAGTAACTGCAACTGCAACTAATAGTTTTTATTGGCCTTCACTATTTTACAGTCTTACGTTTGCAATTAGTTTTGTTCATAGTAGATGGTTATTTGCTGTTAATTTGATTCTTTGATGTACAGCATTTCTCAGTGACTATAATAAAGTAATTATTGTATATATTCAATAAAGACTTATCCTAACCCTCGCATCAGCTCCTAGAAGTGATAAATCTCTCTGGTTTACCCTGCCCCCTTTTTTTTTTGAGGACTTGCACAAAAATCTCAAAGACTGGAAAACACTATTCCATATTCAGCCCTTACTTCCTATAGTATAGGCATATACTCCCCTATGGCTCTCACTGGAACCCAGAACCAGAATTAGGAATAAGATGAGACCATATAAAGAGTAACAGGAGTGCTGGGCAATAAAATTAAAAGGCATCTGAATAATAACATAACATGAAATCAAGTCCAATGTCAAGTCATGCTCACCGGAGTGGTCAATCAAGCAAGGAAAATCCAGAGAGAAGTCATGCAAGCCAAAGATCAAAACCGGTTGCTTAGATAATTTTTAATACTTGAGACAAAAACTACCAGTTGATATTGCCCATAACAGTCAGATCTTTGTTTTTGTTTTCTAACTTGTAGTTGATTGTACAAATCTAATTGCTGATTGGTTGCTATTGGCAACATTGCCGCTGATGTTTTGCTCCAATGTTAATAAATACACCCCACATTGTCTAACATAATAGCCAGAACACTACTTCCGGCAAATGAACACATCATCTTCGCTATGAAATGCTTGCACAAGCAAAGTAACACTAACGAAAAGCCGTCCGCATTCGACGCCCAGAATGAAACTCCGCATTTTTGTGAATTGGCGTATTCGTAGCACATTTACACCTGGTGAAGTGTTGCAAGGGGTGCAAAGCTGATGCTGGTGAAATTCGCATGCAAATTAGGCATCGCTAGCATAAATGTGCTTTGCCTGGCAAAGTAACACTAGCGCAACTACACTACCGTTCGCCCGACCTTAGCGTAACTTCGCACTTTAGTGAATTTGCGTAGTGCTGGCGAAAATCTGCCTGGTGAAGTGCGGTGAACGTTAGCGAAGGCAACGTTAGTGCAATTTCACCGCTTAGTGAATTTGCCCCGAAATGTTTTCAGTTTCTTTTCATATTTTATTGTTTTACAGTTTTTGCTCAAAATTGAAGTCTGATCCTATCTCTAGTGTTTCAGTCTGAGAGCTCAGTGATCCAGTTGCAGATTCTGAACTTTTATAATTTGCTACATTAGTTGATGCATTTCTCAGCAACACAACTGTCTTTAATAAAACTGCTCAACAGGGCCAAAGATAAAAAAAAATGTATCAATTTAGAACAGTTAGTTAGTGACCCCTCCTCTCCCAGAGCTGCTTTAGAAAGATAGAAGAAGGTGAAAATTAAACTCTACGCTTCAATATAAGTAATAAATAAAATATAAAAAGTAATTGGAAAAAGTCTATTTCTGGTGAACTATTTGAAAACAGCTGAACTGAAAAAAAGTGTTTTGAAGTGAACAATCCCTTTAATTTATTTATTATTTTGAGCTGAAGCTTACTTATAGCATTTTTGTGGATAGGGAGCCATCTATTTGCTGTGCAGCACAGTATGCAGCTTTTTCTTCCCGCATTTTTCAGTTTCTTGGTATTTGCGTTGATTTTTAGCAGTTCCCAAGAAACTGTACAAGTGGGTTTCTACTGTACTAGATATTATTACACTGATTTTGGAATAGATGGCAAGGATATTTTCTAATAAAAGATTATTATTCTGCATTTTATTACGTGATTACTTTGCGTGTGGCTGGATCTATCAGAATAGATAAAGAGTATTTTTATGAGATTTAATAATATGTTGGTCGGGCAGCTATGTGGAGCTGCAATTATGAAATAAATACCCTGTTCACACCTAGTCACATAGTACTATAGGCAGGCACGCAACTTCGGGCCAGCTAACAGTAACAAACTACACATATTTTCCCTGAATGTGACATTTTTAATAACCACACAAGTAACATGGTATTAATTTAAAGCAGTGAGCAGAGTGCTTTTATGTTCTGTACCAGTGTAGCCTTTCAGCATATTTAGGACTACAGGCCTTTATAACAAGCGGTTGGAAATGGAACACAGAGAAATATTTAGCATTTTCACAAATATAACTAAGAATGGAAAATTGCCATTGACCACAATGCAAAGTAATTGGTTAGATCCCTTGTTGTTTCTCCTTCTCCGAAAACAAAAACATTTCTCGACATGAAAAGAATTTACTCTGCTTTCCTTGGGAATCCACATTTATGCATTGAGTTTTATTTTTCAGTGCATAGATAATAAAGTAAGTTATTGCGCCCCTATTTTCATTTTCATATTGCTTTCCAAAAATATTAATGGCCATTATGAAAATCTTGTAGCAGTTCCTATAAATATATATGCAAGTAGCTGGTATTTTGGAATGCAATCATACAAAAGTTTCTAGTCGTGAACTGAAGACACAATGGGGTAAATTTATCAAAGAGTGAAGTTCCGCCACTAAAGTGAAATTCCACCACTCTCCATTCATTTCTATGGGATTTTGCAAGGCTTATTTTTCAATGGGTGAAGTGAAAGTTCACTCTTTGATGAAGACGCCTTTAAAAATCCCATAGAAATGAATGGAGAGTGGTGGAATTTCACTTTAGTGGCGGAACTTCACTCTTTGATAAATATACCCCAATGTCACAGGACCTGCTGGGACTATATTTTATTGCAAATAGTCAATGCAATGTTAAGGTCCACCAGTAGATGGTACAAGTTTGGGCAAGTGTAGAAATTCATGAAGAAAGATTCTATATTGGTGGGCTTTGGCTTAAAGGGGTGGTTCACCTTCAAGTTAACTTTTAGTATATTGTAGAAGGGCCAATTCTAAGAAACTTTTCAATTGGTCTTCATTATTTATTTTTCATAGTTTTTTAATGATTTGCAATTTTCTTCTGTTTCTTTGCAGCTTTCAAATGGGGGTCACTGACACCATCTAAAAACAAATGCTCTGTAAGGCTACAAATGTATTGTTATTGCCACTTTTTATTACTTATCATTCTATTCAGTCCATCTCCTATTCATATTCCAGTCTCTTATTCAAATCAGTGCAGGGTTGCTAGGGTAATATGTACCCTAGAAACCAAATTGCTGACACTGCAAATTGAAGAGCTGCTGAATAAAAAGCTAAATACCTATAAAACCACAAACAATAAAAAATGAAAACCAATTGCAAATTGTCTCAGAATATCACTCTCTACATTATACTAAAAGTTAACTCGAAGGTGAACAACCCCTTTAAGTAACATCTGTTGACAGGGTCAGGCAAGGGGAAGGATGTTCTTGGTTAGGGCAAGCTAAGGACAGGTGAGATCTTCTAATAGCTCATGTGTGAGAGGCAAATAAACTGGCCTCAGGCAACAAGGAGGCCAATGCACTCAACTGTATCCATGAAATTGATTCTATCCTAACAGCCACAGATGTGATTCAACATTTGGTGGGGTGATGAAGGGATTCACTAACAAGGGTGTTCACCCAAGTGACTTTCCTGAACAGTGGTTATGGGGCTGAGATTAAAGACTGTTTATGATGAGATTTGGGGAGAATTTAAATTTCAGGGAAATCTGCTTTGAAATTCAGTTAGTGTATATAAGTTGAACATTTTCTTGTTCACCATACAGTATATTGGAGCTAAGTTTGAATGACTGCTATAGCAGTGTCTTAATATATCTTTATAAATGCGTACAGTAGATCTTTGTTCATTCAGCACAGAAGGGGTATACTGCCCCTTTAATCAGCTTTGGCAAAACCCTAATTCAAAGTAACAATAACACTTGATAGTGTTTAGTAAGGTTATTACCTGGTTTTTCCTAGCACAATTGAAAAAAGAACCCAGGTGTTTTAAAACTAACTTTGTACGCCTACTGGCTTCATAACAACTGTAAAATGTTCTTTTGGGCTTTTATAAGAATTAGCTTGGCTTATGGATTCCATACAGCACTAGTACTTGGAGAAGCTTTACTTTTAACAATGAAAGCTTGACTTAACAATTGGCAAGGTTTTTAAATTCTTTGGAAAGTTTAATAATAAAACGTTTGGATCCATTCCCAAACAAAGGCAGTGATTTGTTCTGGAAGAGAAACCATTAAGAGACGCTTAAATGTTCAATGTATGTGCAGTATATAATATATATAAGGTAGGTGATACACATCAGCGAGTGATTCATAAGGTGGGGCTTTTGTTTCTCTTTTAAACATGCCAATGCATTATTGTGCCATGCATATTACTTGATGTTCCGCCAAGAAAAGACTATGCTAATGTTAATATTTGTGCTATTTACAGGCATGGGGGTGGATTATATTAGAAATCTTACAAATATTTGTTTGTGCTTTGTGTTTGATATATATATATATAATTCCTAGATTAAAGGTTACATATAAAAGTCTTGGAGGGGTGCTTGTTTTGGAGGTCTAGTGACATTATTGACTTTAAAATATGATATTTACTGAGACCTTTTCGCCACACTACAATAAGCCTGTTTATCATCTATTAAATTTGTAGCTGGCAGTGAGACTAAAAGTAGCTCAGTCATGTGAAAATCCTCATGTATACATCTTAATAAACACATTACACTGCAGGAATAAAAGAGTTCCAAATTCAAATAGACCTACAGACCAATTGCAAATTATCTTAATATGCAGGGTTGAATGAGGCCGATGGGGTACTGGAAAAAAAACCTGGTGGGCCCCAGCACTCATGGGTTTCACCAGCCCAGTCCTGCCCCCTGCTTGGGGGAGAAAAAGAGGGAAGCAGTACAAGCAATGAAGGAGCTGGTGGGCAATGCCTTGAGATAGATAATTGGATCAAGCGAGTAGATGGCGCATTGAGAATTGGTGGGCCAACATATACAGGGGAGTTTGCCAAAGGGGTAGGAGGAGTGGGCCCTTAGGGGCAATTTCACTAACTTCCGAAAATTCGCTAGTGTTGGCTTCGCTAGCGTTCGCCGTACTTCGCCAGCGCTATGCAAATTCACTAAAGTGTGAATTTACGCTCAGGTCGGCGAATGGTAGCGTAGTTGCGCTAGTTTTACTTCGCTAGGCAGAGCGCAGTTACGCTAGCGAAGTCTAATTTGCATATGGCGGGAACTTTAACTTATAATAGAAGTATATGTTACGACCACTACATTCCACTACACAAGCCCAGGAAACCTTTAATAAATTATATAAAGTTGTCCTATTGCCCTACATGTGCCCCCTATATAGTTGTGTTGCCATATGTTAGGAAATGTAGGGGGGGAAGGAGGGTAACCCCCCCCAAAAAATATAGATTTTTTTTTTAGACTATCACCCTCTAATGGAAAAACACGCCAACGTTTATTTGGGACTTCAACCTCCTATCTATTGTATTGAACTTCGCCTGGTCTGACCAGGCGAAGTAACGTCTAACGTAAGTGGTAACGTTCAGGAAAATGTTCATCTTAGTGAATTTGCGAATTTACGATCTTTCGTCAGTGTGCAACTTCGCCTGTCATAAGGGTGTGAAGTTGCGCAAGTCTATCTAGTTCGCTAGTGAAAATTTGCCAGAGCCGGTGTTAGTGAATTTCCGAAGTTACTAATTGACGTCACGCTGGCGAATTAGCACTAGCGTTAGACTCTTCGCGCGTTAGTGAATTTGCCCCTTAAAGTGGTGGCCCCTGGACCCCAGAACAACCCTGTTAACAGCCACTGTCAACATCTACTTAAAGTTGTATTTAACTGCCCCTTTGATTCAGAAATCCACATATTGGCTTTGGCATAACATCAGATTACAGTACAAGGGGAAATTCACATACTAAATACATTTTAGTCTGGAGCTTTAGGCAATAGCAACCAACTAAAATTATGTTTTCTTTAGTCTAAATACATTTTACCAATCCTTGTTAATTGCTTATTGGTAGATACCATGCATGTGATAGGCAAGCGCTTAAGGAAAGCTTCCTCTAGTATTACTGGGTACCTTTCCTATTATTTGTATGGAAAAACATGCTTTTTCAAGTGGTCTGTACTTATCTTTCTGGATACTAGGTCAGCTTTACACATCAAAAGCACTTAACTTACATGAAACACTTCCTTATAGGGACATACTGTTTAATTAAGGATATTACTCTAGTTGAGAAGTTTCTCAGAACTATAACTATGGTGACTAACTGTACATCTAATTAGAATGGGTTTGTATTCTTGGTAACAAAACAAACACATCAATTTCATCATAAACAATTTTTAAAATTAAATGTTGTACCAGGAAAAAATCTTCAAATAACTTCATCATACCTGTATATTGGAATGAGTAATAAACATTGACTTACACTGGGCACATTCATTATCTATATTACTATCTATATTATATCCTCATTGTAGGTTCAAAATAACCTGATACAGGCTATTGTTTTAATTACAATACAAATATGGCCAGTTCAGTAAATTAAATTAAAGCATTCTGGTTTTTCAATATAAAAACATATGCTAAGAGGTAATGAGGAAGAAATAAAACAGATAGCTAGAGTGAGAAGAAAAGGTATAGATGAAGCCATTTTGTTGCACCATGTCATTTTGTATTGCTAAGACCTGCCTCTAGATGGTGCTAGAGTAAAATGGTCTT
>CM044442.1:80228400-80252295 GCA_024363595.1 Xenopus borealis | reverse complement strand
TACTATGTTACTATGTTACATTAACAAGGAGCATAAGAGATCATGCCTGTATTTTATTAGTTTAATTTGTGGTAAATAGTATCCCCTTGCTAGAACTATTGATGAGGGAGAAGACTAAAATACTAAACCCAAATTTTCACAGATGTGATATTAAGCCAGCTAGGCCACCATATCAAATGTCTTTTTTGTGTCTGTTTTTAAGTGAAGGCATGGCTTTTTTTGGGAAGCTGAAGGGTAATCTGAATTTAATATGGTTATTTACAGTTAATCATTTGAATCCCATATTTTGTTAGCTTTGCAATGGCCAAAATTTTAGTCTTATAATTAGGTAGAAAGAGTGCAAGGATATATTATATGATTCAGTCAAATGTATTAAGTTTATAAACAAAAATCCTTAAAAATGTCATCAATTAAAATGATTGATCTGTTTAAAATCATTTTGGAGGCCTGAGCTTCTGTAACTGGCCTATAAATGGATCTGCCATGGTATTATGGAGATTGGGGTATGATTGTGGTCCTAAGAGCAGGAATTTTGTAGATATAAAAAGGGGTGCTAGAACAGCTATCTCTTCTTCTGGTGGATGGATAGATGGCATTTTTGAATCATCCACCCACCATCCAAAATATGTTAATACATTCTTTTATTATAAAAAAAAAAAATATATATATATATATATATATATTGTCACAGCATGGAGAAAGTTTTGAAGTTTAACCAAAAGGCTCATGGCTAAGAGTTGGCTGAGCCTTTTAACAAAAGGCCAATCAATAGGGCATTTTTAATGGACTGAGGCTGGCTAGGTGTTGTAAATACATACAGATTCAGTTACATGGTCATATTCATTTGCAATAAATGCTGCAGCCTTCCTCCACACAGTTTATGGTGTCTTGTCTCTTTATTGCATGCACAGCATAACTATTCCATGCAGGATTAGGCATTAAAAGTATAAAATTGTCTTTGTGAAAACACAAACAAAATGTAAAATTGAACTGTTTATTTTGTATTTAGCCCTTTGCCCCAACAGGAAATTGGACCAAAGGAATTCATAATTATCCATGCTTTGCAGTCATTAGCCAAATCTTATATACAGGAAGATTATGTGGAAATAAGTCTCTGAACCCAAAGGTCAAAAGAGGTTACATGTAGAGCTCGCTCTTTCTTACTCATGAAAATAGTCAGTATTATTGTCACATTTTGAAACTGTTATTCTTTTTGCTTTTTAAAAAATGTACTTCTCTACAGAAAGAAATTCCTGAAATGCAAATACTATACTTTTCATAAGAGTTGACTTTACACACACTAGCAGTTTACAAATACAGTATTACTGCTCAACAGTGAACCTTAACAACGGCTAGCTTTGTAGAACATAGTAGACAAAAGAAACAATTTATTTGGTCCAGTTAAGTATGTACATGTTTCAACACTATTCAACACTATTCAAACAACTTCTTTTGCAATATACTGAAAAATTATGTTTGGGGGTAGAATCATTATGTTTGGGGCTAGAATCTAGCATAATGTGGCTAATGGCTAATGATTTTTGTATTAAATAGTGATGGGCGAATTTAAAAAAAAAATTGGATTATTTGATTTATGGCATCTATGGGAGGAGCCCTTCTGTAATTCTGAGCTCTCTGTATAAGGGGTTTCTATATAACATATCCCATACCTGTATTTATAATCTAACCAAACACTGGACATCTAAGTGGGGCTTGACCTAAAAAGGTCTGAAGATCACTAGTGATGGGCGAATTTATTTGCCAGGGGTGAATTCGCGGCTAATTCCCGTGAAAAAATTCGTGAAACGCCAGCGAAAATTCGGCAAAAAAAACGAGTCCGACTCGCCGAAAATGACGCGCCGCGCGACGAAAAAGACGCGACGATAACGACACTACGCGTGTCAAAAACGTGCCGCCACTAGTTTCGCAAATTTTTTCGCCAATTCTTAGGCGAAGCGAAATGGGGTAGATTCGCCCATCACTAAAAATCACTTAAATATTGGATGAATTCCACAGCAACAAAAGGAGGTTTAGTACCATGCATTTATGCTAATTGTGAAAATGTTAGAAGACCACACTTATTCTTATTGGAATACATATAAAAGGTATCTTAGTCTTTCAGTATTACAGACTTCAAATGCATGCCAAAAATCTACAATACAAATTCTCATGCTACAACCATTTGAATAAAAAAACTTGTAGTCATAAAAATTATGTTTCTCAGCCACAATAATACAGATCCTTTATTAAAATTAAAATATTAATGTATGATACATTTACTACTAAACAGTCAAAGTTTAGAAGTTTCTGCCTAGATAACTTAGGACTGTCTGCTTTTTGAGTGCAAAATTAATAAGTAATGCCATAATAAGTGCCACTTTGAAAGCTGCTTAATATTATTTACATCTTCCCTCACAGATATGCTAGGCCCTGCGCACCTTAGTCCCTATCTCTCTGGGTCCCTAACTGTGCAAAAACCTCCTGGACACTGGACACCCATTTTCTCCCTGTTGGAGCCACAGCTGCTCATCTTTCTCTCTCTCTCTCTTCCCTATTGCTATCTATTCTATTTCCTTCTGCCCGATGACATACTGAGGTAACCTACTTCATGTTCATCATGAATAATAAGAATTGTCATCATGTGCCTTTCCTTCTTCATTAGCCAACAAGAGGAAGAAGCATACTATGCTTCCCCTTTTATATTTTAATATCATAGAACACATTGCACCAACAGACCCTTTCCATCAGCTCCACCTAGTGGCTGATCCAGAACATACAATAACAGTAATTGCACAAAAACATTTTCCTACTCTACACTGTATATGATAGTTAAACACCTATATCCAAAAGGACGCATAAAATATTTAGCAATCAAATGTTGTGATATGAACACATGTTAAGAGGGGCTGTACATAATGCAAATATCTCTCCACTAGTTGGGTGACATCCCAGGAGCACACCAAGTATAATGGGTTGTGTTAGTTTTCATTAAATTGATGTTCATCACTTGAAGAAAATGGATTGTTGTATTGACATTTGAGTTGTTTTGGCCTATTTACATTTCCCATGATAAACAGAATTACTGATAAACATAATTAGTTGTAATTAGTTGGAACATTCGTTCCTAGATCATATAGGTGACAACTATCTACCGAACATAATGTTGACACAAACCACAAACCCACATGGCTGTATTATTATTATTATTTAAATGGTTAGTCTCATCAACATAGTTATGTGGATCATGTGCTCAGCTCAATTCATTTCATAGGACATTCATTCCATTTCCTTGGCAAACCCCAGACACCATTATGTTTGACATGGAGATCAAAAGAATAATATAACACCACATTCACATACTGTAAGGGAGTTATTTATCAAAAGCCCCACATTTCTCAGAATTTTCTGAAAACTACTCTGACAAAATCCACATGGATTTTTTCCCCTTATCAATACCTTTTACAGAAAATTTCTTGTGTTGGAAAATAAATTGTACACATTTTTTGGATTTGTCGCGGAAAAAATGCAACTTTTTCTAATTTGATGCCCAAAAACCACAAAATCTTTGGACTGACGTACAAAACCCAGCACAAGTCAGGATATCTTCAGGACATCTGCCATTGATTTCTACATGAATTCTGCAGTTTTGAGTTGGGGTACTTTTTTTATTCTGACTTTTAACACCCTCTGGGTTTGATAAATCATGAAAAATGTGTGGTTTTCCCCTTTAAAAGGCCAATGAGAAAAACACATGACTTTAATAAATAACCCCTAAGTGTGGGGGATAGACCACATAGGCATGTGCAGGATGCACTATATAATTGAAAATTTACACTATATAGAATATAAATGCATGTGCATGACTATATAAAGTACATAAATAGATATACAGGTAAAATGTACTGTATGTAATTCTATTTATCATAAGGCTACACTAATGGGCAGATTTATCAAGGGTCGAATTTCGAAGTTTGAACTTTGAAATTCAACCATTGAATTTGATTTGAATTGTTTTTTAGATCGAAAATGGACCATTTTTGATAGAATAGGTCTGTTTTCAATAGAATTGAAATAGTTCGTATCGTTTGATTGAATCGTTTAATTCAAACAATTTCCTCCAAAAAAATTCAAATTTTCAAAAATTTTAAAAACCCTCCTTAAAGGTTATAGGAGGTCCACTATAGGCTGACACAGCAATTCAGCAGGTTTAAGGTGGTGAAGGTTTTCGAATGGTCGAATTTTTTCGCTTCAAATAGAATTTTGGCCTATTCAATAGTACCCAAAAATTATTTTTTTTTCATTCGAATTTTCAATTCGAGCCTTGATAAACTGCGCCTAGAGGTTTTTAGACTTATATTTTAATGAGATTTGGTCTGAAACCAGTGCACAGTGGAAGCTTTATGTCTCAACCCCCCAGGGCAAGATAATTAATTAGAAACAGTACAGTATCTGTTAGTTAGTTCCTTTTCAGTGACACTACAACAATAAATTTAAAATAAAAACAGATATCCAAATTCCCAAGTAACTGAACAGAACACAACAATTCTGTACATTTGTGCATATAATGTATGAAGCATGTTTGTAAAGATTCTCATGCATCCAGGTCATGGTATATCTGTAGAAATAGATCAAATCAACTTGACTTGCTGTGTTTTCTCGTTGAAGACGTTTCCCCAGTCATGCAACTGGCTTTCTCAATTCTGAATAACTTGTACATAGGATCTTGCTTCGCTATATATCCTCTGGAATGTTGCTCCAATCACCATACTCTGTTTATCATAATCCACAATGATGTCATTAAATTAGTACCAAATACAGATTCTAGACTGGGAGAGCGACTGGTTCAGAAGAGGCGTTAAAGAAGTCATATATGTAAAAACTGAAAAACCAAGTTTGAATAAAGGTGTGAGGGGGGTGCGACATCTATTGTCTGCACATACAATGCTGTTTTGGCACCTCTTCCTGAAAGGTTTAATAACACATCAAAGATCCAATCAACACCTAACTTCATGACATCATTGTGGATTATGATAAACAGATTATGCTGATTTGGGCAACATTCCGGAGGATATATAATGAAGCAAGATCCTATGTACAAGTTATTCAGAATTGAGAAGTGACAGTTGATGTTGATATAGAATAATGTAGATATTGATAATTTGCAATGTTTTTGTTCTATTTTTGTCTTCTAATCTGTTTCTCTGTGTCAGCAATGCCCTGCAATAACAAAGAAACACATTTGTTGCTATTTTAATGATTAAGTGCTTAGTTTACTGTTTGGCCTCTTATTTTGCCTGTTAGTTAAAAAACAGCTGAAAAGTTGTAAGTTACAGAAACAAAATGTAAAAAACATTTCCCTACACTAATATTGCCTTTTATCTTATGATCTCCATCTCCAAGAGCTGGAATTGAAATTTTATGGAAAATGAACATTGCATGTGTGGAAATACATTTTGAATTGGGCTATGTACATGGTATATGTACAATGGATTCCAATGAATCCATAAGGAATTGGGACACTGGTTTTGTAGTTTGGAGTCCAGCCTATAATGCTGTGGTAATTGAAACATGTGTTTGCTCTCTAGTGCCAGGAAACATTTTTTTTTTTTTTTTTTACTTTCTACATCTCATTGCCACACAAATAAATCTTTATGGAGGGTGTAGACTCCATCTGAGGTAACTCATGTTTTAGGAGAAGCGATGTTTCCACTTGAAGTTATCCAGAAAATCCCACAAAATTAAAAAACTGATATTGTACTGGACTTTGTATGTTCTGTACAGACTGGCTGTTCTGTAGCTTTGTAACCAATTTGTAAAAAGTTGTTTGCACAGCACAATAGGTGTGACTGAGACAAGACTGCATTGCAAATACAACATTGTGGTGCGCCACAATTTGTTGTGTGCACTGTTTTGATAATTTATGAGTGAGCAAATGCTCATCTTAGAGGGAATGTTACCTGTGTGACTCTCACACTCTGCTATTGCCTGGCTTAGTGGAAAGTTAGGAACCTCCATCTATTGGGAGAGTTATATATACAATGTACCGTAACACTGGTGCACAAATGGCAAAAGGAACCAACTACCATAGAGGGCATCCTGAGATAAATTAACATTTTCAAGCAGTTAACTGTATACTAATCAAGCCTCTCTCATTTTCTTTAACTAATGGGGTCCTTATACCATTCTTGCCTTTATAAGTTTGTGGTAGACTTAACATTTTGTATATACAGGAATTTTTCTGAAATATGTCTTCTTTTTTTATTTCTAGTTTTGATTATTATAGAGCACATTGCACCAGCAGACACTGTTTATTGAGTGCTCCCTGCTGTGGCTTTTGCTGATGTAAAAATCGCCTTTTCCTAAAAATGGCCTTCTTCTACCTGAATGGTCAAGAGTATACTGATTTTTTTTCAGCCAAAAACACTATGGGAAATGAAGATGGTGATCATTAATAAGCTACTATTCTGTTACCAGAGAAGGATGGACCTTATTCAATTGAAGCACAATTCACAGGCCATATAAGTAATCATCCTCCAATCAAATCTGACTGGGATTTTTATTATTCTTGGTTTGGCTTTTCATTCATACATGTCCATTTACCCATATTACTCTTTTGCATTGCAGAATGAGGACGTCATTTTCAATTTTTGTTGTTTTACTAGAGAATAAATTGCATAAGTTTCATCCCTTCATTTACTCAGCCAGGTTTGGCTAAAATGCCATTCCTATTCACTGACTTCATCATCTTTATTGTCTCTTTATTACCCTGCTTAGTACTTTGTGGCCCATGTATTGGATGGCTTCCATAATACTTTGATCTGATGATCTCATAGTCACATATGTAAAGAACATGTTGGTTTTCCATTGTTTCCTTCTCTGTATTTTGTTGGCCCTAATACCTTGCTCTGTATGTTCAGCCAAATCATCTTGGAAGATGGCCTTCAAGTAGAAAGCAGCAAAAGCAGGGGGGTTTGTTTCCAAACAGGGTTTAATGTGGTCTGATCTGAAAACATATTTCTTAAATTATACTTAGACACGCACAGTTAAACATAATTAAGAAAGTGCAACAGAATCATACCAAAGCAGCAAAGCAACTGCTGAAAGCTATAATTGTATTGCTTATTGTGCATTGAAAAAAAAATGATCAGTTGCTATCTATTGTTATTACAATCTACACTATGTTAAAACTGTTGTAACTGGGGTTGGATATACTTTTATATTTCATTATATACTAAAGTTCATTATTCACTGGGTTCCTTATCTTCCTTCTTTTTAATTTCATGTATTTTATATAAAGCCGGTCTATACGAAATCCATCTAATTGAGGGGCAATTCCTAGTGTTTTGCTGGTTGCCAAGTTGAAAATTGTGTGGTCAGCAAAATGCTGTGTTATGTGCTACTGCCCAAAGATAATACAGATGGAAACAACCTCACTGATGCACATGGAATGTCTACTATGTTACTCAAATATCATATTAAATTACAATTTAATGTAAAAGTTTTATTTACATTACTAGACAGATTCTAGTCTGCCAAATAGATATGATTCTTTTGTGAATGTTCCATGCCATCTTGAAAAACAGAGACACTGTACTTATCACAAGCAGAACCACCAGCAACGCAGCCTTAGTACTTAGCACACAAAAATATTGTTTCAGAAGACAAATCTTGTACTGTACTCCATGATCTTAACGGCATTAGACATCTAGCATACCACAGACGGCTTTATAAAGTACAATAACTTCCTTGAATTCTTGAGGCAGCACAGCCGGAGCCTTGCAATTCCTGTTTTCTTTGCATTGCTTCCTGCTTGTGAATATAATCAGTCTAGTTAACACTTGGTAACCATGGTATTCATAAACAGCTTCTTGATACGATAAAGGACTGCTCGCTATGGAAGCGTTTAAGATTTCCCATTATGACAGCAAACATATGGACAAGTTATACAGTACCCTCTGCTGTCTTCAGGCACTCGGACACTGCTTCTGCACATGCACGCACCTCTAATGCGCATGTCCACATGAACGCCGCTAATACGCAGGCCTGCGCTGCCAACGCGCATGAGTGGAAGATGGGGATGAGGAGCGAGCAGTCCGGCTTGGGTGCTTAGGGCGCCCAGTCAGCTAGGCCCGCCTCTGAATCTCCCCCTAATTAATCTTCAGCCAGGGGCATTTCAGGGGCAACTGCCGCCTGAGGGGCGCAAGGAAAGTCTGAAATAGAATAAGGCTAGAAATGCTGTATTTTGTATACTAAACATGAACTTACTGTACCACAATCCTAATCAAACAAATTATTTATGCTTTCAAAGTTGGCCACAGGGGGCTGACATCTTGTAAGTTTGTTATACATCTTTGCAAGACTAGACTACATACACATGCTTAGTGTGGTCTGGGCTTCTTAGGGATTGTCATAAATGATAAAAAAACAAAGCTGCTTGATTTCTGTATGGCTGGTAAGTAAGGCAGGGGCTTTCCCTGCTGTTCATAAGTATGATTGTTTGCCTGCCAGAAGTTAGGGACCGTCTTTACTTTCATTAAAGAAAGTAAAAATGGGATTTTATTTCTTTGCCTTTCCTTGCCCTTTAAGCACCTCTTCTCCAGTGTGAACATCCACAATTTGGCTAGTGCCATGTGGTCCTCCCTATCCTTAAAAGGGTTAGTACCCCCAACCAAATCTCCCCCCACATTTTTCCTTCCTTTGCCCACTATCTCATCTAACCTATCTTCCACTGAATCTTTTACTGAACCCTCCCCCCACACGCCTAGTTTAAAATCTCCTCCAACCGTCTACCCATCTTCTCTCCCAAAACAGCTGCACCATCATCATTGAGGTGCAGCCCATCCCTAGCAAAGAGTCTGTAGCTGACGGAGAAATCAGACCAGTTCTCCAAAACTCAAAACCCTCCTCCCTACACCAAACTCTCAGGTATGCATTATTATTTCTCCCTAAGCTCTCATTGTCTTCTTAGTTTGCTTGTGGCACAGCTAAAATTACCCTGGAAGTCCTCGCCCTCAACTTTTCACCTAGTTTTTTAAAATTGTTCTTGATTACTTCACCACCTCCTCTAACATTGTGTTTGGTACCTCTTTGTACCAAGACTGCTGGGTCTTCCCCAGCCCCTCCCAATAATCTGTCCACTCGTTCCACCACATGCCGAACCCTGCACCAGGCAGGCAGTAGACTGTTCAGCATGTATGGGCCTTATGGCAGATTACCCTATCCACCATTCTAATAACTGAATGCCCTATAACTAGAATCTGCCTTTCCTTCCTTGCACTCCCCCCACCACCCCTATTAGAACCACTGCCTCCCAGGGTACTCTGAGAATCAGCCTGCTCCATACATGCCAGTTCAGAACTTTCCTCCCCAGCATCTTCAGCCAAAATGGTAAATTTGCTGTTTTGGACAAGCTGTGGACCAGCCCCTTAGCCTTCTGTTGTTCTGCAAGTTCCTGAAATTAGAGTGATGCTTGTTTTTACAGTGTTAATATTTTGCTAGAAGGCTTGCATTTTTAGAGATTTTAAGATGACACTCTTTGTTCTCCTCCATCAAGCCAGCTCAAACTTGCCAAAACTACCTTAACTTTGTTGACATGCTTTGCAATATGTGTGTTTCAGGGTCATGTTATTGTAATTTATTTTTCAACCTTATGCTTGCAACATACTCAAAGTCATACATGATCTCAAATGTAGTATAAAAGTGTGAAAAAACCTTATCCACGATTCACCAATTTTTTCACCTTGCACACAGGGTTGCACAGGTGGAAATTAGGGATGAAGATTTTTTTTTTTCCACCTGATGCAGAATCAATGCAACATTTGTGTTTTCAAAAGTGGTGGAATTGTACTTGTGCTAGAATTATGAATTATAGAAAAAAATGTATTTACTTCAATGCATTAGGCACTAGCAAAAACAACTAGTGACTCCAATGCATTTCCTTTTGGGAATAAAAACACACAGCATAAAAAACAGACTCCAATGTAATTGGTGAAACCATTTATCAAATTTTGTCATGGTTTCGTAAAGGTGATGTGGGGCTCTTTCACTCATCACTACTCAAATTGACTAAAAACTTCTAAATTAGAGGGTTGCAGATTTTACAAATATTTCTGACATTTTGAGTTTTATGTATCATCTGACACATCATTGTTCACTAGGTATGACTTATCTACAGATCTCTTAGTATGATACAAAGGGTCAGATTCAGTTATCTCATGGTTTAATAAGTCATGCATGAGATTCAATTTGAGGAGAAAAAAGTTTTCTTCAAATTCAGTTCCATTTTTTTCCCATGGACTACAATAGAGTTTTCACATGAGAAACCTTTTTCTCACTAAATTGAATCTGGCCCGAAATTGGAAGTTCTACAAAGTTCAGTGTCTTTAATGCCTTTTTATTTCTTTTTGTAGAATATCTAATCAAATGTTTAAGAACTGACAGCCAGTTTAAGACATTGTTCTCTGTACAAAACCAGACAGTACAGGATTTTACACTTCACCTAGGAATTCTGGTTTCATTTTTACTAAATTGTACATGAACAATGAACAATGATCTAACAGGCATTTTGTGCATTTGTACAAACATTTGTTATGCCCAGAATAAAAAACTGACTGATGAGACCTCTGGGCTCCCATGAGGCTTTCATCAGACACAATAGGGAATGTGATAACATTTAGAGAATTTGGAAAAAAATGTGTTTCTCTCATTCCTTAAAGGGCAAGGAAAGTCTAAAATAGAATAAGGCTAGAAATGCTGTATTTTGTATACTAAACATAAACATGAACTTACTGCACCACAAGCCTAATCAAACTAATGATTTATGCTTTCAAAGTTGGCCACAGGGGGTTGACTTCTTGTAACTTTGTTATACATTTTTGCAAGACTAGACTACATACACATGCTCAGTGTGATCTGGGCTTCTTAGGGATTGTCATAAATGATCAAAAAACAAAGCTGCTTGAGTTCTGCATGACTGGTAAGTAAGGCAGGGGCTCCCCCTACTGTTCACAAGTATGATTGTTTCCCTGCCAGAAGTTAGGGAACGTCTGACAATTACTATCCACATCAGTAAATGAAGGGAGAATTTCACTGCATACAGTCAGGTTTCTTATAAAAATGGTACACATTTTTTAATTAAAGTATATTGGAGATAGATTACTTTTTCATTAATGAAAGTAAAAATGGGATTTTATTTCTTTGCCTTTCCTTGCCCTTTAAAATAAATCTGCAGAAGCAGATTCAATTTACAAGGCAAATAAGGATATGTATTAGAATAAGCTGTTCTTCCAATACAGCTAATAGCAGTTATAACTTTACCTGTATATACACAGCTGCTATAGTGAATTATTTGCACCAACTCCAGACAAGAATAATCATGTAAAGAAACAGAAATGAGCAACACTGCATAAGCAAAGGATTATAGGGGCTTACATCTACTTTTTGCATGATCTCAAATAGTTAGAAGATCGTGTTGAAAATAAACCCCAGAAACAAATATTCAGCCATCAGCTAATAATACTGTTTACTCATTATGGCAGTATAAATACTGGATTTTTTACTAATCCACTGACATGTCATGTCTATATATTTGCTTATGCTTGACGCATTTTGACTTTTCTCATTCATTTTAATGATTTATTTCATGTATTTAATGTAAGCATTTGCTTGAGGAATCGGCTGTCTTAACATAATATTATCTAAAGTAATTCACTTGAGTATTAGGGGGAAATGTAATAAAATTTGCAAAGAGCAAAATTTTGCTAATAAAAATTTCCATGTCGCAATGTAATATTCTTGGTTAGGCTTTTATTGCATTGCAAATCTTCATAGCGCAATGTGAACCTTTAACACCTGCTCTGGAGTTTTGTTAAATGTTTTGCCACAAAAAAATGGTTTGTGATTGCAAAATGTAATTACATGCAAGAAGTCATTGAGGTCTTTAAACAGTTAAAAATGGTGCTAACATGGTCGCTGACATTTGCAAAGGTGTTTAAGAATGGTACATTACCCCATTGCACTCTAGAACTCACAATTGTTAGAAGTAGTCCTATGTATTAAAATGGGTACAGACTGGGCCTACTAGCACTTCCTACAAATGCAACATGGCAGTTGCTTCTTCTCTGGTTGTACATTCTTACCATAATTTGCATGCTGTATCAGCTGAACTAAACATAATTGAAAGGGACCTATAAGAACACCCATATCCCCTGGCAAATATCTTATTGAACTTATTTATAAGTTGACTAGACCTTTTACAAAATCTAAAGTCTACTACTTCTGATGTGAATACATTTGATACTGTTAGGTCTAACCAGGGTAAGATCCCAGTGGCTAGGACCAAAAATATCCTAAAACCTATAAGGAGTATATGCTTTAGAGAGAGCAGAGTGACATTAGTTTGAACTATAAAACTACTTAAAGGGATACTGTCATGGGAAAACATGTTTTTATTTTTCAAAACACATCCGTTAATAGTGCTACTCCAGCAGACTTCTGCACTTAAATCCAATTCTCAAAAGAGCAAACAGATTTTTATATTCAATTTTGAAATCTGAAATGGGGCTAGACATATTGTCAGTTTCCCAGCTGACCCCAGTCATGTGACTTGTGCCTGCACTTTAGGATGGAACTACTTTCTGGCAGGCTGTTATTTCTCCTACTTAATGTAACTGAATAAGTCTCAGTAGGACTTAGCTTTTACTATTGAGTGTTGTTCTTAGATTTACCAGGCAGCTGTTATATTGTGTTAAGGAGCTGCTATCTGAACCATTGTTCTTTTGTTAGGTTGCTGGGGGGGGGGGGGTTCATATCATTCTAACTTGCAGTACAGCAGTAAAGAGTGACTGAAGTTTATCAGAACATGAGTCACATGATTGGGTGCAGCTGGGAAACCAACAATATGTCTAGCCCCATGTCAGATTTCAAATTGAATATAAAAAAATCTGTTTGCTCTTTTGAAAAATGGATTGCAGCTCAGAAAACAGGGTGGAATTTTAGTAGGAAGAGGTAGAAAATGGCACTTCATACAAAATTTGATAGTAAAAAACACGTTACTAAATCAAGTGCATGCTGATCCCTGTTTGCTTAGGCAAGAACCCACAGTGGACAGGATTTATAAAAAGCATTTTCAACTATAGGATACAGTAGGTGCACAAGGCACAGTAAATTAGCCTGTACCCGTATTAGAACAAACTGAACAGACAGTTATGGCTTGTGACAGAATCTGTACTTGGGACCTCTCACCTTACTAAATAGTCCCGACTTCCGACAAAGGCCAGCTTTGCATCAGCCTAAAATCTTGTCTATGTTCCAAAATATAGGTCCTCATGCCCATGCACAGGCACACAGTAAAAAAGTGAGGAGGGATAGGGAATGCGAGGAGGGCAATGACATCTAGGAAGTGCTAAATGGAAAGTGAAAGTAATTTCCTGCCCCACCTCTATGCCTAAGGTATAGAGAAGAAGCAGGTAATATAAGTGGGGCCAGTTAAGATAATATCTTTTGTAACAGGCACTGGCACTTTATTAAAAGATGAATTTGTGTTTTATGTTTAATTTAAAATAGAACTTTTATTATGCAGATTTTTATGTCTGGGTGACTGGTCCCCTTTAAGAAGGATCACACAAATTTTTAACCCCATCTCCCCAGTTCATTGTTACTTACAGTTGATACACTCAAACATGTCTTAACTTAGAAGACCACTTAGATCCCATTCTGTCAATCATGAAGAAATGGGGGAGGTGGCATGATTCTATAGGCTGAAGTGAAGCTGTAAACTGTACCCCATCCTGTAGAAAGACTCATCCATCCCAGTTTGACTGATTCTCCTTGTTCTGGTTTTCCCTTGTGTCTGACTTGACATAATCCTTCTAATCCTTCTTTGTCTGATCTGACCTGACACAATCCTACTAAATATTGGAACATGTCTGTCTGATGGAAGATTATTATCATAATTCAAATGTATATAGCGCCATTCAGCATAATATGTTTTTTGAACTAGCCAAAATAAAATAAATATAAACAAATTAATCAGAATTGAACATAAGGTTCTATAAAATATGATAAAACTCAATATAGAAACAACATATTATGTACTGAAAAAGTCTGATTACATCATAATATAAGACTAACCCTGGAATGCAGATCACACCCAAATTCCTTGCTGTTTAAATACAGACTCTTTGAAACACTGTTGCCAACAAACTGTTTACTCAGGCGCAGCAATTTCAAAAGAACTACTGTATGTAAATTTTTATCTCAGGCACGTACTTTTGTTTTAACAGGAGGCCAGGCCATGTAATACAGCATATTATCCATGCAGAACAATGAAACCATAAATTGATGGAAAATTTTAACTATTTTTTTTTTACATAATTGTTTTAATGTTTGTTTGAAATATAATGAATTGTTGGTGTTGCAGTTGGCATGACATCAAAACATTTTCTTATTGTTATCTGTAAGTATAACAAAGATCAGTTTAGACCAACTCCTTCATTTATGTCTCAAAACAGAATTTCCCTTATGTGGTCCATGTTGTTAACATTTTGGCAGGGTCGGACTGGCAGCCCCCGGTCCCCCCATATTGCTAAGCCACGCCGAGCGGAATTAGCCTTGCATGTGTGCATAGAAGTAGATGCTTGGTGCTCATGCACAGTAGCCGCTATGTGCACATGTGCAAACAATTTTTTTGTAGAGCCAGCAGAGAGAGGGTCAGAGCCCATCTGATTTTTTTCCCGGTGCCCCACCGGGCCAGCCCAACCCTGCATTTGGAGCAAAACATCAACAAGAAGTCATATTAAGGGGCAGATTTATCAATGGTCGATTTGAAAATTCAAAATCAAAATTGTCGAGTTTTTTATGGTCAAAACTGCCAAATTCATGTAGGGAGTTATTTCAAATTTGATTCGAGTTTTAAAAAAAAATCTAATTCTATTTCAGAGATTTATCATACTCTGGCCTTTTAAGAGCTAAAATTCAAATATTTGCCACCTAAAACCTTCTTAAAGGGCAAGGAAAGACAAAGAAATAAAATCCCATTTTTACTTTCTTTAATGAAAAAGAAATCTATCTCCAATATACTTTAATTAAAAAATGTGTACTGTTTTTATAAGAAACTTGACTGTATGCAGTGAAATTCTCCCTTCATTTATTGCTGTGGATAGGAATTTTCATACAGTCCCTAACTTCTGGCAGGTTAACAATTATACTTATGAACAGCAGGGGGAGCCCCTGCCTTACTTACCAGCCATGCAGAACTCAAGCAGCTTTGTTTTTTGATAATTTATGACGACCCCTAAGAAGCCCAGACCACACTGAGCATGTGCGAGTCTTGATATTGCAGAGATGTCTAACAAAGTTACAAGATGACAGCCCCCTGTGGCCAACTTTGAAAGCATAAATCATTTGTTTGATTAGGCTTGTGGTGCAGTAAGTTCATGTGTATGTTTAGTATACAAAATACAGTATTTCTAGCCTTATTATATTTTACCCTTTCCTTGCCCTTTAATTGCTGTTTAAGTCAATGGGAGAGGTGTAGGGATCAATTTGGAGTTGTTTGCAGCCTTCCTTTTCAAATCGAGTTTTTAAAATTTAAATCGAATTTGACTCAAAGTTTCGGATCAATCCTATTCAACTGAGTTTAAAGAATGTGATTTTTATAATACATTTTCATAGGTCGAATTTTGAGTTCATGGGAGTTTATGAATTGTACTCAAGAATAGATGCTGTTAGGGACATTTAGCATTTTCCCATATACACCGCCTGCTTCATGTAGTTCTGTTTGCTTTATATTTCACACTATCCTTAAAAACCTAAGGATTAATGATTAAAGGGCACATGTCCTAGGCATGTGCCTCTTCTGCATACCTCTAGTACTAGTCCCACTCATGGGGATGCATAGACACACTGGTGACTTTACAGGGAGGCCAATTTACCAAATTCGAATTTGTGTGGTTTTAGAGGTTTTTGCAACCACAACTTAACTTACATTTTTTTCACAAATGTCTACTTATAAATTAAAAGATCTGATTATATACAACATGAAATAATAAAAAATGCAACAAATCCAAGTAAGAATACCAGTTCTGCTCATTCCAAGTTTGCGTTACATTAGCACCCAATTTTTCTTGCACCTAGATGTATTAAATATAGACTTCATTCTTAAAAGGAATAAAACAGATTTTACAGAAATGTTGTTGAGATGTTGCTGAATATATATATATATATATATATATATATACACACACACATAATGAAACACAAGCTTTTCTATAAGAAACTGTTTATCTTGTTAAGCTTTGCTTTGAAGTTCAGTTGCAAAATGAGTAACTAATTTAATATAAACATTAAACTATAGTTTCTATTTTTTTAGTGTTCTAAAAAAGTAGATGGGTAGGATGAAAAGGAAGGAAAATACACATACAATGTGTGGAATTCAACATAAACACATTCTGTGGCTTTTACTCTGCAGGTAAATTTGAATTTTTTCCATTTTTTTTTTGTAAAACATTATGAGGCACATTTACCAAGGGTGAAAGTGAATAAAAAAATTTGAATTTCGACTATCGAATTGCACAAAATTCTATTCGATTTGAATATTCGTCAAGTCGAAGTTTTGAAGTATTGGTCCTTTCAAATCATTTGACTTCGCCACTTCGCCACCTTAAAGCTGCCGAATTGCTATACGCATGTGGGACCTCATAGAAGTCCTAGGAATTCAAAGGATTTTGAGCAAAATCCTTTGAACCGGTCGAACGATGCAATTGAACGATTTGAACGATTTTTATTCAATTGAAAATGGACCTATTTGATCGAAATAGGTCCAGTTTTGATCAAAAAAGCCCTTTAAAAATTTTGATGGCTGAATTATGAAGTTTTTTCACTTCACAAATTCAGCCCTTAGAAAATCTGAACCCAAATGCTGGTTACTGAAAGTTTTGTACATGCCAAAAATCTCACCATAAAAGACACATCAAATGGAGATAAAAGAGAAAAAGAGGTCGATACATCTACCCGTAACCACATAGAGGAGTTTTTATCAAAATTCGAAACTTTCTCACTATTTTCTGAAAACGACTCTGACCAAATCCAAAATCCTCTATTTATTGAAACATTTCCGGAAAATGTCTTGTGCAGGAAAAGACTCAATAAAATTGTCAAAAAATCCAAATTGTATGATTTTTTGGGGGATTTGTTGCCGAAAATGGTGACTTTTTTTCAAATTTGACACCTGAAATTTTTTGGATTTGACACCCTAAAACCACAAAATGTTTAGATTATCAAACAAAACTCTGCGCAGATCAGGATATCTTCAAAATGTTAACAGGACATCTGCCATTGACTTCTGCAAGAATACTTTTTTGTTCTGACTTTTAACACTTTTACAATCGGGGTTTAATCAGTCTCCAAAAATTTGAGTTTTCTTTTCTATGAAATAAAAGTGTTTTACTTTGTTAAATGTCAGACCAGAAAAAAATGTGACTTTAATAAATAGCCCCCCCAAAGTGTTTCAGGGAACAACAATGGAACTGGTGGGTTTAATCTTCGTCTTTGTCATTCAGTGGTGCAGTTATAGTATAGTGCACAATCTACTCAATTCCTTTAAATTATATATCAATTAGGAAATAGCTGAGAATGTAATAAACAGATGTATCATTTGCTTTCATGTTTTCAGCAGCCAATGTCTTTATCATAAGGTTACATTTTGCAGATTGGAGCAGAACAAACAAATGGGTCTAACTTGATTCCAAGTTTCATTTTTCATTATCTATGGTCAATAAATGACAGTTTGCCCTTCCGAAAAAATGAATAGCACAGATGTTTGGATTCCTGTAAAGAAATTATTCCAGTCAAAACCAAAGCTATCTTAAGGTTTATAACTCTGAATGCAAACATTTGCATAAGTTCTTCATAACATTGTGTGTATGTAATAGAAACCATACAATGTTATCTGTCTGCTCCTGGTGTGTTATGTAACTTTTTAGGAATGCTGATGGACTTCCAGCTTGAGTGATAGGCCATATACTATTCTATTCTATTCTACTGTTGGGACGTGACATTTCTGTAATTAAGATACTGTGCATGCCGGATGTATGGTATTAGGAATGTGGCTGATACCAGACAGTTATTTGATAATGCAAACACTGAAGGCAAAAATAATAGTTGCTGTCTATTTGTTTGAGTTCATTGGGCAAACATGGCCTTATCAAAGTGACTTTCTATTGTCTATCTTTTGAAAATGAACATTGCTTGTTTGGTGAAAATTGGGTATTATGGGGGACTTTTAATGGTAATCATTTGGATAATTGAATACTGACTTACATTATCAGTACACTAATAGCTAAATAACTCAGATGCACATCATCTTTTACAAAAAAAATTTTTTTACTTGTGCTTTCAAAAATAAAACTATGAATATAATGTTCAAACACACACATACTGTATATATATATAAATAACATAAGGCATTGCCGCTGACATGCCACTGTATAACTTTTCCTTCTACCGCTGATAATTTTGCTCATCCCTAGCTTCTGATTTGCTAAATCCAATGAGGCAAATATATCAATGTAAAACTGACACTTAACTTACAGAATGTATCAAGGTTTTAACAGAACTTCCCCTTTTCATCAGTGATCAAATGAATCAAATGAAAGCTTTCAGGAAGTTCACACCAATAAAATGTGTGCTGATTCATCACTAAGGCTAAAGTAAAGTCTGTGCAAGCTGCCTGAGCAGTTCCAGATGTATTAATTACATCTGTCTCCAGTATATGAGTGCAGCATGATAGGATGAAGAATTTGGAGTAATTCGTTAATTAGCCTCAGTCATAATACTAAAAAAAACCATGCAATACAGCATAAGTGCAATAGGGTAGGGAATGAATGGAGCAAACATGGGATCTTATTGTTGGCATTTATTACCCAGCCCCTGATGTAAAGCATAAAGAATTAAAAAGAAAATAAAAATAGCAGTTGCAGTGTATTATTTAGTAAAATGGATATCGGGGTCCAGGATGGATATGAATACGGCCCAGCTTGAAATGGTTGGTTCCCGAGGACACGTCATGTTGCAAAGGATATAGGAGTAGGCAGAAGTGATGGGCCTCTGTCCATTGCCCAGTTAGTAGTAATAATAATATTATAATAATAAGTCTATTTAATGTCCAGGTGTCCCATATTCTGATGTATGTCCATTAGCACCGAACTTAATTATGTATTTTTCAGACATTTTTGCAAATAGTAGATAAATAGATACATAGAAAGGCAAATAGAATAACTGAGTCCACATTGGGTCATTGATAAAAGTTAGAATGTGGACCAAAACATTGCACACAAGCAGTATGTGAAACAAACATATGCATTTTTAATTGACCATGCACCTCAACAAATCATTTGGAGACAAGTAAGGGCACATTTACTAGAAGAAATATGAAATGCCCAAACCAAAAAACACAGAAACAGAGTGCCTTCAGAATAGACATGGCTTTCATTGGAGGATGCTATTGCAATCATTGGAGGCCTGGATAACTAACTATGCATATCATATGACAATATGGAATATTATGTGAGCTTTATTTCAGCAATATTTGGGCAGAACAACAGTGCTATACAGGTATGGGACCTGTTATCCAGAATGCTGATGACTTCTGCTTTTCCAGTTAATAGATCTTTCTGTAAAAAAGATAACGTAGAAAATCATACCTATAAAATCAATTAAATATAAAGCAAACCCAAGAGGCTGGTTCAGCTTCCAACAACTCTGGATCAAGTACAAGGTATTGTTTTATTGTTACAGAGAATTATACAATAATTTTTACTGACTGATCCACAGACTGATTTCATCATTTTACAATGACTATGGGACGGTGTGTTCCTAATGATCATAACTGTTACAGTGGTTTACACCCATCAATATAATATTGATATAATGTCAAAAGTAGTAGTCATTTAAAAGAACTAAATCTGCCCATGTATTTACAACGTAAGTGTCATTTAAAAGAACTAAATCTGCCCATGTATTTACAACGTAAGTATCATGGGGGGTGATGACATAAATGGGCTGAATGATAATATGGGAAGCAGGTGGTGTTGAAACATACACACAGCAAGATCAGCCCACTCCCTGTTGTACCTAACTAATAAACATTTTAGGGTTCATTTAAAACAGTATGTGCTGGAGTGGTGTAGCTTCCCCAAGAGTAAATACATTAAGAGGCAAATTTACTAAAATTCCCCAAAAATCCCTCGAATTCCCTTGATATTCGATAAGCATTCGACTATCGAATGCTTATCAAACAGTTTTAGGCTACCATTTTGCTTGATATTCGTATACCGATCGTTTGATTTTACGAAAAAATCGTACTTTTTCATTCGAGCCTCCGAAAAATTTGTACGATTTGAATGCTATTTGAGCAAGTCTTAGCAAAAGAAGCCTATACCCATAGGCTTCTATTGGTATTCAGTAGGTTCAATCTGGCGAAGTAGGCATTCGAAGGATTTAAAAATTTTAAATCCTTCAATCATCGAATGATCGAATATCCGATCATTCCATCTATTCGATAATTCAGTATTCGATGATCGAAGAGGCCAAATTTGCATATTCGAATATCCAAAAAAATTGTACGATCGGTATTCGATCAAATTCGATCGAACTTCAAATCCTTCACATGAATTTTGTAAATTTGCCCCTAAGTGCTTGTGCTGCACCTGGTGGTCTGCAAAATGCAGCAACATACTTATAAAGTAGCTGTCTGCCTTTAAAGAGGATTTAAACCGACATCTTCTGAATTTAAAAGACTCGGTGCAAACATATTGAGAAAGAGTGAGATACCTTCATGGTATTGTAAGTGCAACATTGTTCTGAATAAAAGTATCACTATTGCAAATATTTGGAGGATGCATTTTATTTGTTACAGCTTCTCAGTACAGTCAGGTGATACCTTCTCATGTAATCTTTATGCTTCTATGAAGTATAAATGACGGGACAAAAACAGAAATGCAGAGCATAGAGGTATAACACTTCTGCTGGGTTTATATCTGGAACCGAAATTTCAAAACTCACACTTTGCACCCACATTTTTCTTAAGCAGATAATGAACAATATAATTACAGATCCAATAAGAATGCTGCTTACCAGCACTATCATCTTTATCCATAGGGATAACTATACAAATGTTGGCCTTGTAATATTACAATGCCATTAAATCAGGAGGTAGGGCATATTGCTGTTTGCTTCTGTGTTTAATTGACTAGTATTGCTTTAAGCATACCGCCCTGGAATTGCTGTAACACAGCTCCTTCATGATTTAACCCTTGATAATATGATAAAGTGTGCTGGGATTTGTAGTGCAGAAATAACTGTTATGTGTAGTTGATCAACTGTTTTTAGATTTTTTAGGGCACATACTGTATCACATCAATTATTTTCACCACTGTAGATGCAGGCTTACAGAGCACACATTTAGCTCTCGGAAAGAATAGTGCAATCAGTCTTGATGTGATCGGCACCCATTCAGCAAATCAGCAATTGTATGTATTTAAGACTTTGAGAATTTTTTCTTACTATATATTTTTTTCTTACTATATATAGTTTTATATTACCATATTTATGTTTATCTTAATTTTTACTTTATCTCAGTATCCAGAAGTTATCACTTCTGTTATACCAGTGATTTTCCTAATATTGATAAAGGGGATAAGAAAGTGTTACAGATGATTATGATAACATTTGCTTCCTGGAAATTATGATTCACAAGTATTAGATATCGGTTGATGGAAAAGCCAACCTTTGATAAAATACCAATGGCGGTCAGAAAAGTTGCCGAAATGTCTAGGTCGGAACCCATGGCTTAATAAAGGCTTTTAAAGAAAAGGAAAATTGTCAATGGGGCTGTCTATGATACAAGTTTATAATAATACTGACCAGCATACCCTATACAATGAAAGCATCAAGTGAAAAATTAAACAAAACATGAAAGTAAACTATGTTTGGAAACATGTTTGGAACAATTAAGAATTACATCCTCGATCTTAAGGGGCAGATTCAGTGGTGTTACTAGAGGTTATTGGGCCCCACAGCAAATCAATTTTAGGGCCCCCCCACTATGTAGAGTTTGTCTTGTTTACCAATATATATTGAAATCAGGGCCTAATGGGGGCCCCTATACCTCCTGGGCCCCCCTGAAGCCGCAGGGTCTGCTTCCTCTCTAGTTATGCCTTTGGGCAGATTTACTAAGGGTCGAATTTAAAAAAATTCTAAATTGGACCACTGAAGTTTTTTAAAGGTCATTTTCGATCAAAAACGGACTGAATAGGTCTGTTTTTGATAGAATAAAAATTGTCCAACAGCGTTGTTCGATTTGAACGAGTCGAACGATTTTTGTCAAAATCCTTCGAAATTCCAAAACTTTGAAAAAAATCTCTGTAAAGGTTCCAGTAGGTCCCCCATAGGCTGAAATGGCAAATTCGGCAGCTTCAAATTTTTTTGAAGAGACAGTACTTTGAAATTTGAAAATTTGAGTTTATGAATTTTTCCATTCGAAATTAATTTTGGGCTAGCTGATAGGCGAAGTAGCCAAAAATAACTTTGAAATCTGAATTTTTAAAATTGAATTTAATTCAAATTTTCACTTCAACCCTTAGTAAATGTTCCCCCCAAGAGTCAGTTACCTTGATAGCCAAGAGCTTCTTTAGACTTCCAGGTGTTCCAAAATTGATGCATTAATTGACAAGAAAGGTGACTGTAAAGAAATATATATTAGTCCTAAAGGGACAGAGCAATGAATGGAGATTAGTAGCTGAAAATATATAAAAATCACACTGAAGGCCGCATTTACAATTAAGGCACGTCAAGTGGTTGTAAACGGTTTTAAAGCCGGGCATTATCTGCAAATATTTCTGTGTAAAATAAGTGAGGGTTCAGTTGAATTCTAGAGCAAAAGCATTGTCTATTCTGATCAGAAGTGTCAGCAACACATATCCTGTATGCCTAGTGTGCTCTGAGCAGCTAAGCTGAGTGGTTTTATTTTGTATTTTTTTAAATTATATTTTATTTGCTCCCATGGCTGTACGTTCAGAACTTCAATTCCTCTTTAATAAACATAGACCATCTCTTTATTACTTGCCTCATTAAATTCCAGTTCACCTACTTGAGACTAGCACACAACTTATTGGGTTGGCTGCAGGGGGCCCACCATTAAACGCTTGGGCCCTCTGGCACCTTTAATTGGTCAAGAGCAGCTGGCATATGGCTATGTTTAAGTTATATTATTATAATAGTATACTCATTCTGACCAATATACTGTCACAGTCAGCTGTCTGTTTTTGCATTTGGTAGTATCTCAGCTATGTTATCTGTAGGTGGATTTTGGCCTTAGCAGCCATCAATAGGTTTAGCTTTGTCTGCCAATAATGCATATGATTTTTGATGATGATGATGATGATATTGACTAATTTGTACACAACATTACAAACTGGATGGGTATCCTCATCATCGTCATCATCGTCATCATTTAATTATTTAACACAAACAAATTATGCAGTGCTTGACATTAGTTTATAATGAACAGGGAACAAACAACAGATGACAAACAAGGGGATACAGAGGATTAAAGGGTCCTACTTACAAGAGCTTACAATTTAGGATACAAATGAGACATTATGGTTATAGAAACAAATTTGTGACAATTGAATAAATGAATTATCTGAATAATTAAAATACAAATACACTGATTTAGCTTCCCTAAACAAGTGGGTCTTTAGGGAGCATTTGATGGTTTGGAAGGCAGGAGAGAGTCTGACAGCTCAAGGCAGAGAGTTCCAGAGCAAAGCAGAAGTCTGAGAGAGGTCTTGTAGATGAGAATGGACTGAAATGATGAGAGGAGAAGGTCAGAAACAG
>CM044442.1:80192965-80207555 GCA_024363595.1 Xenopus borealis | reverse complement strand
CCTATGCCAAATTTCTTCAGTATTTCCCAGAGGTATACCCATTCAACGGAGTCAAAGGCCTTAATTTTAACTCTATTTTAACCTGCCTATCTGCTAGCTGAGCCAGGGGAAGGCAAAAAAACCCATTTGAAGCCTCCCCAATCCTTCCTGACTCCAAAATGGCAATCTGACTGTCCGTGGATCAACTTGTACTTTGAGCTATCTTCCATAACCTTTTTTCCCCTCACTTGCTAAAAAGCCTTCTTAAAGCTACCTAATGTATCAGCCTGTACGATTCAGAAGAGAATTCCACATCTTCATAGCTCTCACTGTAAAAAACTCCTTCCGAAGATTTAGGCAGAACCTATTTCTTCTAAACCGAATGGGTGACCTTGCAACAGCTGGAAATACCTACTGGTAAATAAAGCATTAGACAGAGATAATTATATGATCCCCTTTTATATTTATACATAGTTATCATATCACCCATTAAGCACCTCTTCTCTAGTATATACATTCCCAATTCAGCCAGTCTTTCCTCATACAGTAGTTAAGATTTTCCATACCTTTTACCAATTTAGTAGCCCTTTTATGTACCCTCTCTAATTCAATTATGTCCTGTTAGAGCACTGGAGACCAAAACTGCAGGGCTTATTCTAGATGGGGCCTTACCAGTGATCTATACAGTTGAAGAATGACCCCTGCTGTGAATCAATGCTCCTTTTAATACAGCTCAATACCTTATTTGCTCTACCCCTACATGCCACTGACTGACATTGATTGCAGCAACCAAGTTTATTATCTACAAAGACTCCAAGGTCCTTTTCCATTATGGATTTGCCTAGTGCAACCACATTAAGGGTATAAGCTTCCTAAGCTCCCTTTGTCTTCTTAACGTTGCTCGCGGCACAGGTAATATCTCTGAGAAAATTACCTTGCCCTCAACTTTACACCTAGTATTTTAAAATCATTCTTGAGGACTTCACCACCTCCTCTAACATTGTCCTTGGTACCTATGTTTACCAAGATCGCCAGGTCTTCCCAAGCCCCTCCCAATAATCTGTCCACTCGTTCCACCACATACCGAACCCTAGCACCAGACAAGCAGCAGACTGTTTGGCATGAAGGGTCCTTACGGCAGATTACCCTATCCACCTTTCTAATAATTGAATCCCCTTAAACTAAAACTTGCTGTTCCTTACTTGCATTCCCCCCACCACCCATATTAGAGACAATGCGTCCCAGAGTTTACCCTGCTCCATACATGGCAGTTCAGAGCTATCCTCCCCAGCATCTTCAGCAGAAATGGCAAATCTGTTGCTTTGAACAAGCTGTTTACAGCCCCCCTACATACCTGTCCTCTACTTCCCCTCTTCACTGTACAAACCTGCCTCACTCATTAGCCTCCACTGCCCTTTCTCCAACCTCCCACTACACTAGCCCCTGCCAGTGGTTGCTCTGTGTGCCTCCTTTGCTCCCCCATATTTGCCGCTGCCCTCAGTACTTTGTTTCCCCCTTAGAGTCTGCAGTTCCGATTCCAATCTGCAGTTCAGATTCCAGCAGATTCAAGCAGAAATTACTTTGGCTGTGTCAACCTGAACCAAAATACTGCAAGCAGTGAAATAAGTCTTCGTTGTTAAAGTCATTATTAATCAATAATTCTGTTCAAAAGTTTCTATTTTAGTTTTTAAAGGGCTTATCTTTTATTCTAAAAATGAAAAATACCAGTGTTATCAGTGCTGAAGAAACATTTTAAGTAACTTGTCTTTCAGCCAATGAGCAATCAATATAAAAAATCAAGGCTGCGGCTCAGATGTTTGCATGCAACACGTTTACCTTAGTCATTAGATTAAATGTACTGGGCTGTATTGCAATGTAGGAGTAGACTGTTTGTCAAAACTCAAAATACACAAAGCCTTGTGGACTGCTGCTTGAATCAGTCACCTCTAATAAAACTGCAGGCAGGGTTTAGCCACTCTAACTGAAACTGACATATTGATAAGGTTAATCCAGCAGGGCTGATTATCCACATTATTTGTTGAACAGTAAGGGTTCATTCACCTGATATATTAAGTCAACTGATATTGCAACAGATTTCATCACCTACATCCATCACTTTGTCACTATTGTCAGAGGCCTGCGGGCACATATTAGCAATAATGAAAAGAGAGAGAAAAATCCATTCCACTGCTAAATAAAACAAGTTGAAATATAGAAATTGTTAATGAAATGCAACTTCTATTAAATTAAAAGTTTTTTTTTTAGATTTCTTAGAAGCTCTAAAAATTCTAAATCTATTCAGTGTAAAAACCAGAAAACCAGAAAAAACTCTAATGCCATAATGTTGCAAAGTCAAAGTTGTTGAGGTCCTATAGAAGGCAAAGGGAGCTGCACTGATCTTATTGGACTGCTCAATTCGAACTGTAAGAGATTTTCCGACTACTAATTTTCTGAAAATCTAGAATTTTTAGAGGCTTTCAAGATATTGGTATTTTTTCGCACATTATTCAGCCCTTTTTTTATTTGCACTTTTTATATTCAGATCCATGTCAATCGGGTTTTAGAGTTTGTGAGTTTAGTTGTGTTTTCAAAAACCTCTAAAATTTGATAAATATGCCTCCATGGGTCATTCACATTTCAGAAAGCAGTGTGCAAAGTGTGATAAAGGCTGCAACACTGCCTTCTGGTGTTTCCGCGTCATTGTAGGTCTCCTCCTTCCTCGGAGTGCATAGTCCTGCAGCTAGTCCTGCAAATTAAATGCTAAATGCATTAGTCAATGTGTGTCTAGTAGATGTGTCTAACTGCCTCTATTCTTTTCCTTTTAGATTCCCTGTTTTCTGACTTTTTAGAGCAAGCGTTACTATAACCTGGTACTTACTGAATCATTCCAATATTTTACAACGTACAATGTACTTTCTGTATTTACTTTGGCGCTATAGGGAATGGCTTAGTCTAAGGAGGAGCTTCACTTAAAATCATTACAACTCTGTAAAAACTAAACACCAACACATTACTTTAAAGATTAAAAAAAATAGGCTTAAGATTCTTGGCATTGCTAATATAGCCCATAAGGAATGGTATTTCAAACATGTCTCAGCCTATGGCCCATTATTAAGTGAACATAGTTTGCTATTGCTATTCAGCAGTCTATCTAGCTATAGATAATCATCAAGTGCAATCTTGTACCTGGCACTATGTATATAAAGAAATATCAAAATAATTAAATACAGATGTGTAAATTGCTACATCTCATTATACTTTGTGTGTCATGTACCTTATTACTCATTATGCACTTCTAGTTCACAGTTAGATGACAGATTAAATTTTTACCAGTGTATTATAATTCTAAAGTGATAATGGATTTCAATTAATCTCCAATCAGAAAAGGCTTTAAACTGTCCAAGGAACGGTAATGTTTATCTTTTCATGGATAAATCATCCAGGCAAGTGCTACTGCACAAAGGAATATCAACAGAAATGAGAAGTTGTCAAGAGAGAACTAGAGAAAGTAACAGAAAGGAAAACATAATGGTTAAGAATTGTAAACACAGTAAAATTTGAACACAAGTCATTATGTCTTTACCCACTATGCAGCATCTCCCCCAGAATTCCAGGATAATGGCAGGCACCTGCAAACTAATATGTGCTGCAACTTGCACAAGAGGTATATCTGTAGAGGTAAATTGCAGGCAAGTTGTAAGCCAAACAACTCTTTTCTGAAAGAGAATGATGTCACTACTGACGTTCTGATATGTACAGTATCAATAATGGCATTAGCGTGTGATTCGCTTGAATCAAATCCGGTGTGTGTGTGTGTGTAGGCACAACCAATAAGGGTCACTTCCTACGTGTGCCTACACACACACACACCGGACTTGATTTAAGCGAATCACACGCTAATGCCATTAATGATACTTGGTGTTAATTCAAGGGTGCCCTTGTGTTTGTATGTCCTATAGTTTTTTGGTATATTGGCCATGAAGGGAAAGTGTAAGGGCAGGGGAGGGAAGGACAGAGGGCGTAGGCGAGAACTACAGAGGGGAGCAAATCCATGCGAGGGGTAGGCAGAAGAATCTTGAACAGGCACATTCTCAGCTCCTCCACATCTTTGCACCCTAGGCAGGTGCCTATTCTGCCTACCCATTGTTCCGGCCCTGTGTATACACCCAATTTCAACATGAGCACAGTGGATATGGCTTGTGTTGAATATACTTTGTGACTGTTATTTTTATTAAGAAACATGTATGTTTTTGTTTTTTTCTGGTACTAAATATGCTAAATTACTGTCAATTCCAGGTTCTGACAGCAAAGGAGAAACTGATAAAACAAATTGCCAGTCCACTGAGAGGTCCTCTGATTATGAACTACTCAAAGGCTGTAGTTTAGGAAAGATAGGAGTTTGTCTTTTCAAAGACAGAAAATGAGCTCTTAATAAATTGATGAAAGGGGATGATATTCACTGAAAAAGAATAGGAACTTTCAATGCAAGTTCTACAATTATGCCATTTAGCCTTTTGTACTTGTGTTGGTGTGTGTTAGTGGGAGAGCGAGCTATAAAGTCTGGGGGGGGGGGGGGGGTGATGAGGGAGGCTTGCCTTGGGCACCCTTATGTAGTGGCTGGATAGAATAAATGGATTGCATAAATGATAAAGTCAGGAGGAATCCGGGCAACGTGGCTTCAAATGTTTCCTGGCATGTAACATCTTTCATTTGAAATGCATTATTGACAGCCGATAAGATGAATGAGGAATTCATTTGGGGTTCATTTATAAAACAATGGGCACATTTGTGCTTGTATTGCTCTGAATTACCACTGAACTCAATTCTTTATGCTGCTCTGTGGCCTCATGCACTTCTATGTTCAGTTTTCTTAAAGACATATTGTATTCAGTATTAGGTTGTACCCTCCTTATCTTACTATTGTGAAAGAAAGAAAATTGAGCCTTTATATAATATCTTATCTAATATTTATTTCTCTTTTCAGTCTACCAGACTATACAGACATTCATTCTTATTCTATGAGAGTTTATCTATGCAGGTACGTATGGGATCCGTTATCTGGAACCTGTAATCCAAAATGATCAGAATTACTGAAAGTCTCTCTCCCATAGACCACATTTTATCCAACTAATCCAAATGTTTTAAACTGGGTTTCTTTATCTGTGTAGTAATAGCATAGATGTATAATAATATAATATAATAATAATGGCTCCAGTACTTTGTACTTGAGCTAAACTAAGATATAATGAATCCTTATTGGAAGCAAAATTAGCCTATTTGGGTTTATTTAATGTTTAGATGATTTCCTAGTTGACTAAGGGGCAGATTTAGCAAGGGTCGAATTTCGAAATTGAAGATTGGAATTTAAAAAAAAAACACCAAAAATTAAATCAAAGTTTTTTTGGGTTGAATGGGTCAGTTTTTGATCGAATAGGTCCCATTTCTATTGAATTCAAATCATACAAATTATACGAAGTAATAGCACATTTAATCGAATACGTTATTTTCCAAAAAAAAAAAACTTTGATTTTTCAAAGTCCACCAATTGACTCTATTTAGGTTCTAGGTGGTCCCCCATAGGCTAAAACAGCAATTCGACAGGTTTTAGATGGTAAATGGTTGATGTCAATTTTTAAAGAGACTGTGCATGATAAATTTCAAAATTCAAATTTTTTGCAAATTCAAAGTACACAAAAATAGCTTGAAATTCGATTTTTTTAATTCGAATTTTCACTTCGACTCTTGATAAATCTGCCCCCAAATGTAAGGAGAGCCAAATTACAGAATGATATATTGCCCAGAAAACCCCTGGGCCTGAGTATTCTGGATAACAGGTCCCATACCTGCTCTTTAAAATAAGTCTAAAACACCCAAGAAACCATTTACTAGAGAAACAAAACTTCCAAAATTGACCCATGTTTTGTTTTTAATGTCTTCATTTTGGCTGCTAATGCTTGTATCCATACACAAAAATGTTATCCATGCAGTGGTATAATGACACGCGTGAAAGTTGTATGTAACAACCTCATGTCCAACCTGTTTGCAAATCATAGCCACTTCCCAGCCAGTAGGAACTGTGCTAGGAACAAACTGAGTAATTACCATGTTGAATGGTTTTATGTGCTCATCTGAAAGAAGTGCGGTTACATTTTTTATTTCTGTAACAAATTCATTTTACCTAGATGTACTGTTTTTGCTTCTTTGTTGCTAAGCAAATAGAAGGGATGTGGGCCAATTTTTCATAATTCACCACATAGTCTGTGCTTTGTTTATCATACCCAAACAATCGCAATAGCCAAGAAAAATTGCTGGGGCTTGCCAGATAGAGACTGGTAGGTAAATGCAACCTGTAATTAATTGACACAGAAATAAAACATATCTGAACAAGAAGCAAGCCCAACTAATAACTAATACCAACCCACATTCCTTGCTTTAAATGTTTTGCTTTCTTAACTTGTACAAATGAAGATGTGCAGTTAGAGGCAGAAAACATGTGTGAACCATGTTTTGTCTTAGTGATGCCTTTCACCCATACATGAGGACACAAGATTATATTTATTACATCAAATTTAAATTCCTTTTGGATGACTATAAAACAATATACCAAGTAAGTTCTGAATAACATAAAAGTAAAAAAAAAAAAAAAAAAAAAAAAAAAAAAAAAAAAAAAAAAAGGTTCTGGGGCCTGGACCTGAGGCCTAGAATTCTTCAGATAAAGGATCTTTCCGTAATTTGAGTCTTCACACCGTCTATATACTAAAAAAAATGTATACATTAAATAAACCCAATAGGATTGTTTTACCTCCAATAAGGATTATTTATATTTTAGCTGGGGAAATACAATTAACTGTTTTATTATTACAATGAAAAAGGAAATAATTTTTTAAAAATTTGGATTATTTGGATAAAATGGAGTCTATGGGAGACGGCCCTCCAGTAATTCTGGAGCTTGACCCCACGCTATTAGATGAATGATATGCCTTTATAGAGCTTCTGCACAACAGTTTTAAAGACGCGCACCTATCCCACCCCTTTTGTGTTGTCGTTGGCAGGGCAGGGTGGTGCGGGTCTATAAATGGAGGGGGAAGCTGGATGCGCATGGCCATGGTTTAGGGTTGGGTTGAGAGATGTTTTTCTTGACCCGCACATCACTATTATAGATCTAAGTGCCCCTAAGCACTGTACTGCTTAGGGGAACCAGTGACCTGCCACATAGTAATGAATGTATAACAGGTTTTGTTTTAAAGGAATTGTTCAGTATAAAAATAAAAATTGGGTACATATCTAGGCTGTGCAAAATATAAAAAATATAAAAAAAATATAAAAATGCTTCTAATATAGTTAGTTAACTAAAAATGTAATGCATAAAGGCTGGAGTGACTGGATGTCTAACATAACAGAACACTACTATATTAGAGACATTTTTTATTCTGCACAGACTATCTATTTACCTAGTTTTTATTTTTATACTGAATGTTCCTTTAAAGAGAATGATTGGAGGTTCATGCTTATGTTAAACTACCTTGTGTATATACATGCAACCAAAAAATAAATAGGGCAGCTTTATTAATAAATAATATAACCATAACTTGTTTATTATGCCAGCTGTCTAACAAGTCAAACAGGCACAAATCGGAAATAAGAAAACCAGGAGTCTTCTGCTGTGAAAATGGAAAAGTCTACTGCTTCCAGCTGCTTAAAGGGGTTGTTCACCTTTGAGATAACTTTTAGTATGATGTAGAGAGTGACATTCTGAGATAATTTGCAATTTGTTTTCATTTTTTATTAGTTAAGGTTTTTGAGTTATTTCGCTTTTTATTCAGCAGCTCTTCAATTTGCATTTTAAGCAGTCTTGTAACTAGGGCCCAAATGACCCTAGCAACCATGCATTGATTTGAATAAGAGATTGGAATGTGAATAGGAGAGAGTCTGAATAGAAGGATCAGCAATAAAAAGTAGCAATAACAATACATTTGTAGCCTTTCAGAGCTTTTGTTTTTTTAGAAGGGGACGGCGACGCCCATTTGAAAGTTGCAAAGAATCAGACGAAAAGACAAATAACTATAAAACTATAACAAATAATTAATAAAAACCAATTGAAAAGTTGCTTAGAATTGGCCATTCTATAACATAATAAAAGTTATCGTAAAGGTGAACCACCCCTGGTAGCAAGCAAATACTGTTGCCAGTGCAAACCCACCCCAAAATCTGTGACACAAATGAATGAAAAAGCAAATGATACAACTGATCACTTAACAGGAATCGCTGATCGCTGATCACTTAACAGGAAATTGTCAACTTACAAAAGTACCTAAAAAGACAGAGAGGGAATTTTCCTTTCAAGCATCCATCTAGCATCCAGCAGCCATGCCCCATGCACTAAGAAAATGGATGTTACTGAAATGGATTGTGTATGTTTTTTTTACCCTCATTGGATTGTTTTCCCATAATTCCAGCATCATTGTGTCCAGCAGGGAATGTAGCACTTGGGGCATCTGATGCTTCAAATTGTATGTTTTAACTTGAATCAGATGCAATTGCAGGGCACAATTTTTTTTCAAACCTGAAACCTGAGCTTTAGGCATATTTTTATTGTGTTTTATGATGCAACACAGTAGGAACCCGGGGCTAAATTTCCTTTAATAAATTGCATTATTTCATTAACCTCTTAATAGTTTTATTTAGGACTAAATTCATTTGTTAAAACAGGAATGCAATCAGAGTCAGACTGGGCAGATTTATAGGAAATAAATAATACTGTGGAATCCTGAATGACTCCCAGTAGTTAAAAAAAAGATTTTTTTTCCACAGTTGTTAACACTTTAATGTTTGTAAAAGCAAACAGAAAGAGGGCTGGTGCCATAGGAAATACTAACTCTTATAAGATTGATTTATAAGCCCTATTGTTAAGGGATATATCTAGTGGAAGTAAATCTAGAGCAACCAGACTTGTTGAGTAATTGTTGGAGATGTTTCACTACTCATCCAAGTAGTTCAACATGCATTATAAACATGTATTACCAACAATATATCATTCAAGGCATTACTTTTGATTCAGAGTAACACAGAAAATGATTTTTTTTAATCAATTTGCTGCAATAGGAACACCTTATGTTCAGCTGATGCACTGAGGTTCTCTTTTATGTTCTAGGACAAAGACATGAATGTTGGTGTCTCTGGTGTTTGAGTCTGGCAGCTCAGTAATTCAGGTACAGACTCTAAACTGATACAATTTTGCAACATTTAATTGATACATTTCACAGCAACATCTCTGGAGTGTTAGCAACTATTGTATCAATTCTAACAGCTGTCTGTAATAAAACCCAGAAATTCTGCTCAGCAGGGACAAAGATAAGAAATGTATCCATTAAATGTATCAGTTTAGAACCGTTGGGGGGGTCGCGACCCCCCCTCCCAGAGCTTCTTTAGAAGGTGAAAAATGACACTTTACACTTCAATATTAGAAAAACGGTTACAAATAGAAAATAGACAGTAATTGGAAAAAGTTGTTATTTCTGGTGATCTGAAAACAACTAGTTGTTTGAAGGTCCTTTAAGTACAATGCAGTGTTTATTCACAGAATTCCAGCAGTACTGTGAATGCAAGAGGGTGATGAAATTGGTGCTATTGTGCTATACTGACCACATTTGAGTCTAAGTTGCCAAAATTAAAGCCATAGTTTTCATCATTGCAAATTGTGTAGAATATTCTCAAAGTCTGTCTGGCATTATTTTCGATATTCCCTGACAACATTTATGGTATTCAGAGTGCAAGTGATGTGTGAGCAGCTCAACTGCAATGATTAATGCAGGGCCCTGAATGAAGCCAGAGTTATTCAATTAATGCAGATACAGGTTACAATAAACACCGACAGACCTGCTCTAAAGAACTTACATCCTTTAGTAGAGGAGCAATGGAATGGAAAATAAGGCTCCTGTTTTACTACTAGAAATTGTCAAGTTAGGAAATTTTGAAAGTTGAAGGGATGGTAGGGGGGACCCTCTCCCTCCCTCCATTCGTTTTGCTCTTCTCCTCTCCCTCCCTCTTTGCTCTTCCTCCTTTCTTGCTGCTCTTCTCCTCTCCCTCTGTGCTGCTCTTCTCCTCTCCCTGCCTCCATTTGTTCTGCTCTTCTCCTTTTCCTCCATCCTTTCGTTTTGGTCTTCTCCTCTCCCTCCCGCCATTCATTCCGCTCTTCTCCTCTCCCTGCCCTCCCTTAGTTCTGCTCTTCTCCTCTACTTGCCCTCCATTCTACTTGTCTCTTCTCCTTCCCTCCCTCCTTCTGGTCTTTTCTCCCTCCCTCCTGCTTGTCTCTTCTCCCTCCCTCCTGCTTTTCTCTTCTCCCTCCCTGCTGCTCGTCTCTTCTCCCTCCCTCTTGCTGGTGTTTTCTCCCTCCTGGTTGCTTGTATTTCTCCCTCCCTCCTGCTGGTGTTTTCTCCCTCCCTCCTGCTGGTGTTTTCTCCTTCCCTCCCTCCCTCCCTCCTGCTTGTCTCTTCTCCCTCCTGGCTGCTCGTCTCTTCTCCCTCCCTCAGTTTCTGCTGCGTGTCTCCACTCCCCTGTTCCCTGGCCTTTCCTCCCTCCGTTTGTGCTACATGTCTCCTCATGCATTGATGGGATCGACTAGTAGACCGCGATCAATGTCCTGGACACTCCTACATTAATACATACACATTAGGGTGTTTTGGACAATGATGAACACTAATGGGAAGAAAATTAGAAATTTTAAAACTCAAATTTCAACGTAATTTTGGCCTACTTCAAAATGGAATTTTTTTTTAATTTTTGTAGTACTTGCCCTTTAAAAATCCTTCGACATTGACTATTCCCCAGGACCTTATACAACCTGTCCTGAAAGTTCCAAGAATTTGAAGGATTTTGCGGAGAATCGTTCGATCTAACTATTTTTTTATTAGTTCAAACATGGACCTATTTGATTGAAATAGATCCATTTTCCATCGAAAAAGCCCTTTAAAAATACTTTGAGGGTCGAATTTCAAAGTTTCTTCACTTCAAAAATTTGCCCTTTAGTAAATCTGCCCCCAAGTGGTAGATTTATTATGTGGTGTAAAAAATTGCTGAATAATTTGCCACACATTGTCAGGCATTGTACTGTAAAAAAAAAAGGCATAAAAATTTAGTAACATTTTAGCACACTTTTTTCTTTGAACAACATCCACTGGAACTTACTTGCCAAGGTCTGTAGCGGCATAAAATAATGGTGGATGTCTGGCATTCATATGGCTTAAAATAAAACACATGTTGATAATTTCACCATTTATTTCACACAGCTTTTTAAACCCTTTTTTTTTTATCAGCAAGTTTTGTTTTACATAGGATAATAAATCCCTTATGGGACAACGTTTTTCACCCCTTAGGACAATTGTGTCTGGGTCTTTTATTAATTACCCCTTTATTGAGCAGTATTGTTTTAAAGGAGAACTAAAGCCTGAGTAAGACCAGGGCCACCCAGGAGCCCTCACCCTCACCCAAACCACTGAATTTAGGGCCTTCTAAACATGGGCATTTGCTGTACCATGTTCTGGAATAGCTGTTGCTTACCCCGCATGAATTCTTCAACATGGTGGGCCGGTCCATGGCTGCTTTACTTCAAGATAAGAGATACTTTGGGTTAATTTATCTTATAGTTCCTAAAGCTGACATCCATGACAACTCCACACGCTTTCCCCGACACTACAGAACTCAGAGGAGGGGAGATTGTTTTGAAGTAAAGCAGCCACGGGCAGGCCCGCTGTGTTGAGGAATTCATGTAGGCTGAAGTCCGTGCTTATAGAGAGAAGGGATTGCTGGAGCTCAGAAAATCATGATTTTTAGGAAAAAGGTACATCAATTAAATGCAAAAATTGAAGTTTATTTTTAGACAGTGGACCCACTAAAGAATTTCATTTTTGACTTTACATCCCCCTTAAAGCTAATCTAGATCTGACTTTGACTGTGCGTTCTCAATGTTGCTAGCCTCCAAAATAAAGTAGAGCAAAAAGCTACATTTAGGGGATCCCAGTGGTGCAGGTAAGCCGCGGAAAGAGAGGGCTCTGGAAGAGCAGTCATAATGCAGGTTTTATTTCTCCTTTTAGAATCCATTACTATGGTATTCTGGAAGTAATGCTGAGCAGTGTCGGACTGGGACATCAGGGGCCCACCCAAAAACCTTACACTAGGGGCCCACTCCCAGTACTCTATTCTCCTAGTGTATTTTCTTTACATACTATAATCTATTATTCCATCTATTTAGCCTCTAGAAATAGGGAATGGCCATGAACTTGGCCAAATTAGCAGCATGAGGGCCCACTGACACCTGGGCCCACCGGGACTTTTACTGGTATCCTGGTAGGCCAGTCCGACACTGATGCTGAGGCCAGAAAAAACAATAATAAGCAAACACCACTGGAGTTCTATTATCTGATGACAAACATTAGGTGTGAAAGCAAATTCTAAAGAAACCCAACAATCAATTTTCTCTAGGCCAATTGATCCCACATTTGAATCATGAAACAGTCGTTTGTTTAAAAATATCTTCTTTTGAACTATTATATTTGTAAAATAATTTGTGGCAGCTAAAACAAAATATACAATGTGATTTGTGATTTCCTTTTTTGCTTAGCATGAAATTGGGTGGATTTTTACAAACTGAAATATAATTCATAAGACAAGAAAGATAAGGTACAAACAATGCATTTCAAAAGCTATTTCTGAATGGCTTCTTTTTGGGGTGGTGAAACAAATGTGAAATAGCGGGTGTAGCAAAGTATTTCAGAATTCCCCATTATTTTAATGACAATTTCATTCTCTTTTCCAGCCATGAGAAGACATTATTGGCTGTATTCTGCAAAACAGCTGCATCGGATGGGGGAGCTGGAATTATCAGACAGGTAGGGGACTAGAGAGGGAAGCCGACATGCCCTTTATTGGGAGCACCAGTAAGTTTCTGTGTTCAGAAATAAGCCCAGAACTGTAACAATTCTGGGAAAAGGGAGTGTGCAAAGTACAAACTAATGGAATGATTATTGCTTTTTACACTGCCATTCCATAAGTATGACTCCTATAGATTTTTAAAGGAATAGTTCACCTTTTTAAAGTTAACTTTTAGTATGTTATGGAATAGCTAATTCTAATCATTTTTCAACCAGCTTTCATTTTTTCTTTTTTAATAGTTTATTTTTAATGATTTGCCTTCTTCTTCTGATTCTTTCCAGCTTTTCCAGCAAATGTTTTGCGAATGCAAATGTATATTTATCGCTATGATGTATTACTCATCTTTCTATTCAGGCTTTCTCCTATTCATATTCTTCAAATCAAATGCATGGGTGTTTGAGTAGTTTGAACCCTAGCAACTAGTTTGATAACATTGCAAACTGAAGAGCTGCTGAATAACTTAAAAACCACAAAAACTAAAAATGACAACCAACAGCAAATAAATTGTCTCCGGATATACTGTAACGCTAACACAAAGATGTACAACCCCTTTAATGATAGGACATGTTTCCTTGTCCTTTATCAGTAATTTTTGGTCTGATGCTCCACAAGAAAATTGCTATGAGCTCACTATGATGAAAAGTGTTCCCTGCCTTTTTGGTTTTGTTAGTAACTTTAATTATATTACGCCCTAAGTTTTTTTTTAAGTCATTTGCTGTTCACTACATGTACCCAACATATGACAGACCTTGCTTAGATTCACTGCCAGGCTTATAAAAGTTTAGAGCTATAATGACTGTTAGTTATTATTTCAGTATGTATCTCTTTGCAAGAGGAAAAATAAAATAAGCAGCAGAAAGGTTTCACTGGCGTCAGGGAAAAATGACTTTTTATAGTGTCAAAGGGCTCCGAATAAAACATTACATTCAATCAGCAGGAAGGATAATGTCATCATGGGGAGCGGTTTTATGTCTCTTTTCACTATCTCTTTATACTGTCAGATACAAAAATGGCATACCATATCTTTTTTTTTTATATACCAGACTGCTCTGTACCGGCTTAAAATGGGAATGATTTAGAGACGAGTTCTGAAAAAGAATCTTCTGAAAAGCTGGAAAGTAAAAAAGTCACTTTTCCAACATTGCTCATAACTCAAAGCTGAATGGACAGATAACCCCAGATACCCACTGCCTTTCATATTTTCTGTTTCTGCCAAAATTACATCAAAACATTCTCATTCCAACAAAATATTGCATAATATTAAAAAATGCTTCCATTCAATACTTATTATGCATTTATCAATACACTCGGGACATTCACTTATGTTTCATACTTTGTTTAACAAATTATATATGTATATATATTTGGCATTATACCATAGGAAAAGAAAATTTAAATGTGATCCCATTACTCATTATCTCTGTAGCTAGTAATTAAATATAATTTAGAAGAGTAGAATAAAACAAATGAGATGATTAAAAACATTTCTAAAATTTCCCCCCCAAGGGAGTTAGAAAAGTTCTCTACTAGTGACTAGAGTTGCTACCTTTTCTGGAAAAAATTCCCGGCCTTCCTACATATTTATCTTTTTTCCCTATTAATAACATAGGGGTCAACCATAATTTTTCTGGCCAGGCTGGTAAGATACCGACCAGGTGGCATCAACTTGTATAATGAGCTATCT
>CM044442.1:80153419-80166453 GCA_024363595.1 Xenopus borealis | reverse complement strand
AGGGACTCAGTACAGAGCCCTGAGGTACACCACTAATAACACTGGTCCAATTAGAGAATGTTCCATTTACCACCACTCTGTTGTCTTTTAGCCTTTTTTAGCTAGTTCTCTATCCAGGTACAAATACCATGTTCCAGGCCAACATTCCTTAATTTAACCAGTAACCTTCGGTGTGGCACTGTATCGAATGCTTTAGCAAAGTCTAAGTAAATCACATTCACTGCCATCCCAGAATCGAGGTCCCTGCTTACCTTCTCATAAAAAGAAACAAAGTTAGTCTGGCAAGATCTGTTACGCATAAAACCATGCTGGCACAAACTCATATTATTGTTATTTTCTAAGTCCAGTATCCTATACTTTATTAATCCTTCAAAAAGCTGTCCTACCACCGACATCAGACTAACTGACCTATAGTTTTGAAGCTGAGAATGGGATCCCTTTTTGAATAGCGGCACCACATTAGCAATTCGCCAGTCTCTCGGCACTAGACCTCAATGAAAAATTAAGTAGAAAGGTTTGGCAATCACAGAGCTACGCTCACTAAGTACCCTGGGATGAATCCCATCTGGCCGCAGACCTTTGTTTATCTTAAAATGTTCTAGTCTCTTTTGAATTTCATCATGTGTGAACCATGCATCATTAGGCTGTGCAAAATAAAAAAAAATGTTTCGAACATAGTTAGTTAGCCAAAAATGTAATGTGTAAAGGCTGGAGTGACTGGATGTCTAACATAATAGCCATATATAATATATTGAATGATAACTGTACTAAACCCTTGCTTAAATTACAGTTCTCTTTTACATAGCTAGGGCAACAATTGCTAATTACGTGAAATTAACACAACTAATTAGAAACATTGAATCATTAACAGAGGTTGAAGGCAGGTAAATTTACAAGGGTCACATCACTAATCTTGCTACTTAAGTTGCTTTAAGATTTTTAATCAGTTGGCCAATAAATTAAATAAAAACATGAAACATAAACTGTGCAGAAGGGTTCAATGGGCCATTTTCCCCTGTCTTCGAATCCTCATGAGTCATTTCTTATAAATGGATCTTAAAGTACAGTAGCATGCACAGTCCAATCTGATTCAGGACATGGGGGACAGTCTTTGGTTCTTCTTTAAAATAGGACATTGACCTGTATATGTGCTATGATAATGTTCTTACAACCTTCCCTTTCTCCTACTTTTCTTTTTTTTCTGTCTGCTGCTAATCTTGAAAAGTGATGATGCATTTTCTACACCTGAAAAACTGCAGGCATGTTTTCTGTTTAAAGTTGAAAAATAATTGATAAATCCTGTTTAAAATAAACTCTAGGTTGATGTTATACTAGAGATGCTCTCCCTCATTCTAAAATAACTTTAATCAAATAAATCATGATAAGTAATACTTGGAATCTGATTTCAAATAATAAAAACATTGTCAATACAGTTGAAATATTACAGTGGAAGTCAAATATTACAGTGATTTCAACCAACTTTACAATTAAACTGTGACACCTTTTGTCTCAGTGCATATTAGACTTTACATTAATGTTGTCAATCTGACAGTCTTCTTAAGCTCTATTCCTTTTTTTAAACGAAAAACGGTAGTATTTGATTCAGGCATTTATCTTTTTGCTGTTTTAGGCTTCTGAGGGATTTTGAACTGGCAAGTCGCTGGTTAGGGAGTTCTGATATATCATTTCCCCTGGATTAATTTAAATAAGGATTAGAAAAAAAGAATATGATTTCTCAGTTAATATGAAGGTAAATGTGACACTAATGTAAGTTAATTATGTTCAACATGAAAAAAAGATTTGTTAAATTGAAAAACAGCTCTACACTACACTACTCTATCCTACCTATGCTAGACTACTCACAATGCAGTTTTCCTCCTGCATCATTGCAGTCACCAGTAGTTATTGTACCTAATGCAATTTGCAGCTGATGCATCAAAATCAATGCAATTGTAAATTGGACACATTTGCACTGCTATTAGTGTTTGATATAAAAGTGACTTTTGCACCTGGCCGAAATGTTGTGGCAGGTTCAGGATTTCTCGGCATCAATTGAAGCAGCAGCTCTTCGGAACAGGAGGCAGGCAGTGGCTGCAATTTCAACTATACGGAAGTGCAAGATTTTTATGCAAGAACTATTAATAATTTTGGTTTTACCTTCAGCTGACTAGAGGGAAATTTAAATGAACACAACTGCCTTAAGATCAATCACAACTGCCTTAAGGAATCGTATATGCAAACACCCATGTCTAGTTTTCCAAATACTTTACTGATGTAATTTAATGTTATTAGGCCCATTTAAGATGCTTATGATATGTGTTTTTGTGTAAATGCAATAATATTTAAATCAATGCTTCCAACTTGTGGTAAATAATAAAATAAAACACAGGTTTAAAAAGAGCATACTGTTCTTTTGAAAAGTGTGTTATTAGCAAATACTTTTGTTTACAAAGGCAAAAATGTGCAAATAAAAATGTATGTTGGACTTTTAAGGCGTGTATGCCATCCAAAATTCCACAAATACTGTGATGAAAATAAAATAAATAACTAGCAGATCAAAGTAAAAATGCTAAGGCAATGAAGAACATACACAAACCATAATCTTAACTTCTATCGAAATCACACTAAATGTGGCACATTGCAAATGCATACTGTAGCTCTAAATGCCTTCTGTAACTTTGTTTTAAAATCAGGCTTTCTTAAATGTATTCTGTTGTATTATTAATATAACTCATGGTTTATAGCCACATCATTGTATTCATAGCTTTTGCTGATTCTGTTTATTATGGAAGGTAGAGTTCCTGTCCCATTTCAAATATTTCAAAATATTTTCTAGGTATCTATAGTGTACATAATTGAAACAAAATTTTAATTATTTGAACATTAAGGGGCAAATTTACTATTATTCCCCCTAATTAGCTCAACAAAATTCGATATTTGATTAGCATTCGATCGTCGAATGCTAATCGAATAGTTTTAGGCTACCTTTTATTCGTTATTCGATAATTCGACGATCGAATACAAATTTATTTGATCAGACGAACAATTTATTTGATCAGTTGAATAAATCATTCGATCGTTCAAATAATTCATACGATTTGAACGAACGAAGACTTCGATCCCATGAATCCTATTCGATCAGGACTTCCCATAGGCTTCTATTGCATTTCGGTAGGTCCAATCTGCCAAAGTAGGCATTCGAATAAACAAAAAATTAAATCCTTCGCTGATCGAATGATCGTATGATCGAATATTCGTTAATTCGACTCTATTCGAATGTATTCGATCGTTCGACCATTCGCTATTCGATGAACGAATATGCCAAAATTAGCATATTCGACAAAACGAATAAATCATACATTCGAAATTCGATCGAATTCGATCGTACTTCGATCTATTCACGTGAATTTAGTAAATGCACAAGGGAACACATCTCAGATATCATTTTAAAAAATGAAACAAAACAAATTTTTAATTTAGACACGAGATTACCAAAGGGTTTGTGACATGCTTCTAAAATTGATTCTTTGTTTAGTTTATGTTTTATCATTTAAGTTTTTTTCCTGTTCCCCTGTGTTCCTGTGTTGTTATACCTTTATATTCTGTCTTCCATCTATGTGTGTAGTTATTGTGGTGTTTGTCCAAGGGGCCTGTAGGTGTCATCTTGCACAAGAGAATACTTTGCATACACTGTACTTTCTATGCAGCTTAAAGGATTAGAGTTACTGTTGAAGTGTAATGGCTGCACGAACCTGCTAATAAAGCACTTTTATACTATGATCATCCTCGGCTACCAACACATAACAAATTGGCAACAAGATGTCTCTTCTACCTCTGCTTTGCTTTATTTTTTCACTGCCTGGGAGCAGAGGGACCTGATGAGTCTTATGAAACTGCACTTACTGCTATAAAGAACTTTTTCATGCCAAGCATAAATGTGGTTGCTGATAGATATAAATTCCTCCAACATGGACAGCATAATGGTGAATCCACAGAACAATTTGTAGCAGTTTGAGAGATGGTTGTTACCTGTGAGTTTGGGAATCTAAGAGACCAAATAGTAGAAAAAAACAAACTCACCTTGCATTAGTGAGAGACTGCTCCTAGATCAGGATTCATTAACCCTTGCAAAGGTTATTACAGTTACTAGCCAAATTGAAACAGCAGTGGCAGAGGCTAAAACTCTCAGTCAGGGAACTGGTGGGAATGTACAGACTGTAAATCCAGCACTGGGCCTAATAATGCACATTCACAGCCAAAATACAGTGCTAAAGAAAGGGATTCCCCTACACTGCAAAATAGTGGAGAAAATACAAATAAAAACACTGCTTCTGCTATGGTTCAACACAATACACTGCAAATTACAATATGCTACATGTCCTTCAAAATCTGTACAGTGCTGCAAATGCAACAGAGTAGGACATTTTGCTAAGATCTGCTGTAGTTCTGTTAAAGATGTTCATGAAGTTTATATGCACTGTCAATGACAATACTGCTTCTGCTGACAAGGGACACTTCATTGACTTGATGCTTGATACAGGTTCAGCTGTTTCTATACTACCAAATTATATTTTCTTAAAATACTTTGCAAAAGATCCACTTGTTGCACCTGCCCTGGGACTGGTCAGTTATTGGATCCAATCCCTGTGCTTGGTTGCTTGCCAGTGACTGTACAATTTGAATCAAATAATGCAAAATGTGACTTTTACATTGTGAATAAGGGTACTGCTATACTTGTAAGGGATCTCTTTTCTGCATTAAACCTACAATTAGTTGATGGTCTCATTAATACAGCACCAGTGCCTGCCAGTGTATAAAATTTCACCACAAAGTAACACTTCATTGGGCTGTGCAAAGAGTTGTGTACACAAAGTTAAGCTGAGACCAGATGTAAAACCATTACGTCAGAAATTGAGGTGATTGCCCTACTCTAAAAGGGAGGCTATCTCACAGGAACTAAAGAAACTGGTAGAGTAAGATGTGATTGAAAAAACAGAATCCTCTGAATGGGTTTTACCAATTGTTGTAAACAAAGAAAACTGGAGGTATCTCTGTGAACCTAATAAAGTAGTTGTTATGGATAATCATCCCTTGCCACACATAGAGGAAATATTTTCAGAGGGGCAAAATTATTTTCCACCCTGGATCTTCAGAGTGCTTATCATCAACTATTACTGCATAAGGAAAGCAGAGACCTCAGCCATGATGGTTTGTTTTGATGTCTTCTATAATCCATGACATACCTAGTTTACAATGCTACTTTGATGAAATAATTGTCTATGCTCCAACTATGGATCTTCATGACAAGTACCTAGAAAAGATTCTGAAATGATTTTGATTCTGCAGGACTGAAACCGAACCTTTCCAAATGCCACTGCAGACAAACTCAACTGGGTCATAAATTTTCATAAGAAAGATTACTGTCTGACCCTGGCCATGTTACACAAGCACCTACTCCATCTGATTTTCAAACCTTACCTTTCTTAGGCCTTAATTCATGGTAAAGTTTATTCCTAGCTATGCTTCAGTTGTGGAGCCACTTAGAGCACTACTACTGTATGTGGAACCTCAAGACTGCTCAACATAACTTTGAAATAGTAGTTCATCATGAACAGTTTAGCACTTGCTTTATTTGATCCAGCACTACCCTCTAAATTTACTACACCACTGAAAGTGAGATGCCAGTGAGGACCATACACATATGAACTATCTGATGGATACACAGAGAATGCAAATCATTTTGCTCCTGTTAGATATGACTTTGGATTTCATCAAATTCCATTTGATGAAGGATATTTTCTACTCCTGGTGTCAACTGCACTAGGCCTGAATAAAGTGAACCAACGGGGGTACTGAGAGAATCAGAAAACTACCTGCATGGACAAAGGACTATCTGTTGTGAAGAATGCATAATATTGCTTTAAGATGCACACAGTTTTATGGTTTCTGTTTATTTCATTTACCCAAATGCTTTCCTACTATAGGCAGAGAATGTGGTGTTTGTGCAAAGTGCCTGTAGGTGTCACTATGCACAAGAGTATACTTTGCATACATTGTACTTTCTATACTGCTTAAAGGATTAGAGTTAAGTTACTGTTGAAGTGTAATGGCTGCATGAATCTGCTAATAAAGCACTGTTATACTCTGCTCATCCTCGGCTACCAAAACATAACTGTTATGACTTGCAGCATGAAACATGTAAGGCTTTTTAAAGGGCATGTAAATTACTTAAGGCATTTTTATTTTATTAAGGGATTTTTGGAGTGCCTGCTCATCGTTTGTTATTGTAGATACTGCCCTCACAGCAGCAATAATAATATCTGCTTCAAAGTCTACCCTCCCGGGGCAAAACTGTTCCCCCCCGTGGGAACCCCTCCCCCCAGCCCAACGGCCCACTCGGCGCAGGTCCTGTCCATGGAGTTTGCAGGCACCATCTTCTCCCCAGACGTCTTCTTTCTGGATCCATCAGCGCTTGGCGGCGCATGCACAGTAGGAGCATTTACTGGTTCAGCTCTAATGCGCATGCACCGAAAGTCATAAAATTTCAATCGGGGAGGGTAGACTTCTCCTTTAAAAATGTTGCTTTGTATCCCATTTTGAATGCACATAATTGACCATGTTTGTATACAAAATTCAAGTTTGCTTCACATTTCTTTTGTTTTTTTAATGTTACATTGTTTGCTTACATATTGGGATGTGAATATCTGGGCAGGGGCAGGCCACACAGTATTGATGTTTAGTATCTACGGAATCCATGAGAGAATTAATAACCAATGAATATAATATCATATCTCTCCTATGTACCTATGGGGAGTTATGATCATTATATTCTTGGTCCAGTTGCTTCTCACAGGAGGTCATAAAAAACTCAATCTGTGTCCTGCTAGGCCACGCCCCTTTACATTCCTGAGGAAGCGTGGAGTGTGCAGTTACCTGATGCCCCTGAAATCACTAAAAAATAAGTCAGCTCTTCTGACTAAGAATTGGATTTACTTAGGAGGATCAATTGTGATTGGAAGTTATCCCATTTGTTTCCCCCTTGCCTCCAGGGCCTTTTTATGTATCTATATGTATGCATGGTTATCTTCATTTGTATTAAGTCCTATTCTGATCTCAGCATTTATTCTGCAGGGAATGCTTTAAATGGTACATCTAATGATAGGCTCTAGTATCATCACGGTGAGGGATTGTTTCCTACTTACCCTTTCCTGTAGTTTGTCTTAGTTATGGCAGTCTTCATGCTATCTCTTTCCAATGATTTTTTTCTTTACTAAGAATAGGCACAAAGCATTAGCTACTGTTTCACACACTATTTATATTATATGGGAGTTTAACTGCATAGTTAATGTATTTCTTTCAGCTGAAAGTTTGTTAGACTAGAATGATCACATTCACCTACTTTCAATATGGGGTGTAGTAAAAACATGCAAAAAAACTCACATTAAATTCAACTGGGCAGCAGATGATGTTTACAGGGTAAGGACAAGTTTCTCTGGTTGAGTTTTAAAGGGGAAAAAAGGGATTTACAGTGGGAATTTTTTTCGAGATTTATTATGCTCTGAAGCCGCTAAAAATTTGAATCCAAAAATACTCCTTTTGACACCTGTCAAAAACATGTACAAGTCAATGGCAAATGTTCCCTTTAACCTTTAGAATGATTTTTTTTACCTTAAGGATTCTTGAGAGTTTCAGGCTGTTTGAGCTGGTTTTAATGCGATAATCAGTTTAGTTTTTCGGGTGGCAACTTGATAAAGTCAAGTTTTTGGAGCATCGATTTGAAAAAGTTGTTTGAATTGATGCAAAATTTTGTTGAAACTTTTTTTGCGCAGAGAATTTTCAATAACTTTAGTAAATAAAGGAGTTTTGAAGTTCGGTAGATTTTTTTTGGCCAATCAGTGAGAAAAAGTCAAGTTTTAGTAAAGAGCCCCCTTACTATTTATAAATGAAAGGTTATGCACTTTGGAAGGAAATAACAAATGCTCCTACTTGCACTCAACTATACTAAGTATATAGTAGTGTGTGCTTCAACCACCTCATGTCGATTCCTTTCGGGTGTGCAGAGCAGTATATAGGCCATTGCCATGGGCCAAATGTACAAAAGAAAGGAAATAACTGCAGCACCTCTTGTTTGTAGATGTGAACAATTTATTACTGTTGGTCAGTAACAGGCAACGTTTCGGGCCTTGTCTTGCCCTTTCTCAAGCCTTGAGAAAGGGCAAGACAAGGCCCTAAACGTTGCCTGTTACTGACCAATAGTAATACATTGTTCACATCTACAAACAAGAGGTGCTGCAGTTATTTCCTTTCTGTTGCACTCAACTATACTAGCACTGCACTCTAAATGGTGTATGATTTGCAAGTATCAATGAGTGAATCTGTCCTGTTTTCACACAACCACAGAAGTTTGCAGTTCTACACACAATTTGCAAAATGGGCATCATGTTATACCTATAAGTGCACAATGCAATGCAAATGAATCACACACAGTTAAAGGCTACATGAACGCATACCACCCGAGCACCATACCACCATAGCATGCCTCATTCAGTTTTTATTCTACTTAGCTGTGCAATTCTTTGATGGAAAATTATCCACCAGATTGAGTCAGCTGCAATTACACTGGAATAGAATGTTATATCAGAGTACTTTGCGGGCATAATGTTTGGTAAATGTGTTAAATTGTTACAAATATTGATGGGCGAATCTATGACATTTCGCTTCTCCAAAAAAATTGCGAAATGCAGCGAGCATCTCATTTTGGACGCCAGCGTCCAAAAAAACAAGGCGCCGTCGTCAAAAACTGGGCAGTGCGTCTCATTTTGGACGAGTGTGTCTCATTTTTTTGACGCCGCCAAATTTTCACTGGTGTTTTGCGGCTTAACGCGCATGCGTGAATTGCGTGAATTCGTAGCAAATTCTACCCAGGCGGATAAATTCGCCCATCACTAGTTAAAAACATTCCTGTGTATATGTTCCTGATTTTGTCATTTGCAATGTTTGGTATCAAAATACTATCTGCATGTATGTTTTTTTTACCTGCAAGTATGCTCTGCCTGGGAACCTTTTAAGGTACATAACAGTGTCAATGGGCGCACTCCCCCTATCATAACACACAGGGCGGCCAATACTTATAAGTGCAAGGAACAGGTGTGGATGTAAGTACCCATAATCAATGGCACTAATTCAATAAATGACTGCAGCCATTTCTGCTTGACTGCATTTTCTGCTTTATTTCAGCAATCAAAGCATTACACAGCTTCACAACCAGAACCATTTGTGTTTCTTAAGATTCCATTCCTTTAATTATGGCTACTTGTCCTTTGTCCCAATTCCTTCTCACTTATTTTTAAAGAACTAGTGCTTAACTAAAGAAGTAAGTAAGAAATGTTGTGCATTCCATTCTGATCTTCTGTACCAGCCCAAGGCAACCACAACACTTTAGCAGGGAAAATCTGTGTCTCCAAAGATGCCCCAGTAGCTCCCCATCTTCTTTTCTGCTGATTCACTGCACAAGCTCTGTGCTGCTGTCAGTTACTGAGCTTAGGGACTGTCTCAAAATATACATATATATACATATGTACACATGGAATATAAATGTCACAATACTGTATAAGGCTGGTTAGTAATTAATACAGATAACTAATACATGGCCACACAGAAATCAGTACAACTAGCTAGTGACGGGCGAATCTGTGGCGTTTCGCTTCGCCGAAAAATTCACAAATTTTCAGCGTAATTCGCGAAACAGCAAAAAAATTTGCGAAACGAGTCGCGCTGATGTTTTGTTGCGCGCCAAAGTTGACGCGCGCTTATTTTGACGCGCGGCAGAATAGTTTTGACACACAGTGCAATGTAATAAAACTGCCAGGTGAAATGCATACCCCCAATGGTCCCTTTTTTTGGAGGGACATTCCCTCTTTTGACAGCGCAGTCCCTCATTTCATTTGTATTGGAAAGTCCCTCTTTTCTCTGCACGGAATCTGCTTTTGGCAGAGAGCCTAGAAGAACAGCTAACAGGTGCAAAAAAGATGCTTTTTAACAATTTTGATATAATGAAATAAGTAATTGATTGTATTTGTAACAGTTTAGATAAGGAGAAATATTTTCAAACTTTCATAACCTGCCAAATTTGGTAAAACGAACATGTTAATTAGTGAGTGTGGCCACAAAAATGGGTGTGGTCAAAATGTTGCAGCGTATGGAAAAAAAAATTTCTGTCCCTCTTTTTACTTCCAAAATGTTGGGAGGTATGGAAATGTGAAAAGATGTGATGGCATCTTTTGCTTTGTGTCTGAATGTGCTGAATAGCATTGGAGTCAACGAATTTACGTGAGCGTTTCGCCATCGGCGAATTTGCCTAGGGCAAATTTATTCGCTCATCACTACAACTAGCTAGTCTTGCAGGGAACCAATTTTTGGGACCCAGACCCAACCCTGTAACAGCAGCCCGCAACCCAAACCATGCTTTGCATATTTACCCACTTGGATCCACTACCCAACCAGGCCCGCAACTGCCTTATCTGCAACTCAATCTGCAACCTGCCTACCACCATTAAAAAAGAAGTGTTGATGCTGCAAACTGGAAGTGACATCATAAAAAGTGGATTGAGATAGAAAAAAGTTTTATAAAATTTTAAAAGGAGTAAAATAAAGACAATATAGCATAAGATAAGAAATGTTAATGAGACCCACAACCCGTAGAGCCACATATATATCAGCACCCGAAAATCCAACCCTCATCTTGCAGGGTAACTGATTTTTTGTGGGTAACACATGGGTACCCACGTTTGATAACTTGCAATAACCCCTAAGCTTAGCTTCTCAACAGCTGCTCAGAGCCCACTGAGCATGTGAGCGTCACAGATACTTTCCAGGATGGTGACCCCCTGTGACAAGTTTGAAGTCCTGGATCATTGCTGCTATTGAGAAGATAAAACTTTAGTCTTGTGCAATAAGTTCAGTGTATAAAATATGGCATTTTTAGCCATATTTATGTTTAGGGTTTAGTTCTCTTTTAAATAATTATCATGTTCCCTCACAAGTGCCTCCAGAGAGAATATTCAATAAATATATTTTTAATTTAGCTGTTTAATGTCTTTTACTAATTTAGTTGAACATCTGTGCATTTTTCCAGCTCCTTCAATGGGGCATAAGCCCTATATACCAGTATATATTCCCCTATACTCAGAACTCCGTTCTGCAGTTTATTAGCATGTTGAGAGCTGCAGTCCACCAATCATAATCTGTAGGGACACTGACCTAACAGGAGCTTCCACTATTCTTCTGTGTCTCCTACCACCAGTCTGGTCCTCTCACTGCACTCTGGCCAGCGTATATTCGTGCATATACACCAATTCGCGCGTGATCACTTTGCTTCTATTGAGCAGTGAGGCTGACCAGGTTGCCTAGGGTACCTGGCTGTCCTGCCACTGCATTAAGCACATTGTGCAGCAAAACATTGTAGGGTACTGACACTGAAAGTATATTATACACTAAAACAGTGCATACCTGCACTGCAGTTACAGTTCTGTTCATTTATCTGGCTACAATGTATCAATCTCCTGTCCTGCAACATCTTTTTTATATATTCAAATTCATTTGTTTTCCTAACTAATTGAATTTCAGAGTCTTTAACTGTATGTTGGTTCTTATTCTGAGCGCTTTTATACAGGTCTGCCATTAGTTTTGTATTGAAGAATTTCCAGAGAATGGAAAATTGAATAATTGGGGCACTACTGTTACAACAAATTGTTGGATACTGGGAGATAAATTGTTCTCCATTATGTGTAAAATAATTCTTGTGAATTATATTTCCAGTTGCATCCTTCAGTATATTATCTTCTCAAATATTTCTGATGTACAGTATGATTGAAAGAAGATTAACTGATTCTATATCATTTTGTGTTGCAACATTCCCTCCATTCTTGTAACCCAGAGAGATTTGTTTTTATTACACTGAGCAGTAGACTGAACATAGCTAACCTCTGATATTTCTACTAATTGTTAAGATATTATAGTTTAATATTGTTTATGAATTTAGGAAATTTCTCCTGCTAGTGCACTTATAGATTTGAATTATTGTAGTAGCCAGAGCCTTAGAAGGTTTGCATTATATTTGTAGTATCTCCATCAGCATTTATCATTTTCCTTTCAACTCTTTGATGAAGTGTGTTTAAACTCTTACAGTTCACTTTACTACCACTTTTTTTACCACCAGCAATTTACATTATTGCCGGTGGGTAATCATTTACAGGAAATTAGTGTAGGGACCCATAAGTAGCATGGTCCTTATGGCTTCATTCCCTTACCAGTACCTTCCCCTTTCCTGTTACTGGGTTAAATCCCATGTAACAATTTATTGGTTATAGGTTGTGACCACTCCCTGCAGTGCTGTAACAAAAGTGCTTGCAGGGAGGGGCACTTCCTCTTTGTCCTGCAGCAGTTGATCTGGGCAGATGTTCCACTGAGCCTGGAGTCAACAAGGCCCCAGAAGTGTTCTGCCCTAAAGGGACATCCACCTTTAGAGAAGTTGGGGATACAGGGACCCGTGAACGAGGTAAAGCCAGTGTATAGGTTATATCTCTTTATAGCACTTTCTAGTGGAAGGGAGTCAGAGAGGAAAGCTAGCAAGAGCAGCTCAAGCTCCACCAAGGAGGATAGAAGGGAGTAGCTCTCCCCCCCAGGGACCACAGTACTGACAAGGGACTTCAGCCAGTGTTCTTATCCCTGATCCACGTCTGCTGTGGGGATCCGGACCACATGAGGTACTGATATCCTGGATCAGGGACATGGTCCGGCACGGCTGTGAGTGCAACATGCTGTGTGTGTAATGTCGGTGTAGCCTATACAGTTTTCATTAAAGGCTAAGTTTTAATACATTGTTGCGATCATAGCCTGAACTGTCTGGCTTGCTACATGGTTACTGGATAGCTGTATATCATTTAATTCAGTACTTAATGTGGTAATTTTGTTTCAAGTTAAATCTTAAAGGGAAACTGTCATGGGAAAAACATCAGTTAAAAGTGCTGCTCCAG
>CM044442.1:80116936-80142019 GCA_024363595.1 Xenopus borealis | reverse complement strand
ATATATATATATGTCAGTCCGTAGGGTAACCGCATTCCAAAGCCTTATCTTTGTATTTATAATATAAATATATGTATATATACAAATAATGTTCAGACACAATCAACTATGCATGTATGGAATATATGGGAATGCTTTGCTGGGAATGCTGGGAATAATTTATGTTAATAGTTAATAGGGGGGAAAAGTCCATGTGGATTTGGTCGGATTGTGTTTCAGAAAACAGTGAGAACATTTTTAGAGATCAACATTTATGATTTTCTACTACACCACTAATCATTGAGTAAGAAATATTGTACATATTATAGCTAGGGGGACACTCCTGATCAGTACACCTTGGCTCTGAATGACTGGATCAGTAGAAGTAAGAACTAAACAGCACAAACATACTGTATATGATTGTTATAAAACATGTTAAAGTCTTTCATATATTTAAAGTTGTTTTTCAGAGAGTTAAAAATCTGTTTCAAGAAGAGCAACTACTTTTTCTATAAGTGCTAAATAAAAGGACTAGTTGTTTTGGCCAATTATTGCATAGATTTGTTTTGCTTTAATATCTGTTGATATGTTATCACCCTTATGTGTGCGACTATAACAATCTCACAGAGGCTGCTAACATAATTTATTTCAAGAATGTGATATGGAAACACAATGAGTCTGCCACAGACATCTGAATAAATAAGGAAATCCTCTATGTCTATCATGACAGGCACACACATTAAAATCATACTGTATTCAGGGTAAGTTTAATGGAATGTCTTGTTTTCCTGCAATGGAAAAAGCAGGCACTCTTTATTTTACTAAACGTCACTAAATTACAGGAAAAGTTAGGTGGTCAATGACATCCTTTATTACAGCTGCAACAGAGATGATTTCCTTACCCTTGAATTTTACAATACTGTCCTATTGCTCATACTTATGCACATACTGAATATTATCCAAATTATTAGCATCTATTTTTTTTATTAATAAAAATGATGGATGTAATTAAAATAAAATTGCACAGATGGAACAGTCATTAATATAGGTGGGTCGTTCATTATCAGTTGTTACAATAGTTGGGGAAGATGGGACATATATTTCATAAGGAACTTGGAAATACATAAGGCAAGTTTCTAACAAACTGACACCTTTAGCAAAGAACACACCTGAGTAAAATGACTGTTTTGATTAGTCAAACACTATGCTTTGTAATAGCGTGTCAGTTGTAGGCACACCTTAGCAGCAACACTGAGCATTAATATCTGATGCAAATCAACTACATGGGAAACCTTTAAGGAAATCATTTTGCATACTGAAACAACTTATTAAAAGAAACATGAAGAGATGATCATATCAGAAGGGTTCACTAATGGTTTACTGAGTGTTAACTATTTACTATTCAGAAATTGTTCAGTAGCCTCAGCCTGGCTTTAGAAAGTCATCTTTCTTAAAATGGCACCAAACCTTCTTATCTAAATAATGGGGGGAAATTCCTCAGCTCAAAAATGCTGTTTTGATACTTGCTGTAACTGTACTGGAACTAAATATCATTACACTCTGTGTTCTCTAAGGGTAAAACTACATGGACGATAATTGTGCGCTTACCTCCATTCCGACGCGATGCGAGGAAGCGCAGGCCTCATGTCGGATGTGCAGAATCCTAGGTAAGTAATGGAACTGTTGGATGCATACTACAACAACATCCTACAGTCTCATTACTTACCTAGGATTCGGTACATTTGACATGACACCTGCGATTCCTCGTGCCGCGTCAGAAGGTAGGTGAGTAAACCATTATCACCATTGTAGTTTCACCCTAACTCTCAGTAAGCACTACTTATGCTAAAGATATTTTTTGCCTATTGGTATTTATTTCTTTCATTAAACTTGGAATTAATCTAAATTTCCAACTTTCCTGTTTAAGGAGAAGTGGGCAGTAAAAATGAAAATCCTATCATACTTACCGAGATTTTCGTTTCCTGGACTGAAACATTGTAGTGGGCAATCAATGGTCTGTTCCCCATCATGTGACAGTAATTAGCAAGTGATCAATAAATTTGGCTCCCAACCCCACAAGCCCATCCTCATTGACTAAAGGCCTAGAGCTCTCCCCACTAGGGTTGGGAAGCCTGGTGCCCACTGCCATGTTTCAGCCCAGGAAACGAGAATCTCGGAAAGTATGATAGGATTTTGAGTTTTCCTGTTCCTTCACATGGCAGTGGGCAACAATGGGATTTAACAAGCTACAACATTCAGGAGGGATAATTATGAACACTACACAACTATGCAGTCCACTGCCCCCCCATGAAGTCATGGCCAAGGCCCCCTTATCTCAGCATCTATCCCAGAAGGGCCCAAAGAATAGCATTTTCAGATGTCATGGGTAAACCCCAAGTATTGTGAAGCCAACACTGTACTGACATGGTGACATGAATGTCCCAAATAGTGGAACCCCAAAAACAATAATTTGATTACTCACACATCTGACAGTATTGTAAACATCAAAACATAGTGAGGCTCAGGATTAATAAACTTAAATACTTACAGTTTGAGAGGTCAACCCATCAATTTTAATCTGTTGTAAAGATAGATTGATCATTTTATTGAAACCTGCAAACAGGTTATTAATCAATCCTGAATGTAAAATATATGTTCCTTGCATTGCCACAACCGAGTACCATCGTTATGACAAACAGAATTTTTTTTTTAGCAGAATTGTAGTGAGCCCCATAGTATTAGGTTACTATGTGGCCACAGAATATTTTAACTATAATAATATACAATTAATGCTGCACATAGAAAATTGTAATCGAAACAAAGAATAATAGTTGGAGTTTTTTTATAATGATGACCACTGGTATTATACATTTATCTGCATATTAACCTTCTTTATGTTTATTCTAATGTAGCAAGAGAGGAATGAACTAATTTGCAGTATGTGGTCAGGACCATATAATGATTTTAGTTGAAAGCAATACACTGAATGAATATTTTGTTTTATGGCTGTAGTATACTGCTGAAATAACTAGTGATGGGCGAATTCACGCGATTCGCTGCTTGCGAATAAATTCACGAAACGCCAGCAAAATTTCGCCAAAAAAAGAGTCGCATTTCGTTTTTGACGCGACATGCCGGAAATGACATGATGTGCGATGAAAACGACGCGATGGAAACGACACAACGCGAACGACGCGACGGAAACGACGCGACACGCGTCGAAAAAGACGCGAATCGCGCGTCGAAAACGACGCGACGAAGTTGACGCGGCACGCGTTTTCACCAATTCGCAAATTTTTCGGCGAAGAAAAACTCGGGAGATTCGCCCATCACTAGAAATACAGTGGTGTGAAAAACTATTTGCCCCCTTCCTGATTTCTTATTCTTTTGCATGTTTGTCACACTTAAATGTTTCTGATCATCAAAAACCGTTAACTATTAGTCAAAGATAACATAATTGAACACAAAATGCAGTTTTTAAATGAAAGTTTACATTATTAAGGGAGAAAAAAAATCTGAAAATCTACATGGGCCTGTGTGAAAAAGTGATTGCCCCCCTTGTTAAAAATAACTAAGAACAAAAGTAATTGAGATCTATCTCAAAGGTTATAAAGCCATTTCTAAAGCTTTGGGACTCCAACGAATCACAGTGAGAGCCATTATCCACAAATGGCAAAAACATGGAACAGTGGTGAACCTTCCCAGGAGTGGCCGGTTGACCAAAATTACCCCAAGAGTGCAGAGACAACTCATCCGAGAGGCCACATAAGACCCCAGGACAACATCTAAAGAACTGCAGGCCTCACTTGCCTCAATTAAGGTCAGTGTTCACGACTCCACCATAAGAAAGAGACTGGGCAAAAACGGCCTGCATGGCAGATTTCCAAGGCGCAAACCACTTTTAAGCAAAAAGAACATTAAGGCTCGTCTCAATTTTGCTAAAAAACATCTCAATGATTGCCAAGACTTTTGGGAAAATACCTTGTGGACCGACGAGACAAAAGTTGAACTTTTTGGAAGGTGCACGTCCCGTTACATCTGGCGTAAAAGTAACACAGCATTTCAGAAAAAGAACATCATACCAACAGTAAAATATGGTGGTGGTAGTGTGATGGTCTGGGGTTGTTTTGCTGCTCCAGGACCTGGAAGGCTTGCTGTGATAGATGGAACCATGAATTCTACTGTCTACCAAAAAATCCTGAAGGAGAATGTCCGGCCATCTGTTCGTCAACTCAAGCTGAAGCGATCTTGGGTGCTGCAGCAGGACAATGACCCAAAACACACCAGCAAATCCACCTCTGAATGGCTGAAGAAAAACAAAATGAAGACTTTGGAGTGGCCTAGTCAAAGTCCTGACCTGAATCCTATTGAGATGTTGTGGCATGACCTTAAAAAGGCGGTTCATGCTAGAAAACCCTCAAATAAAGCTGAATTACAACAATTCTGCAAAGATGAGTGGGCCAAAATTCCTCCAGAGCGCTGTAAAAGACTCATTGCAAGTTATCGCAAACGCTTGATTGCAGTTATTGCTGCTAAGGGTGGCCCAACCAGTTATTAGGTTCAGGGGGCAATTACTTTTTCACACAGGTTTGGATTTTTTTTCTCCCTAAATAATAAAAACCCTAATTTAAAAACTGCATTTTGTGTTTACTTGTGTTTACTTGTGTTATCTTTGACTAATAGTTAAATGTGTTTGATGATCAGAAACATTTTGTGTGACAAACATGCAAAAGAATAAGAAATCAGGAAGGGGGAAAATAGTTTTTCACACCACTGTAACTGGTCGAAAGGTGCACATGCTATACTATACTATACTCCTAGACTTATTCTATGAAGGAGTAACCTGACTTCTGATTCATTCCTGGCATTCATTTAGCAAGATAAAGTAACAGAGTAGCAACTCTTATAATAAGTGTTGCATGTGCCAGTAACAGCTAGTTAAAAGTTGTAATATGGTCACTAATGGTCCAAGTGGAGGCCCATGATAACTATACCAGTTGTAATTATGCTATTAATATCACCTGGAGATAGGATGAGTGCAAACATTATATAATTAACAGTATTAAATCCCAGATGCAATCAATTTAATACTGTAACTGGTGACATGCCAGTACCTACGTGCGGTTACCTCCCTTCTGCATAGCTGCAATGCTAGCTGTAGCTATAGCTGTTTCCAATGCTGGAATATTGTTGTATGTAGGTATCAATCCTGATTGATACACCAGGAGATGAGTGCAACCAGTATAGAATGGATTTATTGTAATACTGTATATCACATATGCAACCAATTTCAATACCCCTGCAAGGGGTTTCTGACTGCTTAGCACCCAACCCACCAAGGTTAATTAAGGTGGTTGAAACACACACAATATTGTGTATTTTGGATACCAATTTCAATACATGACACTTGTAACCTGCCAGTGCATAAATACGGATTATGTAAATTCTGGTACAGCCTCAAGAGGATTGGCTAGGCTAGTGAAAGCTTCCTGCAGCCTAGCCAATCCCCTAGTGGCAGGAAGGGGTCTTCCACTTTGAGGGGAGAAAAGCTGTAGTTTAATCTGTCTGTTTCCATGATTAACTGTTCCTGTATTATGAGTATCAGGGCCATCGCCCAAATACTTTTTTCTTTATTCTTTGTATTTGTTTTTATTCTCTTCTGCCCCTTTACCCACCAGTCTGGAAACTGTACAAAATTGTAGAGCATGTATATCAAGTTAGGGAAACATGAAGTGAGAGCACAGATATATGGGGGTGGGCACCAAAATGCAAGGTTACTACTGAAAAATGCAAAGGGACCTGTAAAATTCAAATAAAAAAATCAAAATGGGAATAGAGTAATGGCACCTGCATGTGAGAAAATAGTAAGACAGCAAACGGGTAAAAATAGGAGGGTACATGGGGCACAAGAATAGGGGGTGCATGGAGTGTCAAATCCACCTCCCCTATTCATTAAACTCTCTTATTGTGTATAATGTGCCTGGAGTCCCAACAGCCATTCACTTTGTATTATGGACTTGTGGTGCCTCAACCCAATGTCTCTCACTATATAAGCTTTGCATGTCGGTTCCCACCCTGTGCTTGGGGTACCTATATGCAGTTCTATTTGTTGAGTAGTGTGCTAGATAAGCTACATTTTCTCACATTATTAATTGGTAGGTTTGATGTACATTTACCCATTACTTTCAGTGTGCACTAGATTCTACCCAAACCCTTGAAATCAGCTATTTCCAGGGTTCATCCTGCAGCCCATGGTGCTGTTGAACTACACCTCTGAATATCCTTAAGGAGGCAAAGGCATTAAATGGTTGTTTTCATGGTTGGTTCTTGCACTGTAGATAATTAGATTCAAACTTTCTCATTTGTTTTGACTGTTCTTAAAGCAGCAGTTCATCATGCATTGGGATTAAGTAATGGCATAACCATCTTTCCACTAGTGAGAGGCAAAGACATGTCTTGGTATTTTGTTTATTGCTGGGTTAACAGATGGTCAATAAAAAATTAAACATCTTTTTGTATTAACCTACCTGCCACAGATTTACATTCTATAGAGTTAGCTATCATAGACTCAACACAGTACAGCACATTAATTGCTCTTTCTTCTATAACATGCCCTGTGATTATAGGACATAAGCAGAGAGGTAAAATCAAAACAAGGAAAGGGTTAAGTAGCTTGCCCAAGCACAAAAATCTCCCTCCGCCTATGCCAGATTTATTTACCTCTTATTTTGCAAATCATAGCATGCGGTGTGCAAATGAAATGCACATTGTATGCTTGAGGTTGAGTAAGGTTGGGAAATGCATGACAACTGGATGCTGAAAACTCCACTGGAGGGAGCAAGAGTTTTATGAGTTCAGGGTTAAAATTTGCTATTTGTGGACTGGTGTTTTTTTAAGGTTTAGAAAAATCAGTCATCTATGCATGTGTGAAGTTTTGATTCTGGGAAAAAAAGCTTCTTCATTAATATGCTGGATATTACATTTTACAATACATTATTTTTATTACCATATTTTAATTTATGTCTGAAATTTGTAATAATACTCATTATAATACACAAAAACTGTGAATATCCTGTAAATGATCTCCTTAAAAATGGTGCTTAGTCATGTCATCAGGTATTACTGGTGCTTAGTGATGTCATTTCTGTCACATGACTCGCTGTAATTTGTGTTTTATAATAATGTACTCCAGTTGTAAAATATGAGGATATTAGAAGTCACCGTGATGTGCCATGAACTGTGTGAAGAACATTGTCTTTAAGTGGAGGGACTATATTATTCCCCGCATATTGTGATCATTTTAAGGGTGTTAGTTCTGAGACGGCTTTCCTCATAATTACTTATTACTTTTTTTCACTAGCACTATTGTAAATATTTCAGTGTATGTGCATTCTTAAAGAATAAAATGAATAACTCCTGTTTGAAATGGATTATAATATTAAATTATATAGTTGGATGTGCTGATGCAGACATGGAATTCCCTTATCACGTCTGTCAATCTCTGGCTCTCTGTTGCAGGTACTATTTAAGTATTTCATAGCAAACTTCTTACAATTAGATTTGAAATCTTCCACAACCCTCATAAAGATAATTGCACATAGAGTACTGTCACACTTTCTTTGCTCGGAAAATATACAGTAGCAGTGCTCCCACAAGAGGATCTCTTCCAGCATTTGCATTATTGCTTCTAGCTTGTGCCTGCTCCCTGTGTTGTACTCCTTAATAATGAGATTGTGGATATTGCAAGAGTAATATTCATTAAAATTAAAGTGCATGAAAGAAACATAGCTCCCTGATTGTACAGCTCAGTCTCCTCTGAATGTGGAGATGACCCACCTATGTGCTTCTTTTTCTATGACAAACTTTATTAACATCAGCAATTATCAACACATCTTTCCCTTTTTAAAGGAAAACTATACCCCCAAAATGAATACTTCAGCAATAGATAGTTTATATCAAATTAAGTACCAAACTGGAATAAATATTTAAGTAAATATTGTCCTTTTATATCTCTTGCCTTGAACCACCATTTTGTTATGTTCTCTATGCTGCCTCAGAGATCACCTGACCAGAAATATTTCAACTCTAACTGTAACAGGGAGAAGTGTGGAAGCAAAAGACAGAACTCTGTCTGTTAATCATGCGACCTAACTTTATAGTTAGTTTGGTATGTTTGTGTGCACCGTTGGATCCTAGGATCCCAGGAGGCTGTCCTTATTTTTTAAAATGGCAATTTTCTATTTATGACTACCCAATGGCACATGCTACTGAAAAAGTATATTATTATGAAAATGGTTTATTTACATGAAGCAAGGTTTTAAATAGGAGTTGTTTTATGCAATATCTTTTTATAGAGACCTACATAGTTCGGGGGGTATAGTTTTCCTTTAACAAACTTAGTACAGGTGATTTGCTATAATTATATAACTGACAATCAGCATGCTTTAGCAACAAGCTCCTCATAAGGGACCTCTTGTCTGCCAGGTTGGGAATGTACTTCCCAAGGTAGTTTAACATACCCATGAATCTCTGCAGTTCTTTTTTATTACTGGGACGTGCCATTCTTTTAATTGCTAGGACTTTTGCAGGATCTGGTTTCACTCCACTGTGAGAAATTATTTCACTATTATACAAAATTTCTGGTTTCTTAAACTGATGTTTAGCACAATTCAGTTTAATTCCATTTTCTTTTGCTATCTGTAAAAGTGATAGGAATCTGCCAAAACCCATTTGAGGCATCTAGGATTGTAAATAATTTGGCATTTGCAATTTCACCCAGGATTTCTTTCTGAGTGGGTGTATGAAAATGTTCTCTCCTTATGTTTTCATTTAACTCTTTGGGATCCAAACACAATCTCAGGGATCCTTCTTTTTTCTCTACAATGACTAAGGAATATACCCAAGCTGAATGTTCATTGATAGGCTCAATTACATCTAACTCAGTCAGGCACTGCAATTCGCATTTAAGTCTTTCTCTCAGTGTCACCGGCACATGCCTTTTGTCTTGTACAACTGGTTTTGCATCAGCTTTTAATGAAATGGCAGTTTCCCAAGACCTGTAAACACATCCTTATTTCCACCTAGCAGTATATCTATGTTGTTTTGTGGTGATTCTTCCACAACAAATAATTTGTTTACCAATTTGTTTACCAGTTCCAACTTCTCACATGTTAGTGCACCTAACAGGGGACAGTACCAGAGACTACTGCCATGTCTTTGTGGATATGTGTATAGGAGCATAGATTGGGGTGGTTCATGGGCTTGAAAATGCATGATCTTGCCACTGTAATAGTTACTTTCACAATTACATAGTTCATTTGGGTTGAGTAGACAAAATCACCAGAATTATTGCTTTCTTAATGTCTGTTTATGGTCCTTTTATTTTGTATTGGTATTGGTATGATACTTAGGGGCTTAGTCACTTGGCCAGGCACAACTGTCGTTAAATGAGTATAACCCTTAAATCCTTCTTCTCACAGTCCCTAAGGGTTAGATTGTGTACTCCCTAAAAAAACAAACATAATCAGTAATAAAACCAAAGACCTTTGTAGTGGCAGAGTTGCTTGAGAAACTGTGTTACAGTAGAAGGAGCAATTACAATGTCAATTTAATTTTGACTTTAGCACAACAGGTCATTTGAAGTTAGAAATGTGCAAAAGTCTATTTATAATAATTTTCACGCATCTTTTCATGTTCCCACTTGTGAGTTATTTCTGTATTCCTTTCTTTTCAAAATAACATTCCAAAACAGCAATATTTAGTTAGATGTTAAGTGTCTTTACATCACACAGATGCACTGTCAAAGTGTTCTAAATTACACTGAAGAGATCTTCAGTCTGCAGATAGCTTCCATCCCTTAAAAATTATTTATAATGTGGGAGCTGGAACAGGGCTATATTCACAGGTAAAAAAAACAGAAAGGATTAAACTATTACTTAAAAACATAAAAATTCAGGAAAATGGTATTAATTAAACAAATACATAGCATACAATGAATCTAGAGGCCCTGGCCAGTAGCAACCAATCAGCAATTCATTCTGAACAGACTATTATGTGATCAAAAAGGAAAGCACAGTTTTGATTATGGAAAGAAGTTGCTTTGTATGTAGAAATTGATTTGTAAATCATTTATCTCCCATGTCTACAGGGAGTTGCACCTTTGCTGTAAGTGAAAGTTGGCCAATATTTTATATATATATATATATATATATATATATACACAATTTATATATATCAATACATATTGATAATGGGTTAAGTGCAGAGGACCTTTTGAATATATATATATATATATATATAATAGCAATACCCTTGACAATCTAGGGGCCCAGAGTCCCTTTTGCGTATGAAGTACCGGGAACTGGGAATTGCAGCGCAGTGCCTCCATCTAGGGAACACAGGTTAACACACCTCAGGGGGGTTCCACTAGGAACAACAAAAACCACACAGTTTGCAAATTAAACAAATATAAACTTTATATGAACTGCAGTAAAACTAATACACCATTTACTCCTACGCTGGGGACACGTGGGACACCAAAATCACTATTAGGTACATAACTGTTGCTCCAATACAGTCCTTTTTAATAACAAAGACCCAAATCCTCCGGAAGGTGTTAATAAACACACAGATCAAATGAAACGTCCCTTCCCCAGAGCTCTTATTCCCCAGGTAGCGCTACCATTTCCCAAATGTTCCTCTACCTTTGGAATTTAGCAGCAGCTCCCACTCCCACGGCAGGTAAATGCAGAAGACCTGTCTTCACTTTGACGCCCCACACTTGTATCTATGCCAATATCCTCCCATGGGTGGCTCACTCACCAGGGTGATCTCAGAGGCAGTCACACTGGAGATTACAGGCAGCTCTGCAACAGGATCAATCTCAACAGTGGCAACTTTCTCCTTCTGAGTTTTTAGCAGCTTGGCGTGGACAGGCTGGGCTCAGTCTGTATCTCCACAGATTCCACAGATTTAACAGCTTCTCTGTACTTAACAGTCTTACAGCGACCAATGCTGGCTCTGTTCATCTCTGTTGAAAACCCTTTACATTTGGCTCCAAAGTCAGGCACACCCTTTCTCCCAAGGATGCACTGGGGCACCCAGCCAATCGGATCGCTCTCCAGCCTGTAACTGGGCTGGATGATGTCACAGACAGAAAAACAGGGGAAGGATTCCTTGTCCCCTACATATATGTACAGTTGTGCTCATAAGTTTACATACCCTAGCAGAATTTATGATTTCTTAACCATTTTTCAGAGAAAATGATAACACAAAAACTTCTTTCACTCATGGTTAGTGGTTGGCTAAAGCCAATTTATTGTCAAACAACTGTGTTTACTTGTTTTAAACGATAATCACTACTCAAACTATCCAAACAACCCTGATCAAAAGTTTACATACTCCAGTGCTTAATACCGTGTATTGCTGCCTTTAACATCAATGACAGCTTGAAGTCTTTTATGGTAGTTGAGGATGAGGCTCTTTATCTTCTCAGACATTAAAGCTGGAAAAAAGCATCCAATTTCCATAAATTCTTGGGCTGTCTTGCATGAACTGCATATTTGAGGTCTCCCCAGAGTGGATCAGCTATTTAATTTTTTGTTGTTTACCAGTTTACACTTTACAGGTTGCTATGGCGTCCTAGCAACAAGGTTTTGGCGCCATTTTCACATTATTTAAAGGGGAATTCGACCCCACTGTCCCTAAACCCCTGTAGGCCCCCCTCCGGCCTACATCCCTATATTGTCCCTAATATGTATATTACCCCAAAGCGCAGGTCCCTTCATGCAGGTTCACGGGCACCATCTTTGGCCACAACGTCTTCTTCCTTCTTCCATTGGCGATGGCGGCGCATGCTCAGTAGGATGCATTTGCTGGTTGGTACTACTGTCCATGCACCCAAAGTTTTCCGATTAAACTTCGTGAACTTCGGCACATGCGCAGTAGTATCAACCGGCAAATGTGAAGGCGTAAGATGGCAGAAGATGGCGCCTGGGACCCTGCACAAAGGGACCTGCCAAGCATGACGTCATATCAATTAAAATTCCAATTAGGAATGTGGAATTTTAATTGATATGACGTCATGCTTGGCGCCAAATACTCCTGTAGGAGTGGGGGTATAAATATGTTAACTACACTGCACTTGTTTATTCTTGACAAAGGCCCTAAGGTGGGCCGGAACATTGGACACGCAGAGTGAACACAATAAAATAATATATATATATAGCAAAGGAATGACCAGCAACACTGAGATAGCTTGTGAAATGCTCAAAGTTATATTGTGAAATTACATGCAAGCCAATGTGACGTTTTGGTCCAAACAGGCATGTTTCTAAGGCAGAGTGATGCCCTCAGAAATATTTTTATCAGATTAATCAAACAAAGTTTTGTACAATATTTAGTGCATCTATGGCAGGAGACAAGTCGATCGACATCGGCAGAAGGCTTGGATATCGGTCACCTTGTTGATTCAGCTTGCAATTTTGCCTTTGAAGGCACCCTAACATTGGCCACTGTTAATGCTGAATCGTCAGATACATTTTTTTTTTACTATAGAATCCAAATTTTCAGTTATTATACCCTGAGAATGGAAAAAGCCAGAATCTGAAAGGCATCTCAGACGAGGGGACATGATTACACTTTACAAATACATTAGAGGACATTATAGACAAATATCAGGGGACCTTTTACCCATAAAGAGGATCACAGCACCAGAGGCCACCACTTCAGACTAGAAGAAAAGGACTTTCATTTGAAGCAGCGTAGGTGGTTCTTCACAGTCAGGACAGTGAGGTTGTGGAATGCACTGCCGGGTGATGTTGTGATGGCTCATTCTGTTGATGCTTTTAAGAGGGGTTTGGATGATCTTTTGGACAGACATAATATCAGGCATAAAGGCTATTTTGATACTAAACTCTACGGTTAGTATAGCTATGGGCATATATGGTTTGTGTGAAAGAGTGGAGATGTGTGTGTGTGTATGCTGGGTTTTTAATTTGCAGGGGTTGAACTTGATGGACTCTGTCTTTTTTCAACCCAATTTAACTATGTAACTATTCTTGGAATTCACAATCACTGCAAGCAGGTAGGTACCATGTTGTAGACACTTTTTGTAAGGCAAGCTTTGCATCATTCCAAAATCTTATTTGTGTCCCAGAATGGGGGGCATCTGATGTCCATGCTCATGCACTGTCTATACCATTAGATTGTAAGGATGGAGGGAGAAAATGAGGAGAGCATTGACATCTAGAAAGTGCATAATAGAAAGTGAAAGTAATTTTCTGCCCTGCCTCTGTGCCTAAGGCATAGAGGAGGGGCAGGTAATACAGGATATAAACATGTTTATAATGGTATATATTAAAACATGGTTTTAAGATTAATTTGAAAAGGACTTTTACGATAGAGCTTTTTATGTCTGGTTAACAGGTCCCTTTTAAAGCACTGGACACCAAAATGTGATACATTTGAATTCAGATATAACATTTTAGGAAGATTTTGTTTACATTTTAGTATGAAAAACCAGTAGATGGCTTCCTCATTATGCCTCAGCATGGGTTTTTCTGAAAATTAAATATGATTTTTTTTTTTTGGCATTCATCTTTTTCTTTGCAACCAATCCGTTCAAGTATTTTTTAGATATCAAGTGCTCAAGAATTTAAAAAAGTAAGCAATCATTGTTTTTCCCCTTCAACTCTATAACTGACAAAACTACCCCATAGCGATGCACATTGCCAACATTTGTAAACTAAAAAGGTTTAACAATTTTTTATTGTTTGTATAATGAATGTAAGAAGTTTTGTATGTTGCTATGTATCTCTATCATTTTTGTCTGGGGGAACTTTAAAAAGAAAATCTGTTAACAAAAGTCTAGCATATAGTTACATATAGTAACCACCCCACATATCTCCAATAACTAAATATAACGGTAGTAACAGCATTAAACCATTGGTAAGCAATTAAATGTGTTGCAATTTTTCATTTTCACCTAGTCTACTTTGTTGGCAAACATGAATCACAAAACTTATTTTGGGGTATTGTGGTATATGGTAACATAATGGCGGCAATAATCACATGTGGTTCTTACCAAAGAAAACACTAGAAATACATAATCCTAGTGAACTGAATTACTTATTGAAGGAACCAAAATTTTTGTGTTTTGGTTAATTTTCGTGTAATTAGATGTTGAATAATCTGTATGTTTCAGACTACATGGAATCATTTCCTGTCATGTGGTGTCGGTATAGTCACATCATTGGTTGATTGCTTGCAGTTTTTATCTACAGTATTTAATGCATAGGTGATTTTGCTGGGACTTTATGGTCTTGAGAAAGGTCTTAGGCAAAGACCAAAACATTGACCCTCTGTTTTTAACCTATTTAAAATAAAAGTATGGATTTTTAAACAATAGTTTTCAAAGGCTCCCCGTGTGCACCTTCATGTTTGGATTTTTTGTAAGAAGTTATTATAGGTAGCACCGGGTCAATATAGGATTGGTTACGGTGTGCTGAAGATGTTGGGACTATATATACAGTATATATTTATCTATATCTGTATCTATATTTGTCCCACTGGCTTCAATAATAGCACCAGCTGTATAGTGGTATAAAATATTTTTTAAAATATTTTTGAAATTAATGTTACTGCATACCATTTACTTACATAGAAGGACAATAACAAAACTTTATAAATATAATTTATGTTACAGCAGCTCTTCCAACATGGTTTCCACATATTATATAATGTATAAATGATACAGTGTCATTTACCCTCGCACCCACCTTTGTAAATTTATTTTATGTAATCATCAATAAAGATAAACAAGGTTTAGCAACATTTGAAATATATATATATATATATATTTATTTTAATTTTTTTATTGGTCCCAATCCTTGTTCATATTACAGTATTTCACAGAAGTGACCTATTCAGAAGGTAAGTGGCTGGCATTTTGTAATTTTGTAGACTTAAGATTGAATGGGAAAATCTGAGACAAATACATTTATTTATGTTAGGTCAGACCATTCACCTACCAGGAAAATAATTTTTTGGAAACAATAAAATATCTACATGGGTTCTCAGATATCTGAGAGGTGTCACATTCCAAATTCTTGTACAATCTAAGGAACATCCTACCATTAGGAAGCAACTGTTTTCTCTTCATTACAGGGATACATCCTTGCACGATAGTCTAACAAGACCCAATATTTTAGTCTGAACTTATGTGAATAAACAGAAACAAAAACACAAAAAAATTACTATATGGCAGATCAACTTCTGCTTGGGGCAGAATACAATGGCACTGAAGTGTGCTTCAAAGAAAACTTCTTGAACAAATTAAAAAGAAAACATCAGTCTGAGTTTTTTTCTCCTCATAATAACATAATTGAATAGGCAAAAAGTAAACAGAAATCATCGTTAATGCTCTTTGTTCATATTCAGAGCCTGATATGGGAAATAAAGAATAAAATAAAGAAATAAAGAAAACATGTGTCTGTCTAGGTCATAGCGAAATTTCACAGTCAGTTTTGAGTAAGATCAATAGGCAAAACAGTTGTGTTAAGTGCCAACCCCCACAAAATGTAGTCAGTGCTTCAATTAAATAATTTTATCTTTTGCTAGGAAAGCATGTTTATTCAAGATGTGTTTGCATGAAGTTGACTTGGCCTTATAACATTTTTTACATAATTCAGATGCCTCATACCCATCAGACATCACCATACTCCTTTTAAAGGCATATATTTTAATACATGATTGACTCCTTGACATTAAGCTTATATTTTGCAGTTACTCGTGAAGTGAGCATTAGTGTGTTAGTCAGAAAATACATGGCAATGTGTCTTTAGAGCATGGATCTTAGAGCAACAACTAATTATTGATGTTGCAAAAATAACTGTCTAGAAAAATGAAACAGTGTGCATGAACGTGCATGTACCATATTATGCCTTTGAAAAACAAGTTCATTGACATCTGAGGGATGTGGGCCAACAAATGGCATTTTAATGGAATATGTCTATTCCTTTTTTTTTTTTTATTTTGTTTTCAGCTATCACAGTGTATAATCTAAATAACATATTTGGCATCTTTTCACTGTTTACATATCCATATATGTTGGTATGCCTTTACAGGATGCTTTATATTAGCTGCAACAACTTATTGGTGCTAGTGATGGGCGAATCTACCCCGTTGGCGAAAAAAGTCGCGGCACCTTTTTGATGTGCGTCGCATCAACTTTGATGCGTCGCGGCGTTCTCAACGCGCGACTCTTTTTTTTGCGAATTTTCGCTGGCGTTTCGCCCATCACTAATTGGTGCAATAACAAATGTATCAGTGAAGAATAATAATGTACGTTCTTACCACTTTGTCCTTAGCTTCTTTTCGATAATAAACTTTGGTGCAGAGGCCCAGTCGATTTGGTTTTACAGTTTGGCAGTTGTGTTTCATAGTGGTCAGTATGTCACCAATCTGATCAACCAGGCCAACCTAATTCCGTTCTTCCTGGAATTTCAAAGCTTTTTCACTTCAAAATTCAACCATTAGTAAATCTGCCCCTAAAAGTTACCTATAGGTCATACTGATCTTTCACATATGAGTGATATCTCTGCAGTGAGCACCAACCATTTGTATTATTTTTTGGTGTGTTACCACCATTAATGTGAACATGGTCTCAAGTTCTTGAGATAGCATAGGTGTGGTTTAAAAGGGGGAGTTGATAACATGGCTTCCATTATTGGCCCTCCACAACGTAGGCTACAAAAATTCTGGCCATCTGTACCACAGAAGTTGGACAGAACTGCTCTAAAATTTAGTTTAATGGCACACATTTATTTGTATGTCTACCAAAAAAAAGTAAAATTTTTCATTGAGGTGCATCTGTGCACTGCATGCAATCATTGATGTTGCCCTTGATCCTATATTAGAACCCTCATGTGGGAACAATGCCACTGCTCCTGTAGGTTTTTGGACCTTAGCTTAAAAATGAATGGTTAAAGAACAGAAAAAAAAATCACAGTGGTTAACATATTTCCAGTAGACAGGCAATTTGAAGCTTACAACTTCAGCTTTTGTCAGACTGTTTATTATATCAAATGGTGGAAACACTTGTGTAATCCATTTTAAGGTATGAGCACTTATTTTAAAGGTGTCATGTGCTAGTTGATCAAACCACTTATAAATACCAAGTGGCCATACAACTAATTTATTTACCTAAAGTTCCATTTCTGTGACAATGCCAAGGAAAATATCTCTTCAGTTTCTAAGCTGCTAAAAAGCATTATAATCTACTTATATCGTACCTGTTTCCAAAAAGCAAAACAATTGAACTCCAGGTTTTTTTAATAGTTGGTAAACACATGCTCTTTGGATTTTTTTCTAATGAAAAAAAATGAAAACAAAGAACATTGTAATTCCTTCAGTACTGGCATGTTAACCTTCCGTTGTATCTAATCCCATTTTGGAAGATTCTGTGGGATGTATTTTGATCTGTATCCACACTATGGGACAGATCTACTGACAATTTAATTTAATGTACTGGCCTTGCTTCACCAAGATTAGTATCTAGGCAGTGGTTTGAATGTCAGAATGGAAGATGAACAATAAATCCTTTAACCATACAATCAGTCTCCTTTTTGTTTTCTGGAGTCAGATACAGTAGCAGATAACATTTTAAATTCCAGGTTTCAGAGTAGCAGAGTAGATATGTAAGTAATTAAAATACAAAATAGCAGCATGGAGCATACTTTATTTAGACTTCTGGCACACACTGCCATATCCTTTATCCTACGAAAATAAATTGTATGCCATGTGTCTCAGGTAAGCAAGAGAAGAGAAAATAAAGGTCTCTCTGTAAGGAAACTTACTATAAAGAACTTTCCCATTAGGTAGATAAGGTAACATGGACCAGGTTATCATTGGCTGCAATGTAAACCTGTCATTGCTAGTATCAGAGTTTATTAAGTTCAACCCCTCCAAATGAACCCCAGTGCACATATACACATAATAATTCAGACTCATCTTTACCCCCACATATATATATATTATTAATATGTATACCAATACTAACAATAAGATCCCAATAGCCATGGGTATTATTAAACCACTTGTAAGGACCTATAGGATCACTATGGCTCCTATAGAGTTAAATCCCTACCTTTTTTATGTCTTTTGTTATTGGGTATAATCCTGTAATAGTTCCTTTAGTACACCACTAGTTATTGGTCAAGGGGTGTAATGATCCCTTCCTGCCACTGCCATATAGTGTGTGGAAAGGAGTGGCCTCTTCCTCTTTTGCTGCTGGTGTCCCTGAAGCTGGTTGTTCCATTGAGCCTGGATCACCAAGGCCCCATTAAAGCCACTGCCCCAAAGGGACATGTACCTTTGGTGAATAAGTCAGGGACCAGGGAACCCCATGAACAAGGAATAGCTAGCCTAGGGTAGTTTAGTAATAGACTCTCTAGGAGTGTGAGACAGAGAGCATTTATATAGCAAGAGCAATTGTTGGTAGCCGAGGATTGGTAGCAGGGAGTAGCTTCCCAAAGGCTTCTTCGTGTGCCTTTAGTGCAGGGACTCAGTGGATAGGGTGTTAGGCTTTAGACTTTGTCTCCATAACTACTTCACTGGTGATCCCGATAAAGGTATATCTGTCTTCTGGGAATTGATGTTACAATCATCCCTGCTGTATTATGTGATCTATCCTCTGTGAATATCATCTGCTATTATCTCATACATGAGTAAACCTGGGGATATTTGTCTTGGACATAATAAATCTAACTTTTTGTTGCATCAAAGAACCTCCTGGCATCCATTTCCTTTATTTTATGTACAGTAGCCTTTGTGTTGTACTGTAGTTTCACCCTAAAGGGATCCTTCCACCTGGTGAAAGCCCTGACCCTGTTCTATAAGTCGCAGTGTAACCCATGCTCATATCACTAGCTGGACACTTTAACTATCTGTGATCTGGATAGCCCAGATTAGCGCTAAACACTCTTAAAGGCATTAATAGAATCTACTATGACAGCATCACCTGGCAGGGCATTCCACAGCTTCACGGTCCTCCCTGTGGATAACCACTTATGCTGCTTCAAATGAAAGTTCCCTTTTCTATGGGGAAAAAAAATCCCCCACTACCTGTCTATATTGTCCTCTAGTGTATGTGTTAAAAGCAATAATGTCCCCTCACAAGCACCTTTTTTTTTTCCAGAAAAAACAACAACCTTTATAGTCTACCCTCATAGTTTAAATCCTCCATCTCTTTTACCAGTTTGGTTACATGTCTCTGCACTGTCTCCAGCTTATTAATATCATTCTTGAAGGCTGGAGCCAAAAACTGCATCAAATAATAAAGTGAGTCTTTAACAGGGACACAGAATTGTGTCTTCATTCCTTCAGTAGCCACTGAATGACACTAGTTAAATTCTCACAGCTTGTTATCCACTAAAACACCCTGACCCTTATAAATTAAGAATACCTCCAAAACTAGAATTTATTGAATAACTAACATTTATGTTATTTCTACCAAATGCATTAATAAGCAAATTAAAAAGCAAAGGACTTAGTACAGGCCCCTTCAGAACTCCATTAACAACAATAGTCCATTTAGAAAATGTCCATCTCCTCTTGAGTTACCTATGCATCAGTAGTTATAGTATTAGGACTGGGTCTATTAAACCATCATCAGCTGGTGCCTCAGTTACATAGACATTTCAACTGACCTCCCTCTGATAAGTGGCCCACTCTTTTTAAAAAAACTTTTTTGCATGTTTATTTGTCAGTTTTTCCAGCATCTTAAATGCATTAAAAGCATTTTTTCTTACCAACATCAACACCAACTCAACATCAACTCAGAGGTTTTGCTTTGTGATTATGCTCCTTGCTTGCGAGGGGAATATACTGACATGGATATTTATTAAGCAGACATTTAGTTCATCTTTATTGTAGATATACTGTATATAAAGCTAAGCCTCTATGCTGAGAGAGATCTTTGTTATTTAAACACACAGATAAGTATGAATGCCTGGGTGTCCTTAAAAAAAATCTCTATTTCTGCAAATGTTCATCCATTGTCTAAGGAGCTGCTCTTCAACCATAAGAATTCTGAACATGCCAGTATTTACACAGTGCATTCTTCTTATCTAAATACCTGACATTGACTTCTATGCCTTTTCTAAGGGAAGCTTTTTTACTCCATAAAACATGGACAGATCAGTGTACGTAATAAAAAAGTCAAAAATTTCTATAAATCTAAGATTTGACAGATAATTATTTGCACATCTGGAGCGACCATAGTTTATGAAAACAAATCAAATTAGCATGTCACTCTTACAGGAATAATGATGCTGAAATATAGTTTACCATTGTGCAAATAAAGGCAGTTCATAGATCTACAGTATATACTTATATACATTCCTGTAAGTCTGTTAAAAAGTCATACAGATAATGTTGAAGCTCTCTGAAAAAAACTAAGGAACAATTACAGATAACACAAAGATGAATTAACTCCTCTTTTCTCTCCTGCTCTGTATTTATATCACATTGTACCCTTGCTTTTCTGTCATTCACTACCACCCCCTTCTCCTGCATACTCTTTCTTTCCTTCTTTGCTTTCTGACCACCTTTCTCCTCTTATTATTCATTACCATTCATTTCTTTCTTTTATATTTTCATTTTTCCCTGTCTCTGTGTTCCATAATAGTCAATAACAACAACTCTCACTCATACTGTATATAGCAACAGAAGAGAATATTCTCTGCTCCTTGCCTCTACTCTTTATCATTTAATGCATTTGTTTCATAATTAATCAGTTCTACACAAGGGAAAATCCTCCTTTTTTAGCTGTTATTGAATATAACACATTAAGGGGCAGATTTACTAAGGGTTGAATTTCGAATGAAAAAAAAAATTGAAATTCGACCATGGAATAGTGGGGAATTAAAAAGATTCGAATATCGAATTCAAATTTTTTTAGCGCAATCCGATCGATCGAATATTCAAATCGAAATCGAATATTCGAACGATTTTTAGCGATCGATTGAATTTTTCAAAAACTATCTTAGGGAATGATCCCCATTTCAGTAGGTTTAATCTGGCGAAGTAGGTGATCGAATTTAAATTTTAAGGGGAAGTATTCGACCATCGAATATTCAAATAAAATTAAATTTGAATATTCGAATCATTCAGTTGAATTTGGTCGAATTTGCCTAATTTGCATATTCGAAATTTGAATTTGAATATTTTTGAAAATTCGATCGAATATTCGAATCCCTCATGTGAATATATGTGAATTTAGTAAATCTGCCCCTAAATATTACACAAAGCAATAAAGTTATTACAGTTATTACAAACTCTGTGTGTAAGACTTAGATCACTGTATACCTATAATCTATTTTAAGCTTTGTTTAGAGAATATTTTAAGTAGCTGAACCTTAAATAGTCTAGAAATCTAAAAATAGAAGATCATGAAAACCTGACTATGTTTATACAAACAAATAAACTAGGAATTTATTTCATGTGCAAAACTGCAAACAAAATGACTTGGGTTGTTGTAGGATGTCATGTCATCCCTTTCCAATGGATTCATTTATTCAGTAATATTTTGCTTTAGGTGTATTTTATTTTAAACATTGCAGAAAAGTTTTAAAAAAAGACAAATGTTTTTGTAGTTACACAAGGTTATCTAAATCTGAAATCAAGTTATTTATGTTTTTAGGACCTACATGAATGTTTCTCAGATATTTAGGTATGTAGGCTAATTTAGGAGACCTCACAACTGTCTGTTACTAAATATATTGTTTAAACTTTCGCACAAACATTTCATTTGATGCTGAAAGATGACCAAGAAGCATAAAATACTCTGTACTTATCTCTGCATTTGAGTCAAACAAATGATATGATTAAGATCAGAAAGAAAGTATTCAATGCACACCAAGCTGAAAGTGTTTTTTTTTTGGTTGAAATGCTTTTGCAATGCCCATATTCCAAAACAATTATGCATTATTACAATTTATGCAGCATTTTAATTCACCAAACTTTACAAAAGTACACACATACACACATATATTTTAATCTAAATTATTTAGATAAAGTGTTTATAAAGCAGGAAAGCAGAAGTTTCCAAATATCTGCAAAAAGTTCATTATAATGAGAGCAATGAAAGTCTGTATTTTGAATATATTTTACAGCTTATAAAATACAATACTATTTGTGTTCTATTCATGTATAACAAGCTCTTAAAAGCCCTCATTATTGTGTATGCTCTCTGCTGTCTATCCTTTGCCTTCGCTGTACACCTGTACTTGTAGGAGCTTAATACATAAATACATTTTAACAGCAGCAGCCAGTATCAGCTGTCCTGTATTGGGTAAATCCCCTGCAGAATAACCACACTGCTTTGCCAACCCAGTGGAGTGATGAAAGGAAACTGCATTTGGATTGGGCCCCTTTAAAATCCTGTCCACTTCCCGGAATTGCCCCTATAAATTATAGAATAAATAATTCAGGGAAGTCACTTACTGGTTTGCACAGCTAGCAGCAGGTAGTTCTTTGGATTGCCATGGAATTCTGTGCAGGGCAGGAAGGTCAGGAAAATCATTATAAAACCCACCCCAAACTCCAATCCCAACTGTGAAATATGGATTAATGTTGTACATGGTACATATGGAAACATACATACTGTAAAAACAGCATGTATGGTCATTCAACACATTACCCTTTCCTTTATACGCACCTCAGAGTGGGAAGAATATATAAAATCCTATGTTTCTATCCTAGAGAGTAGTGATGGGCCTGGGGCGAATTCATGGCGAATTCCCGCCATTCGCCTCAGGCGAAAAAATTTGTAAAAACACCAGTAAAAATTTGCCTGGTGAAAATTTGGTAATGTGCGCCAGTGTCCAAAAACGGACACCCGCATCCAAAATGCGTCTCTAAAAAATTTGGCGAAGCGAAACGCAGCAGATTCGCCCATCACTACTAGAGAGTACTTAATTTAATTTCATATATATATACTGTAGATCTTAACTAGGATAATCTGCTAGTTTTACTCTTATTTGTCTCAAATATTGACATATCATTTTGTACCTTTCCACTAGGTGGAGTATGTATCAAAAACTAAGGACGTCTCTCATTATCTCCATTATAATAAATTAATCCAAAAGTTTCAAATTAATTTCCTTTTTTCTCTGTAATAATAAAACAGCAATTTTTACTTGATCCCAACTAATGAATCCTTATTGGAAGCAAGCTATTGGCTTTATTTAATGTTTTATTTTCTAGTAGACATAAGGTGTGAAGATCCAATATCCGGAAAGATACATTATCCGGAAGACTCCACGTCCCGAGCATTCTGGATAACAGGTCCCATACCTGTTTTATCTTAAACTCTTAAAAGTTTTGTATAGGTTGTAATAAATGTTGTTAAACAAATGTTAATCAAGCACAAAGGAACAATTTGCATATACTTCACATTGCGCATTTATTTTACGTCAACATTGTTTATTACATTTCCCCTTAATAGTCTGAAAATTAATGAATTAAAGCAAACCATACTTGAAGAGCTTTTTTTTCAATTTTTACTTGAAGAGTCACTGATGAAAAGTCTTTCCTTCTGCTGTTGTAAACTTGAATAGGTAACCTAATATTGCAAACTATTTCTGTTACAAAGTAGGTACACTCAAACAAAGCATTGTCCTGTATAAGGAAATACATGTTTTTGATCCCATACAATCAGTACGTTTGGCGTGGTTTTGTTTATAAAGGTTTTCTGCCTCACCCTTCCCCATCATGGACAGTTTCAAAATAATCTCCAAGTTGCTACAAAATATTCTGTGTGTTTACCAATGTAAACGATGTAAGGACATGAAGGAGTGTAGCAGTACTATGGGCTAAGACCAATTTCATGTGAAAGACGTGTCATATATCCTATTACGTTGGCTGCCAAACCTTACTTGGTACTACAGCTCCTTTAGGCAGTACAGTGACGAGGTTGATGGAGACTGCAATACCTAAGAATCTTTCAGGCACAAGAGGCTCATTGAGACAAGTGTGTCGAAGGTGGGGGAAATCGCCTTATGAAACTCCAGCAAACCATTCCATTACTTCACTCAGACACAACACCTGTGCAGGTTGATAGGGAAGATAAATGACTAGGGAGGAGTAATGATTCTAAAAGAATTTGTTAGTGATGACTGTGTTTGTGACATCAGAGTAGAATGAAACTTTCTATTCTTCTTCTGTATACAACAGGGAATACATTTATAAGATAAGCTAAGAAAGATCTTTTTCACTTATTTTAGCTGGGGGAAAATTGTTTTTTTTTGGTTTGATTTTCGAAAATGTCACTGAAATTTAGGGAAGCTTTGTGACTTGGTACTTTGGAGTAGAAAGACCTGAATACTGAATTTGAATTTGATTTGGGGGAATCAGTCTTTTCCAAAAAAAAGCTATGTGTATTGATTTTGTGGTATCTGGCATTACAGAACTTATAGCTTATATGGGGTGTCTATTTTGGGGCCCTATATGCCACATACATAGGTAAACCTATGCATATTAGGCATCAAACTGTTAAGCAGTCCCCAGTCATTCATATTTAGGATGTTTTATCTGGTTAAAAAAACTAAAATCGATATGGAAAAGGATATTGCAGTAAGCAGTAAAAAGAATCCAAAATATTTTTTTAAATATGTTAATGATAAAAAAATGAAGCAGGAAGGGGTAGGACCTTTATTATCAGAGGGGGTCAGCTGGTTGATTTGAACAAGCAAAAAGTTCAGATTGTGAACACATATTTTTAATCTATCTACACAAATGAGGAACCAGCTAATGAAGGGTTTCCTGATTAATAGTCCCAATTTTAATAATACATCTAATGATGCATGGTTCACACATAGGGTTGCCACCTGGCCAGTATTTTTGATGGTTGATCCCAATGTTATTAATAGGAAAAAAAGATACATATAAGGCCAGCATTTTTTTTCAAGAAAAAGTGGCAACCCTATTCACACATGATAAAATTCAAAAGAGACTAGAACATGTTAAGAGAAACATAGGTCTGGGACCAGATGGTATTCATCCCAGGGTACTTAGCGAGCTTAGCTCTGTGATTGCCAAACCTCT
>CM044442.1:80104146-80115969 GCA_024363595.1 Xenopus borealis | reverse complement strand
CTTGGATGATTTCTTGGACAGACATAATATCAAAGGCTATTGTGATACTAAACTCTATAAACTATAGTTAATATCGATATATAATTTATGTGAAGGTTTGGAGGAGTCTGTGTGTATGTATATATGGATGGTGGGTTTTCATTTGGAGGGGTTGAACTTGATGGGTTTTGTCTTTTTTCTACACAATTTAACTATGTAACTACCTAATGATATGTGGGAGATATGATGCTGTAGACTGGAATCTTTGAGGTCATTTGTGAAAATGTTCACAAATATATATAAATACAAATTTAGGAAAGAATAGCAACTTGGTAGTTTGGAGAACAATTATATATTTACACATTTTTATATAAGAATCTGTTCTTTCCAATAATGTGTTGTTTTATAGGTTAAACCTACTGTTAGTGGAATTTCTGGCCTTGAAATCAGAAGTATGCAGTTTTGTGGAGTGGTGGTTTAGATATTTAGTATTGTGCTGCTTGGAGGTTTTTGACCTACAGTATGCAAATGGTAAATCTCCATAAAACTATCTATATGTGGTATTGGGAAACATATAACTTTACAAATCTGCTGTGTTCTCACAAATAAAATAAATTATGTTGCTGATATACAGTATGTGTTTACATTGAGGGAAACATGATTGTTTTTCCTTTTTAGACACTTAGAAGCCTATTGGGGTTATGTAATAAAAGGCACTAAGTTTGCCCAAGGGCAGTAACCTATAGCAACCAATCAGCAGGTAGCATTCACTAGTCACCTGTTTAAATGCAAGCATCTTATTGGTTGCCATGTGTTACTGCCCCTGGGCAAACTTAGTGCCTTATATTACATATAGGGGTATATCTTTTTACAGAAGCAGAAATATTATGTTTTAGGCTGTCCTGAACAATTATATATTGTTTTCTTGGGTAAACTAAAAGACTCCACCAGGAAAGATTAAAAAGAGTATAAAATGTTTAAAAATGGTCTGGCAATAAAAGTACCAAATAGAGCAAAATGGCTGGCAGTGAAAGGGTTAAAGGGATGAGTCGGCAACCCTTGAGCATTTGTACAGCTTCAGCATAGTTTTCCATCTGGTGAAAAAGGATAATTATAATAGGTATTGTTATAAGTAGCACTTTTGCAGGCTATCATTTTCCCTCCCTGATTTAAAAGAGAAATATAGCCTAGTTTTAAAAACTAAACTTTTTCCCATATCAACTTATTAAAAATGTTGTCATTTTTTAAAGAACAAAAGTAATTATTCATTGACGTAAATGAACTTCACACTGTGCTTCTTACTTACATTTTGTAGGCAGCATCTATAACACTTTATGAGCCACAAATCCCCCTGAACTTCTCAGGCAAGAAATCAGAACCAACTCATCACAGTCATATCTGTAGAAATAAGTCAATTCAACTGGACTTGCTGAGAATTTCTTCAAGACATTTCACCAGTCATCCAACTGGCTTTCTTAATTCTGAATTGAGAAAAGCCAGTTGGATGCTTAGTGAAAAGCCAGTTGGATGCTTAGTGAACAATGATATCTTCAAGAAAATGATATCTTCAAGAAAAACACAGCAACTTCAGTTGATTTGACTTTTTTTTTTGCAATATACTTTTTATTGGTTTTTGAGACAAGAAAAGAAATAGGGATACAGAAGATTTGACTTTTTTTTATACCATGACCTAGATGAATGGGAATCTTCACAAACACAGCACAGTCATGTTTTTGCTAACCTCTAAGGCAGGGGTTCCCAACCTTTTTTTACCAGTGAGCCACATTCAAATATAAGCATGAAAAAAATCCCTTGGGGTGCCAAATAAGGGCTGTAATTGGTTATTTGGTATCATCTATGTAGACTGGCAGCCTACAGGAGGCTCTGCTTGGCACTATACTTAGTTTTTATGCAATTAAAACTTGCTTCCAAGCCTGGAATTCAAAAATAAGCACCTGCCTTGAGGACACTGAGAGCAACATCCAAGGGGTTGGAGAGCAACATGTGCTACTGGTTGGGGATCACTGCTCTAAGGGAATACAGACAATGTATATCTGACACTTTAACAGACCAGTGGTGTCCCTAAATAAGACATACACCTTATTTAACTGATTGATGTGGGGAATGTACAATTCTGCTCAAAAAGGACATTATTGGGTTATACCAGTCAGCTCGCTTGATAAGTGGGCAAGTGTTGTGCACCCTGACATAACTATAAAGGAAGCTGACCCAATGGCTGTGGGGGCATTGCAGACACAGGCCCCTCAGTGGGATAACCTCCATGGGATTTACAGTGCCAATAATTGCTGAACTTTAATTATAAGAAGACCCTAGTTCATTTTGGGATTGATCTGTAAAAGGCTTACACACCAGACAAGTTTTACACAACTAAGGGAATCAGAAGTTTGTAGGTGTAAGTTTAACCATAGAACTGTAGATTCCACCAAGAAACTGATGCAGGTATATGACATGTTATTCAGAGTACTTGGAACCTGGGGTTTTTCAGGAGAAGGAAACTTTTTGTGAATTAAATCATCATACTTTAGGTAAGAAACAAAAGGAAATCAGTTTTATATTATTTAATTTAAAGAAGTATATGGGAGATGGCTGTCTCATAATTAAAAGTTTCTGATAAAAAGGATTCATTTTCATTTAATAATATTATATGGGTGAAGACACATAGAGCTACTAGTCACAGCTACAAAAATAGACAATGCTGATAACTGTCTCTACCTGGGCTTTAGCAGACACCTTTTCTGTAAAAAAAAAAAAAAATGCCAGCCTTCCTATGGTTTAAATCTATCTGCCTTTATTATCATTGCCATCAAATATAATTTTTTTACCAATGGAGATAACCCTAAAACAAACAGATAAAAATTCATCCTGCCTATGAAATTCCATTCTGAACATTTCAGAAAAGATCAGTTGCTCAACAACAACCAACCATTTAAAGGGAAGTGTGCAAAAAAAGCTAATTTTTAAATCTATTAGAATGTTCTGGCAAAATAATTTAGAGGTTTCACTATAGCAGCCTCTAGTCAAGTACATAGTGTACAGTATGTTAGATCACTCAGAAATTACCAATTTTCTGCTACAATAGTACAAAGGTACACAGGATGTTCAATGCAGGGGTGGATTAAGTCCTTCACATGCCTGGAATTGAAAATAAAATGGCCATTGATTCCATTTCAAAATTAAGAATGCAGTTAATATTTAGACTGTAATCTGGATTGCAGGGATAGAGTCATACACAGAAACACAAGGCATATACATTTATACATCACAGCAGAGGCACATGTTCCATAAATACTTAAATAATATTTATACATAATAAGAATTTGGGCAGTACTTTTTAATTATGGGCGTATACTGTATATACAGTATCTACCTATAAATCCTGCACTGGTTCAAGGTCTGAATGAAAACAAGGCTGCAGCTTTGTAAATAAACTTCAATAATGTTTTCTTCTGTGGTTCTGTTTTGTGTGCAATGACAAAGTGCTTGATGTTTGGACATGTTATCATGCTAATCTCAATTTACCCTCATTTACAGCAACTTGGCTTTTCCATGGAAAGATCATAATCAACATAATGTTTTCAAACAACTCTTAAATGTTGTGAAGTTCTCATTGGCAGTTTCCTTATTCGGCCCAAACATTAATCATCACTCATTACACTGGGTTATTGAGGAAAGTGTAGGTTTATTTATTGTTTACTGTTACCAAGGAGTCGGTTCAACTTGAATCAACAAGATCGTTTACTTTTTTGGAAAAATTCTAAAGCAATTTAAAGTATATAATATAAGTGCTTTTAATCTTGACAGGGAACTACTTTAGGTATGAAAGGTAGAAATATTCTTTCAACAGTTTATCATTACGGGACATTTTAATGAATGAGCATGAAGATACAACTTAAAACCTTGAAAAAATGGTGTATGATAATAATTTAAAACCAAATTATATAGAAAAAGAATTCTAACGTATGGTCACATTTAAAGGTTGTCCATTTCCAATAACACGGAATAAGCAGTGTGGTGTAGTATGACCAAAAATAATAAATAAAAAAATCTGATTGCAATTTATTAAAGTATCAAACAGTTTATGTTTCAACATGTGTGCATTTTCTACATACTGTACAATTTCAAGCTGCACTGCTGATGCTCGACATAAACAAGGATAAATACTGTATCTCATCACAAGCCCATGCATGATAATTTCATTTTCTTCATTCTATTGAAACATGTAACTTGGTTACTATGACAAAAGAAAGGACTCAGGGAACTCAGGGAGTAAAATTTATCTGTGATGGTACCAATCAGTAACTAATCAGCAACAAAAAGTTAATGAAAGGTTAATGAACTCCATGTATGTGTTTTTTTTCAACCCAAGTTACTATGTTAGAATGAGTTTATTGGTTGCTCAGAGTAATTGTCAATTTCGGTAAATGAGTTAATGAGACAATAATGTCTGTGGGCACAGTTGGTTTAATAACCATGAACTTTTTACATAAAAAGGGCCCATTGTGAAGACCTAGGCCAGGAATAGGGAACACTACAGTGAATTAAGGTTATTATTATTTAAGTCTTATGCATTGGAAAGCATACAAAGCTGCAGATTGCTGTGCCCCTGCAGATTTATTTTTACATGACTCTTTCCATGTAATGCAGATCACAGACTGCACGAGCAATTCAACAATTTCTGTTGTATTCGAAAGCCTTTCAAAGGATATGCCAATATTTATTTTCAGTTTCAGACCTGTGAGGATCTTTTGTCACTAAATATTTGCATATGTCCTGTTCCATATCCCAAGCATACACTGTATTCACATGAGGAGGAGAACTTGAACACATGGTAAATCTTGCATTGCTCCTACTTAGGATTGAATAAATAACAAAAATGGCTCCCTGCTCCACACAGTCTGTGCACTGCACTGCCTGGAAGAGACATGCAACATTCATCTGTTTTGACACACCGTGGGTGTTATTACATGTGACATGCAATTTTTGAAGATGATAGTAGAACCCCCTGTACTTTATTCTGCCTTCACATTCCTAGGATTTCCTTCTTTGAACTACGTGAACCATTGCATCATGCCCCTTCCCTACCCATTCAAGCAGTGCTGGAATTGGGGAGGGATGCACCTCTAGTTCTGGCCCTGAAGTTAAATATATAGAGGATAAAAGGAGAGAATAGTTTGCTGTGAGAGAAGTAGAAAATATAGAAAAGTGTTAAACAGATAAAGAAGGTGGAGACATCAGAGAGGGTTATAGACAAAAAGGAGAGAAGAAGAAAACGGGAAATAAAAAGAGAAAATCGAGGTATTAAACAGCAGCAGATTAAGGAATAATGAGAAAATGATATATATGAAATAATCTTGGGTAATTTAGAATATGGTGGGGTTGTGCTATGTAATGACACAAAATACACAGAAAAGGTGCTATGTTTGTAGAAGCTGAATTGGCAGACAAGAAAAGTCGTATGCACAATTTTCATTTTGGGGTCCCTTCAGGTCACATAAATCTATGCATACTGGGCATCAAACTGTGCATTAGAAGGAAATACAACAAGCCATGCTCTCCAATGTTCAGTGCGATTTTGTTTTGCTTAACTTGGTATTACAAAAAAAATCCACCTTGACTATGGAACTGAAACCCCATTGTCACTCCCAAACTATATACTAAATGAAGTTTATTAGAAATAGGGATGCACTGAATCCACTATTTTGGATTTGGCCGAATCCCCGAATCCGCTGTGAAAGATTTGGCCGAATACCGAACCAAACCCTAATTATATGCAAATTAGAGAGGGGAAGGGTAAAAGAGAGACGCGCGAAGTGCGCGGCAAAAATATTTTTTACTTCCTTGTTTTGTGACGAGAAATCACACGATTTTAAGGATTCGGTTGGCCAGGCACAAGGATTCGGCTGAATCTTGGTGAAAATGGCCGAATACCAAACCGAAGCCTGGATTCGGTGCATCCCTAATTAGAAATAAAGAAACAAAATTAACTTAAATATTTCATTCAAATAGTGACTAAAATTGTATACAATAACAGAATTAATTGCAATGAACTAAGCTTTTGTGGACACCGTTATAGCACAATTAAATACAATTTTGAGTGCATGGGACATTTTATATGTACCTGCTGTACATTTGTTTCTTTTAAAAAGAACAGAAACAATTTCAGGCTCAACAAAACGCTACTGCAAGTTATATGTACTGAACATACCAGATTTACATTCATCATGATTCTACCTTCAGTAGCCTAATAAAAAGCTGATTGCTGATTGGTTACTATGACTTTCTGCACTTTGTATTAGAAAACAGGAGCATTGGATGCAGCAGAATTGTATCTGCATATAGGTACCTTTATTTCCATTTGTTCCTTTTATTCATTTTTGTTCCACCTGTTAGAGTCCTGCAGCGGGTAGGGTACCCTCGGGTTACCAACAAAATCCTGCGGTACCCTGCGGGTTGTTCGTAGAATTTCTGGGTGCGGGTATAGAAGCGGGCTGGTGGTTCTGCAGGTTGGCAGGTTGAGGGTCGGGTTGCGGATCCTCGCCATAGTGATTTTTACTCCTTTTTCTGAGCATGTCTACTACTAATGATGTCACTTACAGTTTAAAATGACAGCACTTCCTGTTTTACTCCTTTTTTTCTGATCGTGGCTACTTCCGATGATGTCACTTCCAGTTTACAATGACAGCACTTCCTGATTCTTGATGGTCAGCGGGTCGCGGGTCCGGGTCACAGATCGCGGGTTGCGGGTACGGGTCCAAGCGGGTAAGAAATAATTTATTGCCTAAGATTGATATCAAGACATACATAAGGAAGTTAAAAAGATTGTTGATAATGTTGAAGTTCTCCTAAATGAAAGCAATGTGTCTTACAAGGATGTCAATGACAATGAGACCGAAATAAAGACATCTACAATTTATATGAAGGAAATAGATAAGAACAGACTGAAAGAATTTATGGTGCATCTGTTAAAATTATGACAATGATTGTAGAAAGCCGAAATAACTTGACTTACAGTACTTATCTTTGAAAAACAAAGGATGCTAAAAGTGCTGTAGATGAACTGAATGGGATGGACATTTGTTTGGCTCAATCAAAAAACAAGGAGAAAAGATAAACTAAGCTTAGAAAATTGTCTGAACAGTTATAGTTGAAACATAAACCCAGAGAGAATGATGTTAAGCTTTATGTTAAAAATCTCAGCTGTGAAATTGATAATCATAGACTGAATTCTCACCTTCTGGTAAAATTACATCAGCAAAGATTTTGGATTTTATGCTTCTCATCCCCCAGGAGAGGCCAGAAAAAAGGACATGGCAGGACAATGCTATAGAGGGATGTGACAATGATGTGGCAGTCTGTGTTATCCAAATCTCACATGAAATAAGGTACAGAACTACCTGGTTTTCAGACATGCAAACTGTCCAGTAATAAACCAGATTGGTGGCCACCCTATCCACATAATTCAGTAATGTATTTTCATGTATTCATCGTGTACTATATAATAATAATAATAATAATAATAATAAATATGTTCATTTAATATAATTGATGTGGTACAGGATCTTATTGAATATAAAAAATAGGATTTGAAAATTTTTTGCCATTTGACTAATAAGCAATTGTGGTTCTTCTGATATTAGTATTACCATACTGCTGATTTACTGATTGTACATGGAAGCTGCTGTTCCTCCATTGTAGCCTGTACCTACAGAGGCCTTAGTGTGCGGGGGTTACATTTAATTAAAAGAATTTGCCAATGAACAGTATTACCATTAGACTATAAGACCCTTTAATCCCATTCTGGTGTATTGACAGCTGAAATGGAAAAACAATGTTTTAATGACCATCACTACTATTTGTATTAGGTCACCACCAATTCTATAGGCTGGAGCTGCACTTCTTAAGCAATCCAATTGATTGCTATGTAGTCAAATCAGTGCAATCTATGTTTCTTTATGCAGTAAAGTGTATGAAGATTACTTTAATTGCTTTCTGCTTTGAAGATGAGCTATAAATTATTGCTATTATTTTCTTATATTATAGGAAGTATATCCTAAATAAGGAAGAATACTGTAACTAGTTTAAAAGATCAGACTAAAAACTCCTTGACTGTCTTGAGAAATCGCACAGAACAACATTTTCCACTCTGGATTTAATTGTTCAATACAGCTACAGTACATTTCTTTTGAAAATGTTGAAACATTAAAATCATGTATCACCACTAGGAAAATTTAAGCCGGGACTGTAACCCATAGAAATCAGTTTGTGAATAGATTTCTTTGTGCAGTTGCTATAAAAGTAAACATTTGATTGGTCCCATTGTTTGGAAATGACTCAAAAGTGCAACATTGGTCTTTATCTTTGTACTATTGCACATTAACATTTTTGGCTTATTGTTCAGAACTATGCACTATTATTTTAAAACCCTACCTTAACAAGACAAATTTCTTCCTTAAAATATTTTATTCTTTCCTCCATTAAATTAAATTCCTGTGTAATCGTTAACTTTAATTTAGCATATGTATACAATTCGTCAACATGTCATATGCTTAAAGGGGACCTTAAATCTAATCTAACATTTTTTTAACTTGAAATAGTCTTTTAAAGGACTTTGCAGTGCATAAAAAATGATTCCTTTGAGCTTTTAACATAACTGTATGGGAACCACGCAATGCTGCAGGAACCTCTCGCCTAATGTGGCCAAAAGGTTAAAGTTGGTTTGTTCAGAAAAAAATATGGTGAAATGCTAATTTCCTATTTTTTTAAATCCAAAATTCAGGAAAGAAGAAATGGCCAAAGTACATGGGAAGTCTTGCTTTTGTTGGGTGCTATATCAAAAGATTCCACAGTGACCTTTAAAAACCAATGTAAATCTGTAAACAGATGGGTTGCTATGTCATTTCAAGGAAAAAGAAAATACTTGCCAAAATGCAGGAAACTCCTCAATACATTCCAGAAACAAAAGTGCTGATGAGTGATCCACACCTATCAACAAATCGACAAAACTCCTCCACCCCAGAGAACATTTTAAGTAAGCTGGCACGGACAGAGACAGACAAGTTCAGTTCATGGATTTTCACTCTGAGCAGCATTTGGGAATATGGATCATTTTCTTATGATTATACATTTATGTGCATATTTATTATGCTGTGTAAGAAATGGCTAGATATTACACCACACATGGCAATGCTTTGCCATGTAAAAAACGGCGTAACATTTTACGCATTTTTTCTTATGTGACTTCCACTGGAAACAATTTAAAATAATGCCATCAAATCTGACATTCACATGGAGTAAAATTACACACACATTTGCCATTTATTTTACAAAGTTTTTTTCACAATTTTTTTTTTCAGCAAAATAAATATGCCACTTAGTTGTATTTGTACAAAGTCATATCTATGAAATGGGACATGTAGATTTTGCACAATAAAGGTAAATCATAGGCAGGGAGTATGCCCACAATGGTGGTTGTCAGAAGAGGACAGTAGAAGTAAAGGGTTGATTGGGAGCAGAAAGGATGGTGGACCTAATAAAAAGAGAAGTGGTAGCATTAAGGAAAGCAGTGACTTTTAGCAGAAAAATATTAATGGGGGAGCATTTATGGCAAGGGGATAAAGAAATAAAGAAATCCATAAAGAAATACATTTTAATTTAAAGTGATCAGTCATAGATAAAAACCATAGTGGGCTTCAGTGGTATTAAGGGAGAAAAATAAGAATGATAATTTAGAGGCAAAATTTTTTTGCAATTCAATTTACAAATAATTTTCAAATCATTAAAATGTTTTGTGTATATTGCAAAGTTTCCTAAATTACATTTTTTATTATGCATAAAAAAGATTCAAGCTTGCATTGTAACAATTTTTATATTTTCTAAAGTTGGCAAATTTATGCTGCCGATTTGGGTCCTTTAGACAGATTTGACATTTTATATGTCCATGTATAGGGCTCTCAGATGGCCCACCCAACCAGCTTCTGGCCAATAATCGGGCAGATGCCAATAAGGCAGGTTTGATTTTTCCAGCCTCGCTCTAACACCCCCTATTCTCGCATATTAATTTTACTGAATCATTGGCCCTCGGGAGAAAGATCCACTTGTTTGGTGGCCTTGCTTAAGACTCTGCATTTATTATTACTGGAACATCTCTGCCTCTCCATTGAAGAGAATCTACTCTTGACATTTCTGCTACTTGACATTCTGCTGTAAAATGGTCTCAGAGTCTTCCTGCTTGCAGACTGTGCTCTGTATTTTTCCTGCTCAAGAACTATGTTTTTCTGCATCTGTACTGTGTATGTATGTATATAGCTTTATTTGTAAAGCGATGTTAAGGAGCAGCAGTGCTGTACAGTGCATAGAAGTACAATATATATAAGTATACAGGCAAATCACATAATAAATATATACAGAATCATAAAAGGACGTGTAAGAGTTTAAATCTCATTTGCGTCAAAAACGTGACTCGTTTCGTTTCATGAATTTTTTCGCCCATCACTAGTTGCCTGCGTTCCCTTGCAACGTGACCCTGGGCACCAAATCGTATTTTGGAGTTCTGCACTAAGTTTCCAGGACTAGCTAAGAGACCAAACAGGGATTTTCCCAAAATCTCACTATAACTTTCCTTCAGGTTAGGCCACAGTTGCATAATACAGCTATGGGTCATTGCATTTTTTCTAGTGTCAAACTGTTTACTCACAACTGAGCTGCAGTGACACTTGTGTTCTGCATTTGTGCTGTTGCAACAATGTTTGCTTACCATTTGTACTACACCGTTGAGCTTGGCATTTGTCCTATAGGGACATTTAGGCTGAAGCTGAACTTTTAACCATAACAAACACTTTGTATTTCTTTATTCTTAAAATGGAATAAATGGGATGCTGTGTCTATACTGTGGATAATGTGATGTACCAGGCTGCAAAAGCCTGGCACTGGTACATCTGGAAAGGATACTAGAGCGTTTTTATTACCAAAATATGTACCAGAAAGAAGGTAGGGGAGTGGGCACACATTTTTCACCAGGTCCCATGCATCTCTAGACATGTCCCTAAAGTTGATATTCATTTCTGGAAGTCCATCTTTGTAATGTCACGCTATATGAACCAGCCACAGACTGTAGGATAACTTGCTGCCTTTGATGTTCTTGTTCTAGTAACAACTTAGATAATTACATTTCAGAACTATTGTTTAGCTGATATGGAGTCCTTTTTTTTCTAATCTTCAAAAGAGAAGAATATTTTACTGTACATCCAATGTCCATAAGCAAGGAAGGAAGGATTACCTCCCAAAATGTTCCTTCATGAGTAATAAGATACCTAGAGTCTAGTCAGCCATGCCAAAACTTCTCAGTTTCAGCTACAAAGGGCTCTAAGAGAGAAGGCTTGCAGGTAATTCTCACAAGAACAGAGAAGTATCGTTACCACACAGAAGGTGCATTTGTCACAGGGACTCATTCAATGATTCATCCATCTGAGGTCATGTAAGGATATCTTTAAAACCTGCAAGTCTGAAAATAATGACAGACTAAATTTGGGATTTCCGACATATTAACATTTAATAAGGCCTCAATAATGTCCCATTAAATGGGGTGAATATTATATATGTGTAATGCAATTGTTGGCTGATTGCAACATTACCAACCAAACCACCTGAATTTTAAAGCTTTCAGTTCCACCTTTAATATATTTAACCCTAAGTTGCAGGACAACACTACGGTATTTTTATGTTTGTGTTATATATTCTACCCTGTATAGCTCAAATATAACTGAAAAATATGTGTGGTTTCTAAATTTACATTTCTTCTGTTAAGGTTTAGCAATCTCTTATAAA
>CM044442.1:80088134-80102378 GCA_024363595.1 Xenopus borealis | reverse complement strand
AATTTAAACAAATTATCCCAGCACCCTCAGTATACAACCTTAAGAAACAATTGGGTTAGTATATATATATAGTACGTGTGCTTGTTTCACTTATTCAATCCTTAGAGTAGGTATTGCTGCCCTTATAAAGTTTACATAAATTTTATATGCCCCCAAGTATTAATACCAGAATGGAAGCTTATTTGAGCATAACAGGTGATAGAGCAGGATAAAAAGCACCTCAGTAAATCAGTGGTAGAAGAGGGCAGGTCTATCCATGATGACGAGATTTAACGTTTTTGTGAAAATGAAACCTGCCCAATGTTTAGCTTACACAGAGAAGGTCGAAACCACATCTGATGCTTCATCCTTTGCCTCAAAGAGTGGGAAATCCCTTATGACAAAAGAGTAATTGCAATGGATTTACATTTTACTATGAGATCATTTTAGCAATTTTGTATCATCATCTTTCTTTCTTCTAGTCACACCTTAAAATAAACCTATTTTCCACCGGAGATGCCCTTGTTTTGTTATGTATGGTGTTTTCTTCTAGCTCTGTGTATAGCTTTGAATATGTGCATGCACCTGTGTGTATAAGTGTGTCTGAATGTATGTGCATACATGTGAATATTACTGCTATACTTTAGTCTGGACCTACGATGTTCAGGCTGGATAATGAAGGTGTTATTTCTGTTCTGGGATCAGGGCTTTGCATTTAGCAGGTTGGGGCAACTCTCAGCAACAAGATAATGTAAAAATAAATGTTACAACAAACATTTTTAACAGTCACAACTTTTAAACACAATCTCATTTTAAAATATTATAAAACAACAGCTTTTTTAAAATTTGTGTAACTTTTTGGCATACAGGATATGTGATGCCATTGAGATAAGATTGAGGAGGATGCAGCTTCATCTTATCAGTTTGCCAGGTATAACTTGGCGAAAGGGGTAACATAATGGAAACTTTGCACTTTAGTGAATTTGTGGAGGAACAATAGTTCTCCTGACTGAAAAATAAATTTGCCCCTATAGATAAAGGAGTTCTCTGATCTAATCTGTTGCAATGGAAATGGTTGCAACCTGGAGCACAAATAGAGACTTCCCATTAACTGTGCTTGAATGCAACATTAAAAACTTGCCTGCTAGACTAGTGAAATTTCAATAAATATATATATATATTATATACTTTAGTCTATCAAGCTCTACAATACTTCTCTAACATAAATTGTAGGTTTATATTTGTACCAGTGCTTTTAAGTAATTTGATAGTCTGTGCTGTTTTATAATTTAGGAGGCACTAACAACTAGAGCAGACTTTACACCTACTATTATATTACACTCATGATCTACTAAATGCAGATTAAAAATATTACATTACAGAATTTCTTTGGCAATAATTTCCATTTTTGTATAACTGCTATTCATGGCACTAAACAAGAGAATGTAATAACAGGTGCAGCACTGATCCAGTCCTAGTAACCTGCAGTAACCACTTAACAGGTCTGCTTTTGAGAACAAACATGATTATTTGATCGACCTGGAGCAAATGCTAGTTATTATATTAACCATTCAAGTGTCCACGATACAAATAACAAGTCATTTTGTTTACCCTTTGAAGAGAACAACTGTCAGAACTTTGGCATAAAAGTAACCATGTAAACAGCAAAGGAACAGTAACATCAAAAAATAAAAGTGTTTTAAAGTAATGACAATATCAGGTTGTGTTGCCCTGCTCTGGTAAAACTGCTGTGTTTGCTATATAAATAAGCTGCTGTGTAGCCATGGGGGCTGCCATTCAAAGGAGAAAAAGCTCAAGTTACACAGCAGATAAGCTCTGTAGAACATAATGTTATCTGTTATCCATTACTAATCCTGTGCCATATAGCCGTTTTTCAATTTCCGCCATTGCTCTACAGCGCAGGGCAACAGTACATGATATTTTCATTACTTTAAAACCCTTACATTTTTTGGTGTTACTGTTCCTTTAAATTACTCCTTAGGCAGTGCTTTAGTTCATCCCTTTTGAAAGAAGAAAAACAAATACTGCAAAGCTGATTGGCTATTGGTATTTTTTCTCACTTAAACTAGAATATTAATTTAAAATTGACACAAAAAAAAATATATACGTGCTAGCCTAGAGCAACCAACTTTCAGTGTTGCGAAATATGTTGGCGCTGTATAAAGTACATGTTATTATTAATAATAATAATAATAACTGACACACAGTATGAGTTTTCTTCACCAGTAAAAAATAATGTAGGGTGTGTAACACAGCAAAAAAATGATTACATTAATAATTATAAGAAATCCCCATGTATTTGTGGTGAGGCCCAAAGGCGGCAAAATTTTAGGGGCAGCATGCCTACTTGCTGCATCCCAAGGAGCACTGGGTGCTCCGGTACTTAAAGGGGAATTCAACTCCCTAGGCGAAAAAATCCCTCCCCCCTCCACTGAGTAGGCCCCACTGAGTCCCCCCTCCCTCCTCCCCCCCTCCGGGCCTCAGGGCCTCCCATCGGGCAACCGCCAAGCCCCACCCCGCGTGTGTGTACGTCAGTGCACGCACTGTTTTGTCTCGACAGAAAGCTGCGTGCGCTGACGTGCATGCACGCACACATGGGGGGGGGGGCTGGTTGCCCGACGGGAGGCCATTAGGCAGCAGCCTTCAGGGTCCGGAGGGGGAGCCATGAGGCAGAAGCTCTCAGGGTCTGGAGGGGGGAACTGAGGTAATCCAGGTTCCAACCCTGCTTAACCAGGTCCTGTCCAGTGGAGTTCACAGGAGCCATCTTCCCTGAGTGGTCTTCTTCCTGGATCCATTGGCGTCTTCTGGTGCATGCACAGTAAGGAGGCATTTGCCGGTGCAGATCTACTGCACATGCGCTGAAAGTCACGAAGTTTCAGAAAAAAGGAAACTTTGTGAAATTCGGAAGAGTGGATCCAGGAAGAAGACTGCTTTGGGGAAGATGGTGCCTGTGAGGGGTAAGTAACAAGTTAGGGGCAATTTCCCTGGGGCGGTTTAGGCCAGGGGGAGGAGGGGGTCCCACTCAGGGGAGGGATTTTTGCACCTAGGGGGTTGAATACCCCTTTAAGTGTGCACAGGGGCCAGCTCTAGGACCATGCGGCCAGCAGTAGAATGGTAGGCTGTGCGGCCAAGGGAGGAGGTACATGCGTGAAGAGTACGTCACTGACCTCGGGGCGCTGCTGACATAAATCCGGCCCTGGGGGTGATTCACATTTAAGTTACTTTTTAGTATTTAATAGTCACTTCTAAGCAACTTTTCAATTGGTTTATTATTTATTTGCTATAGTTCTTTGACTATTTGTATTTTCTTCTGATAGCTTTCAAATGGGGGTCAGTGGCCCCACCTAAAAATAAATGCTCTGTAAAGCAACAAATGTATTGTGATTGCTACTTTTTATTACTCGCCTTTCAATCCAGGTAACCTTTTATTCATATTCCAGTCTCTTATTTAAATAAATGCAGATTTGCTAGGGTAATTTCAACCCTATGTACCAGAATGCAGAAAAATGAAAACTGGAGAGATGCTGAATAAAAAATTAAATAATGGAAAAAAGCCAAATAATAAAAAATTAAAACGAAATGCAAATGATCTCAGAATAGATCAAGGGAAAGTAGTGTTCTCTACTATTTTTAAAAAAAAACATTAAATGGGGGTGCAATGAGGCTGTGACCACAAAATTCATACAAACAAATACAAGAGTTCCTCTGCACTCAACCCATAATCAAAGTTTTACCTGCAACTTACTTGCTGCTTTCAAGGTTAAAACTCCCAAACATGGTTGCCCTTTTATTGGCCGCCACTGGGATCACCTGACTATAACTGGAAAGGGTGGGAGCTACAACATGGAGCTGGTCGCTGCTCCTGAATAAACTATAACAAACAAGGGAAAGTTGTGCTCACCACTAATTTTTAAAAACTAAACTAGGGTGCTATGAGACTGTGACCACAAAATTCATACAGACAAATACAAGAGATCCTCTGCACTCAACCCATTCTCAAATTATTACGGAAATTGAGACATTTTGTGCATTGAGCTACTACAAAAAGCATTAGTCTTTAAATAATAAAATATTACCAGCTTGCACACCCTGGCTCTCTGTGAAGTGAAGACCCTGTGGCCGGTGAAGAAGGCCTTGCCAACCTCCAAATCCATAAGTACAAATAATTTTATTATATACTGCCTATATATCTGGTGGTTTTAAATAATTCCATCTGTGTGTACACTTGATTTTTCATTATGTCTCTCTTGCATACTAAACTGGAACATTAGTTCTTACAGAGTCAAATTGCTTTGTCAAAACCAAACAACTTATCTGTGTCATGCAAGGTCCCAGGAACTGTTGAAGAGCAGACAGAAAAAAAAAAAACTTGGAACACACGATGAACTGAATTCAGTAAAACACAATGCTTTGGGAGAGCTCCAGTTGTAACATGTCAAGCAAGGCTACTTAGTGCAAGAACACCACCCTATACCTCTCATCCTTAGTAGACAGAAAAATATAGGTCACATACAATTGTACACTGTAATAGTCTGCAGCAGACTTGATACTTTTCTTTGGCTGTAGACAAAAAACATTTTGATCTTGTTTGACGTGCGACCATTGTTATGAGTGCTTTATCTGGAAATACTGTATAAAGCCTGCTGAAAATGATGGCAATAGATACCGCGACAGCAGTCTACATTTACTGGGAAGTTTGCTAAGAGCAATAATCTCAACAGTGGGTTCATGATTCTGGGTGATAATGTGAAAAACAATTTCAAAGAAGTACAAATTGGGAGTATCCGCATTTAACCTTAGCAGTGATTGCAAAGTTGGCCACGGATGGCTCCTCTGGGTTTAATACTGTTTATTCTGATACAGCAGAAAATTGATAAGAAGGGAAATAGAAATACAAATATAATAATAAATATACCATAACCTGTGCTTGAATTGGGAACAAAAAGGTAAGGGGATGATGTATGAGGCATGTGAAGCCCCATCCACAGCACCAAATGTTTGGTGCGCAGCACGCCGTAAATTATTTGGCAAGACCACGTCTCCTTTGTTGCCACACCCCCTTTGTGGACATCAAATCAGTAATTAATACAGGGAAATCAGGACAAAATCAGGATTTCATGTATAAATGCCCCGCACAACAAAATTTTTGGGGGGCCCTGGCCCCGCCCACCGTAATTGCCTACAGCAACCCCACTGTAATTGAGGCATTGTGTCCCCAATCACCCACCCCCCGATATGTGTATAGCAAACGTGCCCAAGTTGTGGTTAAAAACATTAGCCATCAGGAAAGACCAAAAATTACACTCACCGCAGGAGGACCAAGTATGAGGGTGCCTTCACCCTTGTAGCCTGATATCAAGCCAACACACTCCAGTACACGGCTGCCTTGTTTCCCTGCTGACACAAGCCGAACCTTCTCATGCTACAAGTGTAGGTGCCGAAACGTCGGAAATAAAATAATTTTTGTTTCACTGTAAAGTCCTGGGGGTGCCGTCTTTTATGAATATATAGTGACATTTTTTATATATATATATGTGTAACCCATTCTTGGACAAATTAGGCAGTACAGCAACTAGATAGGTAGAGCATGGGCTACATACAATCCTCTTTCTCCAGGTAGGGCTTTCGCTTAGTGGAAACACACATGCTGATGTTGTTAAACTACCAAACATATAAAAAAATAGAGTTGGGCACCAGGGGTTCTTTGCAAAATAGTAGAACAGGCTTAATTTAGGCATAAAGCACCACAAGGTTGTTATACTCACACATGAGGTAGCCAGTACATCTCCAAGTACATTCATAGGTGTAGCAGAAACAGCATAAGCAGACACCAGACTAGGCATAGCCCATAGAAGTTGAGAGATCACATCCAGGTTTTCAGTTCCTCATGTGACTTGGACCCCCACAGCAGACTTGGAACAGGGTTACACCATAGCCTAATTCCCTCGTCACTACTGTGGTCCCTTCACTTTAGGCAAAAAAAAGCCTGGGGGAGAGCTACTCCCATCTATCCTCCTAGTTGGAGCTTGAGCTGCTCTTTCTCACTAGCCTCACTTTATCTATAGAGCGCTATAACAGGAGCAAAAAAATGTAAAACGGCAGCACAGTCTATTGCGCAGCCTGTTACAAAAGCTTAACAACATGGCAACACAGTCTGGTAACAGGGAAACCATGCCCCACATTGGGCGCCAAAATGTAACGCTAATCTGGGCTATCCACACCACAGATAGTTAAAATGTCCAGCTATTGGTATGAGCATGGGTTACATTGGACTCTCCCTTCAGGATCCCGGGCCTTCGCTAAGTGGAAGCATTCCCTTTACTGTGTAGTGCAACTAAAACAACCAGACACTGCATGCAACTTACAAAAATGATGGGCGCCAGGAGGTTCTTGGTGCAAATTCAAACTACTTTTATTATGTCAGAGACAAATATCCTCAGGTTTACTCCTACAGTAGTTGAGCATATAGCAGGAGCACAGAAATGTACAGCACTTCAGAGTAGTTGCACTCACCAGAAGCCATGATAGCCCTTCCTTTCCTCCAGGAAGTCCCAGGACAGCAGTCTCTACCCTTACAGTCCATCTTTACTGAGGTCCCTGCACTGGTATTTCAAAAACTGCGGAAGAACTACTTCCTTCTATCAATCCTCAGTGGAGCTACAAATGCCCATGCTGCTACAACTTTCTGTCTCACTCTTCCTAGAGAGTCTATCACCAAACTCCCCTAGGCTAGCTATACCTCATTCACGGGGTTGCCTGGTCCCGACTTACCCACCAAAGGTATCCAGTCCCTTTGGGGTTAAATCAGAACAAAGGCCTTTCTGTACCCAGGTCCTCCCTGGGCACACCCTGCTGTGTCACCATCCAGAGGCCAAAGAGGAAACTGCCCCTCCCTTCCCAGCACTATACAGTGTAAGGCAGGATGTGGTCACAGCACCACCTGGCCAATAACTACAGGCATTAACACAAAATAGATACATAGGCTTCTGCCTAGTAATTAGAAGGGTGGGGATTTAACCCTATAGGAACCGGTTATTCCTATAGATCCCTACATTGCCTTTGCTTTTTTCCCTTGAAAAGTGATGGTTGGGTTCACAATGAACCATAGTGTATGCGATAGGTCTTATAAGTGAACTTCAGTCAAAATGGAAATGGAGACAGAACATGACATACTACTATAATATGAAACAGCATATTCATTCATGTAACATATACAAAATAGTATGTTATTAGATTTTAACACAACAGCACAGAATCATTTGACTTAGAAATAGCAAAAAGTCAGGTGGAGGTCCAGTAGGTCTTCAAGCAAGAAATGAAGATCACTGGCTTAATAAGAGACACAGCTGCTAGAAAGCTAAACAGTGTAAGAGACTAGTGATGGGCGAATTTATTCACCTGCGGCAAATTTGCGGCAAATTCCCACCATTCGCGAAACGCCAGAAAAATTTTGTCTGGCGAAAATTCACAGGCGTCCCAGCAATGGGTGCCAGCGTCCAAAAATGGACACCCAAGTCCAAAACGAGACGCAGTGACATTTCACACATTTTTCACGTTTCCTGGGAAATTCCTGCAAAACGCCCCTGATTCGTCAATGATCAATGTAAGAGACTGCTGTCTCTTGAGTGGAAAGATCAATGTAATATCCCAAACTATTTACATTGGTAGATCCTAGCTCACATATCCCTTTATCAAACATGCTCGACAAATTAAAATGTGATAGCACTTTTCACCAAAAATGACAGAATATTACTTGCAGCAATACCAATGGAAGGGGGTTATTCCACCCCTGAGTTGAGGGTCTGGGGCTAATGCAACTGGACCACTGTTTCAACTTGGATTGTGTGGCACCATTTCTGTTTGATTATAATTCAAATATTCCTGGCTCACCAAAAAATACAAAATTAGTAAGCTCTGCTACCTTTGCACTCCAAACACTAGTGGTGCTTATAACTTTTCCTGGATACTTGTTAGGGTATCTCTGTAATCCAAACTGAAGAAACAGGATCGTGCACACACTATAAATTCAAAATGGCTTTTTTTCTCTGGAAAAAAGGCGCTTGTGAGGGGACATGATTACACTTTACAAATACATTAGGACATTATAGACAAATATCAGGGGACCTTTTTACTAATAAATAGTATCACCGCACCAGAGGCCACCCCTTCAGACTAGAAGAAAATAACTTTCATTTGAAGTAGCATAGGTGGTTCTTCACAGTGAGGACAGTGAGGTTGTGGAATGTACTGCCGGGTGATGTTGTGATGGCTGATTCTGTTGATGCTTTCAAAAGGGGTTTGGATGATTTTTTGGACAGACATAATATCAAAAGCTATTTTGATACTAAACTCTACAGTTAGTATAGCTATGGGCATATATGGTTTGTGTGAAAGACCCTATCCCTGAGAGAATACTGAGGAGAAGGGGCTCTTTTCTTGTCAGCAAAATTTTTTGAGAAATAGAATGCTTCTCTGAGTTGGCTTTTGTAGAGTGCCAGATAGCTGACATATGAGGGACTTGTTCATTAGCTGCAGGAACATTAATGAGAAGTAGGTCTTGAGGAAAAGCCAATGGATGTTGACCAAAAACACAGAAGAAGAGAGATCTTTCCGAAGAGGCGTGCAAGGCATTGTTGTGAGCTAATTCGGGCAAAGGGAGGAGATCTGCCCAATCATCTTGACACAGAGAAACATGAAATCTCAGGTTCTGTTCAAGTTCAAGTGTTCAGCTGAACCATTAGACTGAGGATAGTATGCAGAAGAAAACTGAAGAGTAGTGATGGGCGAATCTATCCCGTTTTGCTTCGCCGAAAAATGTGCGAATTTCCAAGGTAATTCGCGAATTGGCGAAAGATTTGCAAAATGGCGCGCATCTCGTTTTTGACACGTGTTGCATCAATTCTGATGCGCGTTGCATCATTTTTGACGCAACGCCTCGTTTCTTATGCACGTCGCGTCATTTCCGACGCACGTCTAGTTTTTTTTACCACACCAAGTGTTTCGCGAATTTATTCCCATTTGCCCATCACTACTGAAGAGAGCCTTGTACAAAGATCTCCAAAATTTAGAAACAAATTGGGAACCTCTGTCGGACACAGCTGGAAATCCATGAAGACGAAAAATATGTTGAATTAATAATTTTGAAAGTTCCAGGGCTGAGGGTAACTTACGTAGAGGAATGAAATGGGCAGCCACAATTTTAGCTAGGGGCACAATGGGTTCAGCATCTTCGAAACAGGGATCTTCAGGAAGAAAGCTTCTGGAAAGCACATGTGTCTTTTTATTTCTGGACGAAAAGTTATGACACAGTTGAAAGCAGAAATGAAGAGTGCCCAGCAAGCCTGTCTGGGCAACTTCAATGAAGAACAAAAGAAGAGGGTCAGGGTGTCTCAGAATTGGAGACAGATTCTTTCAGGGTCTTCAAGACTTGTGGAGACCAACAATTAGGTTTTCCCCCTTTACAAATGAGAGACAGGATTGGGGCAATTTTAGAAGAAAAGCCTTTGCTAAATTGTCTACAGTAATTGGCAAAGCCCACAAATCTCTGTATGGATCTTGTGCTGTTTGGAAGATGCCAATCTTGTATTGCAGAGGTTTTTGCCGGGTCCATCACAAAGCCTTTTTGGGAGATAATGTAGCCCAAAAAGGGTATCTTGTGGGTTTTGAAGGTGCAGGGTGCCCACCTTAAAAGGTTACTCCACAGAAGACTTTAAAATGAGGGCATAAGATAGTGGTCTATCATCGATTGCCAGTACTTGAAGAGGGATTGCAGAGGCATTATGTTCAGGGAATACTCGATCCAGGTTCCAAGCCACACCAGAATCGTGGAATGCCTGAGTATGGATTGTCTTTGAAGAAACTTGGATTTGAACAGGAAGACATAATCTGTGACCATGGGGGGGAGTTATGGGGAAGAGGTTCAATCCTGCCCAGGCGCCCAGGTAAGTCTCCCCTAAACTACCTAGGTATGAGAGTTTAACAATTATGAGCAAAATGAGCTTTGCCCCCGCAGTACAGGCATAGTCCAGCTGCATATCTCTGCATTTTCTCCTAATGGGACAGCCGAGCTCCCCTTATTTGTATGGGTTCTTCAGAGGTCGTTGAAGAAGAAGGAGATGGAGAAGAAGAATGTGTGCTGGGAAGTAAGGGTTTCTGGAAACAGGGAACCAGTATGGGTTGAAACCTCCTACTTCTCTCTTTATCTGCCTGATGCTCTCTCAGCCGAGTCTCCACCTTAATGGCCAGTGTGATCAGATCTCCCAACTGGGTAGGCAGATCTTGAGAGACCAGGTTGTCTTTAAGGTGGGTAGAGAGTAGAGTTCGAGGTGGCATGGTAGGCTTTGTTGTTCCAGGCTGTCTCAGCAGATAGTGTTCGGAACTCGGTAGCGTATTTGCTAGCGCTATGACTCCCTTGGTGGATTTGTAATAGCCACGAAGAAGCAGAAACAACCCGGCCAGGACCTTCAAAAACGGTTTGAAAAGCCTTCGCCTTGGTATCCATAATCGAGGGGGATTCCTTTTCCCACAAAGGAGATGCCCATTCAAGTGCCTTCCCTTCCAAACAGGTGATGACAAATCCCACCTTGGCTTGCTTGGACACAAACTGGGATGGCTGCAGCTCAAAATGGATTTGGCATTGGTTGATAAAGCCTCGGCAAGCCTGTGGGTCTCCACTGAAAATAACTGAAACTCGAGCAGCTGGAGGTGGCGGAAGCAGCGCCTGAGTGAGCAGATAACTTGTCCAGTATGTCCTCCAGAGCTCAAGGTCAGTTCATGGTATCTGATAAGGGTAAAGATGAAGAGTAGTCAAGTCCAGGTAAATGGGTCAATACAGGCAGCAAAGGTTCAAAGTTGATATAATAGGCCAAGGTCAAACAGAGGAATCAGAAATAGTAATTAGAAGTGACACTCAGGAACACACAAAGGAGAACCTATCATTGTGCAAGGTCTGCAGTGTTCTGGCATCTTTTATAGGCCAAGCTAGCATGATGACGTCATGAAGCTGGCGTCCTGATGTTGCGTCTATTTTGCTGCGCTGGCGTCATGATGCTGTGTCTGTTCTGAAGCATCGGCAGAAGCGGACCAGAGAGGTGGTGAGTATTCCTTATACCCCATTAGAGTCCATTTGAATTATAGTGTGTAGCTCCTGTGTTTTGCACTTTCCATCTTGCAACAATTTATATATTAGTCTGGATAGAAAGACAACAATACAAATAGTACAGGACACTTATTATACTTCAGCATGATGCACAGATAATTCTCAAAAAAATGCTTGAAAAATTATCCAACACACACTGGCATTGTTTGGGATGTTGGAATATTATTTAAAGAATTTGGTGAGGTTTGTGGTTTTCACCCTTTGATAAATATGCAGCCCATTGTATATAAAGGCTTTGAAATTTTACAAAGAAACTGTTTATTTAATGCTTCTGAGATAACAGTGATAATTGCTACACCTGGGTCAATCTCTTTCACCTTTATGTGTGTTTATAAAAGCATTATAGAACATTCAGTGAATTGCTTTTTCTTTTGCTGTTAATATTTTGGATGAGATAAAGCTGTTTAAAGTAGTATCAGCAGTAGCTCTGGTGTTTGTTAAAAGATATGTTGGGAAAGACTAAGCTTCTCTTAGTCAGCCTTTAATCTGCATATAAAATATAGTGACCAGAAATTTGAACCTTTATTTTGAGCTTTGCACTTTTACCTCTTTTTGTTAACATGACCCCTTTTTCACATATAGTTAGTTTTAACATGCTCACCTTTCTCTCACTCTGCACAACTTTTGGAGTGCCACATGGACTCCAAAGTTGTCCCACAGGCAGAGTGTTGATGTGCCCCATACAGCAGTCTGCAGGAAAATCCAGCTACACATGGACATGTATAGCCACAAGCCAAACACAATATATGATTTCACCCAAGTGAAGTACACTTAAAAAAAAGGTGCATATTTGAGTTTTATCCATGAACATGGATGGGGTCAGTGAGCCTTTCCACCCACGAAAGAACTGTAAGAAGTCTGATCAATCATCTATGACAGAAATATCACTGACAGAGCACACAAAGTTCACTTAATTTCATGGCCAATCTGACAGATCTACCTGTACCAATGACCAGGGCCGGACCCGGGGGTGCCTGGAGGCCAGCGCCCTCTGGCACCCCCTCCCCCTAAAGAATTGCACATGTGCATCCTTTCCATACACCTAGTGCTTAGCAATCCGGAATCAAGCTAGTTACCAGTGCGGCTGGGTGGCATTCCACCCCTTAATTTAATCACTAGCCTCTGAATTACTGTGGACTATGGGAGGATCACTGTGCCTCTGATTTTCTGTGGGTTATGGGGGATCACTGTGCCTCTTATTTTCTGTGGACTATGGTAGGATCACTGTGCCTCTGATTTTCTGTGGGTTATGGGGGATTACTTTGCCTTTGAATTTCTGTGGGTTGAGGGGGGATCATTGTGCCTCTGAATTTCTGTGGGTTGACTGTGCCTCTGAATTTCTGTTTCTGATTTTCTTCGTACATGGCACCAGCAGAAAGATCAGTTGCTGGCTCCTGCAGATAAGTGCGCCCGCGACTCATTTGTGTTTTTAGGCCCTCTCCTTTTCATATTTGAGTCGCTTATTCAAATCAGTGCATGGTTGATAGGGGAATTTGGACCCTAGCAACTCGACTGATAACATTGCAAACTGTAGAGCTGCTGAATAAAAATCTAAATAAGTAAAAAAAAACACAAATAAAATAAAAAGTGAAAACCAATAGTAAATTGTCTCAGAATATCACTATATCATAGTAAAAGTTAACTCCTAGGTGAACAATGCCATTAGGGGGGCCTTTAGGGGTCTAGTTATGCCACTGGCCCCTGACCTGATAAAATAACAGTACTTGCTAGTTTTGTTTAAATTTTATATTTATAAGTACAAAGGCATATAAGACAAATTTTATATTGTCTTGTATTATAATGTGTATTGAATATATATACAAAAACAACAATAAAATGGGTATTGCTATTCCACGGTGCCATTCAGTTATGCATCTTAATTCCTGAATATAATGACCTTTAAAGGGGTGGTTCACCTTTAAGTAAACTTCTATTATGTAATAGAAAGGTCAGTTCTAAGCAACTTTTCCATTGGTTTTCATTATTTATTATAGTTTAATAATTATTTGCCTTTTTCTCCTGACACTTTACAGCTTTCAAATGGGCATTGCTGACACCATCTAAAAAAACAAATGCTCTGTAAGGCTACAAATATATTGTTAGTGCTCATTTTCATATTTCTAGTAAGGTCCTCTCCTATTCATATGTCTCTTATTCAAATCAGTGCATTTTTGCTAGGGTTTGAGCAGAGTATAATACAGCTTTATTAGCAGGTTCCTGTAGCCATTACACAACAGTAACATCAACTCTAGCCTTCTTAAACAGTATAGACAGTACTGTATATGTACAGTATAACTCATGTGCACAGTGACACCTGCAGGCCATTTGTATAAACACCACATTCCCCCTATAGTAGGAAAGCATTTGGACAAATGTAATAAACAACAATGAAACAATACACATCTTAACCCTTTAAGTGCCACAGAATGTAGAATCTACGTTCTGTAGAAAAGTAACTTGAAGTGCCACAGATCATAGATTCTACATTCTGAAAGCGGAGGAGTGGCTTTTTGAGCCGCTTATTCCAAACCACTTCGATCCCCTGCCCCTAGGCAACGAGCAGGGCAGGGGATTGAGTGGCCCCTGGGGAGTGATCGCCCAGGGGCCACCAAGGCAGCAGCAGGCTCGTGAATGATATGTGTCCTGCTGCTGCATGCGCACATCCACCTCCAAGCACCTCCCAGCACCACCTAGAGTTGCCACCTTTTCTATAAAAAAAATACCGGCCTTCCTATATATTTAAGTTTTTTCCCTATTAATAACATTGGAATGAACCATCAAAAATACCGGCCAGGCAGGTAAAATACGGGCCAGGCAACCCTAGCACTGCCCCCCACCCAGGAAACAGAAGGAAGATGGTTGAGCACACTAACACACAAACACACACTTCTGACACTATTGCACACTTAGATCTATCCTTAGACACACTCACATATATATTTTTGGGGATTGGGGAGTCACATACACTCGGGGGAAGTCATACACACTTGCACACACACATTAACACACATAACGCGCCATTGCCATTAAGAATAGCATCTTCGCTAACCATACTGTGCAATAACTTTTGTATGTTATTAAGGTGA
>CM044442.1:80073408-80085596 GCA_024363595.1 Xenopus borealis | reverse complement strand
AACCAATAACTGTGGAAAAGCCTTGCGATTCAGTAGTTTGGAGCAGAAAGGCATGGGTACCCATTCCAGATTTAGTAGAATGTGTACTTTCCAAAAATATATGGTTTTGGTTGGGTAAACCTATATTTCTGTGTTTTTACCCCAAAAAAATGCAGTCAATGTGTTCATTTTTCATAAGCTGAAGTTACCCACAGGACTATTTGGATGCGCTAACTTCATTTAGGATCCTCTAAATGCGAGATACTTTGGTAAGCCTATTCACAATGGGCACCAAACTGTTTGGGGGGCCTCTGGCAACCATATTTAGGGTGCTTTTTTACACGGGCGATATAAAGTTGGAAAGTTGAAGCTTTGAGGCAATTTTCAGATATTTCACAAAAAAGTATTTTTTATTTGTATTTGCTGCACAGTTTTGCAGTGCTGCTGTATTTTGCTTGTGACTGCATTATTAGGATTCACAGTCTGTACATTCCCAGAAATTCCCTGACTGAGAGTTTTAGCCTCTGCCATGGCTGTTTCAATTTGGCTAGCAACTGTAATAGCTTTTTCAAGGGTTAAATCCTGCTCTCGAAACAGTCTCTCTAATGTGATGTGAGTTTGTTTTTTCCACTATTTGGTATTTTAGCATTTCATCTGTTAGATTCCCAAACTCACGGGTAACAACCAGCTCTCTCAAAGCTGCTATAAATTGTTCTGTGGATTCGCCATTACGCTGTCTAAATCTAGAAGGGCCTTTCTAAACTAAGACATATTCAAGATGCAATCTTTACAATTAAATGTGTGAATTTGAAAAATGAACATTGTCCACACACTCTTTCTGCAGAAATGTTTGCCTTTCAACTACAGATTAAGAGATTATTGTGCCACTGTTAGCAACAAATGACAGGTTTCATTTGTTTATTCTAACTGTTTCCTAACAACAGTAATAACACTACAACTCATCATCTGGTGTCATACAACCTTGTCTGTGTGCCATTTCTCAAGGTCTCCTTTGTTTAATAACTTTTAGCAAATTCATTAGGTAAGGTGCCTTCTAACACCTGTGCATTGACCTTGCGTGAATATTCTTTCTTACGCTGGCTCTTTGTCACTTTAAGTGGCACATTGTAAATATGTGTTTGACTTCCTCAGCCCAGAAAAAATGATTAGCATTTCTTTGACACGGTATTTTAACTTTTCATGTCCTGAATAAATTGCATGTGGCAAGTGTTACTTTTACTCACACATTAAACTAACGCTTTACAGAAGGCCTGCCATTCAGTGTAAAGCACAGACATAAGCACAGTTACCTTAGTTGTGTATACCTTAGAAGCCGGTCACCTTTTGCATTTTATCAGCCATGTGCAATGCATGCTAGTCAAAGCATATTTTTAATTGGCTATCATGATTTACAAGGCATGGCCAATATTAATATTAAACCACCTGTAAACTAAATAAAAACTGAAAGGGTTTCTTTACAGCACTGAAGAAATCCATAGAGGTTGCAAAAGAGCTTTAGGGTTCACTTTGCATGTTAAACAGCAACTAATCTGAATATGCATGGTTCTATGCATGCCTATTTCAAAATATAAATGTTTCCTCCAATAAATAATTTTCTTTGTAGATGCAGGAAAGACATATAAAATCTTTGTTTTAATACATTTTCCTCTAAAGGTATTCATACCCTCAACCTTTACACTCATGTTCATGAATAATAATCCATAGATTGTTGTATTCTGGTATATTCAAATTCAAAGTATTCAATACCAAATCTCAATCTAAAATATAGCCTTTTGCAACAACATTAAGAGGCAGATTTACTATTGGTCGAATTGGAGGGTGAATTTACCCTCAAATTCGACCAATTGAATTGTGGACGAATTTGAAATCTTCAAATTCGAATATCGAATTTGAAGGTTTGTACCGTTTGTACCGCAATTACTTGCCCTTTACATTTTTTATTCGACTGCCTAGTTTGCCAGATTAAACCTACAGAATTGCTATTAAACCATAGGGTTTCTTTTTACATTTTTAGATCGAATAAAAAAAATTTGATCAAACAATTAAATCATTTGAATCAAACGATTTGAACAATTTCAACCATTCGATCAAATTTTTTTATTCAAACTAAAAATGCTAAAAAAAACCCTATGGTTTAATAGCAATTCGGTAGGTTTAATCTGGCAAACTAGGCAGTTGAATAAAAAATGAATTAGAATATTCTAATAGAATTTTATTTGAATTATTCGAATCATTCAATTCGATGGAATGGTCGAAATGTCCTTCAAAAATATTCTAATTCAAATCTTTTTGAAAATTCGATCGAATTTCGAATCATCCATGTGAATTTAGTAAATCTTCCCCTAAGTCTTGTGGTAAGTATGTTGTTAATGTGAGTTGGCTAATGCTTGTGCACCTCAAAAGTCCAACATTATTATGGAACTGCATTTGAGATCATTGTCGTGCTGAAGGAGGAACATTCAGAATGGAAAGGCAATTACATATTTATAAACCAAAACAACTAGAAAAGGGCCATTTTCAAACTGCCTTGGGATGTTTTAAACACTAAAGGTTAATTCTGAGGCATGCTGCTCTTATGAGTCTTTACAGCAGAAGAACAAACCAAGCACAATTTTAGCATTTGTAAAAAAAAAATGACTTTTGTTGAAGTGTTTTGTTCCAGTGTTATTTCTTCATTGGGCTTTTTGAAAGACCTGTTTCATTGTTATTTCACAAGGGAAACTTTCTAAATGACTGTTTCATGGGCAGAATGTGACTTGCAATGTAGACTCCATCCAAAACAATCCATCCTCTATAACAGTTACACTATGCCAAACCAGTAGCTCACAAGCAACATGTAGCCCTCCAATCCATTGAATGTTGCTCTCAGTTGCCTCAAAGCAGGTGCTTATACAAGCTGTATATGCAAAAAAAACTAATGTGAACTGCTAACCCATTCCTCCTTGTCAGGGTAGGTTTAGTAGGCGCCCTAGGAAGGTAGTAGGGACCAAGGAGGAAGCTTAGGGGTTAAGGGTCCAATAATAAGGATCAGGCAGGAATCAAGGTCAAATTCTAGGCAAAGGTTTATATAGGCAGGCAAAAGCAATACAAATTCCAGGCAAGGTCAAAACACAGCAAAACAGGATCAAAATGCACCCAGGAACAAAGCAATAAGGTCCTATAATTGGGAGCCATAATGGCATCCAATGCGCCCTTAAATAATTAAATTTGGCGTCAAAACGGCGCAGGCGTCATGACGTCATTATGCCGGCGCCGCTACCCACGTGGTGGCTATGGGCCCATTGTGGGAGCGACGCCAGAGAAGAGAGGACACGCCGCCCGGAGCTGCAGGTAAGACTCCGGGAGGTGCTATCCTGACATTCCTGTAGGCTGCCAGTCCACATAGTGGCTGCCGGTAGCCAACCACAGCCTATATTTGTCACTCCCCAGGAACTTTTTGCATGCTTTTGTTGCTCTCCAATTTATTTTACATTTAAATCTCTGAAAAGTTCAACATCTTTGTTTTATATGAGGCACAGAACATTCTCCCCTACTTTGGCCCACAGTTATTCAGCTGAGTTTGTGAGCTAGAAGAAATATTTTCAGCAGAATGTTAGGCTCATGCATTTTAAAAGTCTTGACTTGAGCAGCATTTTGCTGAAGATATCGATTTTATAAGCAAATGCCTATATGCACTTATATATGTGACACTTCTTACCTACCTTCAGACTGTAGTTTGGTGCATGTACCTCAGTATCTTGATAATGACTGCCATGAGCATAAAGTGGTCTGCATAGAGCACAAAAAATGTTCTATATTTCCCATGTGAAACGAAATTAAGTTAAGCACTGAAATTATTTGTGCTTGTTTTATTGTCTGTTGGATAAGAACTGATCACAATATATCAAGTTTTTTTTTTTAGGTTATAAAAGTCATATTGTGCAGATGATGCTGCCAATAGAGAAATTAAATGATATGAAAAGTGTTGCATATTGTTTGCCTTTCTGAAAAAAAAAAAAATACATAAACAAATGCACCATTGTATCTGTGCTTAATCCAAGTATTTCAAAACTGCATCCTAAACACTATAGTATCTGTAGCTTAACAGCTGGAGGGCCACAAGCTTGACTGACACCCTAGAGCAACTGATTAAAGTGTGGAACATTCTGCAACATAACCCAGGATGTTTTATCTGTAACATAGCCAATAAAATGTCAAGTCAGCTGTTACTGCTGAACTACAACTTGCAGCTCCCTCCAAAAACCAGCCCTTGCCAGAAAGTGCTGGAAGCTATGGTTACAGAGTTGAAGCTGGGATTTTTTCTATATCGCTTTCCAGCTGCATGCTGCACATTCTTTTTCAACACGTCCCATCAAAAGCCAACCCAACCTTTTTCTAACAGAGGGAGGCCTTCTTGCTGTAAAGGTTTGGTATTTAAATGTTTGTGTATTCTGAAAAAGAGAAATTCTTATGATGTCACAAGAGACGTTAGAATCATCTGCAAATCCCAGAGGGCATCTTTAAGGTGTGTCTATGCTGAGAATTTCACCAAGCGTGTTTTCTGTTTGCGCTGTGGCATTTGGACAACACCCACTGAAGCAGAGAAACAAGTTCAGGCTTAAATTAATGAGGAACTTTTTGAACCTGAGGTCATTTACAATGCATGCAATTCTTTACACCCTAGAAATTCCTCTCTCTTTTTTTTTCATTCCATAGATTTGTATACAGTACATGAGCATGTCGTGGTGACTATTGAAAGCTTCAAGAGTAAATACTGTAGATTACTAAAATAAACTGGGGCAACGTTCAGTGGCGATAGTCTGACCAGAACCCTTTCACTTGTGTGAGCAGAGTCTGTAACAAAGAAATCTAGCAGCGCTCAGTAAATTTGCGTCTTTAATTGTGATGTTCCTAAGAGACCTCAGTTGTATGGGGTTTGCCTGTGACATTATGCACCTGTGCTAGGGTGTGTGATATACACTCTAAGACTTCCTTTAGCTCTAAATAAAATGGCAACTGAGTCTTTTCTTTGGACTCCATGCAAATCAATTTAAATGGCAACAAGCAAAACATTTGCATTGCGATCCCCATGTATCATTGCATTGGTGTGCCCCAAAAGTGCTGCATCTTGTACCTTGTGACAGGATCAGACTGAGCCAGTGGGACAATGGGAAAAACCCTAGTGGGCCCCAACCCTCATGCTCACCATTGACCCAGCTGCACTTCCTGACTGAAACTCCTGGTGCTTCCCCTTAACTACCCCAATTGTGGGCCCAAAGTGTTGTACCTTGCACTTTGTGACAGGGTCTGACTATGCCAGCAGAACACCGGGAAAAACCCAGGTGGGACCAGGCCCTCACTCACCTATTGACCCAGACGCACTTCCAGACGGTAAGTCTTGGTGCTCCCCCAGTTGTGTTCCCAAAGTGCTGTATCTTGCACCTTGTAACAGGGTCTTACTAGGCCATCAGGACACAAGGAAAAACCCCAGAGGACCCCATGCCTAATGCTCTTGGCACTGCAAGGAGGTAAAAGGTATGTGTGGCTGGGGCAGGGCTGTGGAAGTGGGGCTGGATCTGGCAGCCCCCATGAGCCCCAGATGCCCCAGTCTGACCCAGCCTTGTAATTTAACAAAAGATGCAGAAATGCCCTAACACACATTTTGTGTTAATGAGCACGAAGTGCTCTAGTACTTGCCTAAGGGAATGAAAAAATACCCCTACTATATGCACAAAGCATGTCAATCACACTGTGGCACTCAATTAAAGTGATGGCCACTCTATGGAGAGTATGTGGCTACACTACAGTACATATATTATACCCAGCATATATCCAGCACCACTAAGGATAATTCAGAACTTTGTGTAACACAATAAATATAACACAATGCAGAACTCAGCAGACATTCAATCACATTTTTGGGCACTGACAAACAGAAATGTTTCATTGTTGGATTAACAACATATGGGTTAATAATAAGCATGCTCCCTGCAGCTTTAGATTTATGGTTCTGAATTTTAAGGCTCTGCCTGTTCTATTAAAGTAGATGGCCACAGGGAAATAAAGGAGTAATTTAAAAGTATCTGCCCATAATCCTTTAAATGGGGATTAAAACCCTCTCATTTTTGGTTTTGAAGCAATGCTATGCGTGCAGCAAGAGTTATGTGGGTACCTTTTCTTTTAAGATGGCTTTCAGTGTATTAAATGTATAATAGTAGACTTTTCAGCTTATTTTAACTTTCCTCATCCTAGCCTCTTCTCAGTTCTTTCAAATGAAACAGTTTTTTTTATCCTTAGAAAACAGGTAATCCGCTGTAATTTATTTAATTATGTTAACACAAGCTCTTTTTATAATTAGTCTGTCTTCTAGTTCATGGACCTTCACTCTACCCTTTAATTATTATTATTATGTGTATACATTTTCAGAATATAGGTGTGTGAGTTCTAGGTATATTGTATAAATGGATACATGCAGTGGCACATGAAGTGCCATCATCCAATCAGTAGCCCCCCTGACCTTCATCTCTCTCTGGCACACACCCTCTTGCCTACAGCTGCCCTGTCAAATTCATGCACTCACAGGCACAGGTTGCTGCAACAATGTTATGTGGAAGGGGCCCACAACGTACCACAACGCACACAGGGTGCCAACTTCCACCACTTTGTAAAAGATTGCAGTTTTGATGCAAGAAATAAAAGGGGTCTGACTTGTTGTGTCAGTATTATATGTTCAATTGGAAGGGTGAAAATTTCCTTAAGATATTCACATACCATGTGCTACATACGTATCTTAAAACCTAAAATGAAGGCTTTAATTGTGCAAACTGGACCAGAAGTTGTGTTGCACAATTAGCTACAGATAGATTCAAATGTTACTATTTGAAATTCCTTATAAGATATTACAACGACCCTTCAACAGACAATAACACCTGACATATGCATATGTGATTTAATACAGACAGTTGAGTTCTCTATCATTGTGCTTGCTTATTCTTGTGATCGTATTGTAAAGAACCAAACTTAAATCAAATAATGGTTAGCTACCAATAACAGAAAGTTATTTTCTTGTTTCTTGAGAAAGCCTTTATCAAATTCTATGGAACATTTGTTCTTCCTCCTTACACAATACTCACAAAATTGTGTCATTTGATGCTGAAATGCCTTTTCTTAAACATAATGAAACAATGAAAGGTTTACAATCTGTGGATATTGGTAGCTCTAAAGAGCAGTGCCTACTGAGCAATGGTCTAGATGTAATATAATTTAGTGCAACTATCTCCAGCCTCAGGCTCTTCAGATGTTGTTAAACGGCATCTTGCAGCATGCTGAGAACGACTATATATCTCAGAAAGAAGAGGCAATAAACTCCTTCATCCAAATTTATAAAATAGAATAGCCATTTTTGACTGGTTGCATACTGTATGTACAAAGACTACTTGATTTTTTACTTTCTTTCATTTTGTGTAAAAATACATTAGCACTATTTAATGAAATGCAGCAGGTTTAACAAATCACTTGTGTACAAATTTGCAGCACATTCACAGGATTGCAACCACTGTGGCATAATAGTCCACATTAATAACATCAAATCCTAACAGGAAATCATCAACTTCCACCTTTTCAGAATTTAATAGAGTTCACTGCCCTGGTTATGGTTAAGTGTAATTCTATACCTGCAATGAAGAACTTGTATATAAAAGTGAGCAGCCTCCAAGCATTCACATCTGAATACCTGTGGCTACACATGAAGACCACAAAATAAACACACACATATATATATATAGAGAGAGAGAGAGAGAGGAAGAGAGAGATTTAATTTGCTACAGATATCCTTAGATTTAATAGATTATCCTTGGACCCTTGGCTTGAATGTCAGAAGAGGCATGTGTATAAGGAGTAAAGGTAGACACATGCCTTTCCCTTGGGCCTTTGTGTCCCCCACCTCCAGTAGAGCATCTTTTATCCTTTGCCACTTTGTGGAATGTAGCATCTGGGTCCTAAAGCATTCCACAGCACACCTGCACCTGCATTTCATGCCAATAGAATCAATGCAGCCATTAATCCCTCCATTAACCTCAAGCTTTCCAGTAAGAACACTGCAGAAATCGCCATGAGTAAGACCATTCCAGAAATCTCATAACATCTTATTAATTCACACAATTGTAAGACTGTGTCATAGGTGTTTAGGGTAAAATATTTTATGTGCAGTAAAATTACATAGAAAAGCATCCACAGTTATTAGCATTTGTGAGTTGTAAGGGGCCCCTCTGACAGCAATAACTCCTATAAAATCAAATAAAGTTTTTTCAAACATACTTATCCATTCACTACTGTGTGCAATATATACATCAATCATCAATACATCATACAACAATCTCTTAGAATAGTGTATTGCAAAAGTTCACTAGGCTGGTATTGTTCCTTTAGGCAGGTTTTATGGGGGAGGGGTTTGTGGGCCACAGGCAGCACTGCTGGTAAGAGTAGAAAACATCATTACATGTTTGTGACTAGGCACATTCTTCCAAAATATTTGTCAAGGTCTCTATTTCTATTTGTCCCAAAGGCCCAGCCCTGGCCCCACCCAATGTCACATGTGTGCAACTTTGTGGGAGTATTGGCATTATAATGACATGGCTGTGCTGATGCATGCACAAACATTGGGAAAGCAGGGATGCACCACTTCAGAGGTGTTGGCAGAACCAGATGTTCCCCGCATTAGTGGATGCAAAATTCAGAACAGGAGGCAAGACCAAGTCAGCAGCATCAAGTGCAACTATATGGAAGTGCAAAGAGCAGGTTTGGATGCAACTACCTGCTGAAAACATCATAAGACTGCAACTGCAGTAAGCAGAAGGTGGATGTCCCCTTTAATTTGGATGTAGTATAGTTTTCCCTATTAACTAAAATTGTTTCAGTTTCCTACACAGGCTCTGTAGGTCACAGAATAGGAATGTAATTTAATGCCTACAGCAATAAAACTTGACAGTCATGCACTGTTGACATCTGTTGACATTATCTATGAGCATGTTGTACTTCCCAGTGCTTATAAACTATATAACTATATATTTTAATCAGTGTTAGGTAAAGGGCTATTAATAGTTGCTGGTTGCATATCACTTGTCATTTAAGCTGAATCACAGGAATAAAATGTTTCTTGACTAAAACATTGAATTGGCTAAATTTACTGGATAGCAGAGACATATGCATCTGGAGAAATCATATTGTTCCATAGGTTTTTCTTCCACTGATGTGCTATAGTGAATCTTTATCATCTGGCAGTGGCATCCAGAATTAGAATATGAAGCAAGTAAGCATTAATACTGTACAAGAAAAAGCCAATATTCCCTGTACGTAAGTTGCACAAAAGTGCCCAGTATGTGGAATGGGACAAGGAACCGTTTGTGTTTTTCCCTGTGCTAATATCTCTGCCCACAGTGTCTAATCTACCCATTTCTGTTCTCCCTAAAACATGCAAAAGTGTTTTTTTTTATCTATATTGCTTGTCTATTATGTTGTGTTTGTGGTTGATAAGAACTTTATTTGATTAGAATGTTAGTCCTGAATCATAAACAAAAATTAAATGTAAGTTTTTATTAGAATCTACTTAAATCTCAGATTTTCCCCATAAGGCTTGTGTCATTATATTGTTTAGATTACAATGCCCCCATATTCTTGGCTTTTGGACAAATCTTCAAGTTTGAAGGGTCTGTGGTTCTTGGTTTGAATTGAATCTAGCATTTAACTAGAGCATAATATGATTTACCTTATTTATTTCTTCACCCTTAATTTTATGCCTACTCTCTATAACCACCTCTGTCTACTGAGTGTCTCAATTTACATAGTGAAAATATTAGATACTGACCTTACATAGAAACTATTGGAACTAGTTCATTTTTCCATATCATGCATGGATCTTGCTTTATCTTTTAAGTTAAAAAATTTAAGTTTATCTTAAAAATCTGATTTATTGGGATCTAGAAACTGAAGGGAAAGTAGTTGCACGCTGCAATATACTCAATAATTTAGCAAGGTTATCCTGCCAGCTGTTCCTGTGTGCCGGTGATTTTCTCTTGGATCTAGAAACAGAAATAATAAATCAGACAGAAAAAGGGGTGCCCCCCAGAAAAGGGGGTGCCCCTAAACTGGTCCTGATATGTCCATAGAAAGGTTTTTTTTGCACATATGCATTGATTTCAGTCTGCTCATTATTGTTACCAGTTAATTTTTATTTAGTCATATTTATTATGAAATAAAGTACTGTTAATAAACACAATGGTTTCATTATTGACAAAGAACAAGTAGGCAGAGCAGCACTTAAATATTACTGGTCCCTTCAAGCACCCTAAACCCAGTGCAGGCAGTAGAAATATTGGAAAAAATATAATCTAATTGAATTCCCATTTCACTGTCCATAATCAGAGTGGCCCATTCATCTACAAATTAATGGAAATGATTGAATCGAAAATGTGACATTAAAATGTTGGCATTTCTAAACAGGAACAGACAATAATGAGCTATTCTTTGCATATTATCTTCATACTGAACAAGTTATCTTCCTTGGCCTTCTGACAGTTCTCTCTGATAACTGTAACTAGTAACTAGTTACATGGCCTTCTGGTTAGTTACATATACATTATATACATTATATACACCATGAACCAGCTAAACTTGGCTATGCATTTCACAATCACTGATGCCTAAGAAATGTGTGATGTACTTGTCTTGAAATCAATTAACTTGACTATACTGAAGTACTGTGTAACGATATGTGTCCTGTAAACAGGACTGTTAGTGTGACTTACCAAATACTTGTGATCTAGTGAACATGTGTACTGTTAAAAGTTCTTGACAACAATATCTCTGATTTTTCCTTCTAAAAGTTATTGAGTTCTAATCAATGTGTGGAGTATTTTATTTTATATTCCAGAGTGTATGTCTACAGATTCTTTTAGGTTAGCTAACTATAAATGTGGTGAGTAAAAGGAAATAGAACAGGTTTATAGAAACTAATGGAGGAAGTCACCTTCAAATACTCTAAAAGGGGTTGTTTGCCTTTAAATTAACAGTATTTATTTTCATTTCATCTTAAAGTGATACTGACACCAAAAATATTCTTATCAAAATATGAATCTGCATTAAAAGTTACCTATACATTCTTCATTGATGGGTCTGCTTTTGTAATTTCTATTTGAAGTTCCTTAACCTGACTGTTTTGCCAACCTGACTGATCTCAAGAATCTAAATCAGAATGCATCAGAATAGCAAATATTACAAACTAGATGTAAGTCTTATGCAGACTTTGTTCCTGGTGTCAAGGCAGGTTTGTAGCTGTTTCAGAACAGAATAAGGCAAGGAGGCCAATTTTATTTATTATTTTTTACCTATAAATTCCTACAAGTTCTAGACCATCCTAGTGTTATCCTCCAGCATCATAGCATTTTAACAAACCTGCTAAAAGACAGGTGTGTCCATGTTGTTGAATTCAGATGGCTCATCTGTTTATAGTAAGGTGTGTTTAAGACAGATTTAATGAAGTCAGAGATCCTTCTCTCAGGGTAATGACATACACTACTCCAAAAGCAGTAGACATTAGAATGATTAAATACTGGTAGGTCAAAAATACCTAAAATAGCCCCAAACACTTCAATGAGCTGGACTAAGCACAGTGGATGTGAAAAGCTAAGGCATCTGCCACCGTTAATAATAGAATTAGGGCAGTAGTATAAGTTGGAGGCAATATGAAGTCTAACTAATGCATAATTATTCTAGACCTTAAAAAAAGAAAGAATAGTAGGTGTTTTTTTTTCACATTTGCTTGTTATAGATGCATATTCTGCAGCAATTACCTAGTGTGGGTTTAGTAAAAATATATAACAGAGGCATAAAAGAGACTGAATGACAAGTGAGCAGCTGATATGAGGAGTGATGGTTATCCTTTCCATGAGCTGTATCAATAGTCTGTAGTTGAAACATTCTTTTCTTATAAAATGTCTTAGTGAATCTAGTCTAGTAGTATTGTCAGTGGAATCTGGAATTTTGAATTCTTTAAGGGCCGGTCCTGATAGACCCCCAGGAGTTTAAACATGATTAAAGTTATTAACGCTTTTACTTTTTACATCTTCAGCTTCTTTAAATGTTTCAGTTCATTAGGACTGATCTGAGTGCCTTCAGCAGTGATCTTCTGTTGGGTTTCAGCATTCAGAATTAGA